>LD347183.1:53836-115497 GCA_001465055.1 Ptychodera flava | reverse complement strand
ATTATGCAAACGGTGTGAGATACAAAATGAAATCATGAAAATATCACAAAACAGCTTACCTGAAAGACGAATCAACATTACTTTGAACGTAATGAAGAGACACAATGGGACACCTTGAGCCTTCTCTGTTGAACTGTGTAACTTCAGTGTTGGTGTTACGAGTGTCATACATGACAATGCTACCATTCATCAAACCAGCGTAAATGTAATTGGTGTCGTCCAGATTCCACGCACAGCTCCAAACCGGTACATTACATGAGTAACTGTGTGAACAAACAAATGTACACCAACCAGGATTAGTAATTATTGCTGCATATGACATATTCAAATATCTCTACTAAAAGAAGAGACAGGAAGGAAAGATTTGTTTGAGATTTTTTGAAATGCAGTTGAGTTCACAAAAAGTTAATGTGAATAAGCAATTCAAAGTTGAGTTGGTGATAGATGTCACTGTGTACTGTCATCCTAAAGTATTTTTTAACATGAATATTCATTTGTGACCAGTACAAGTATAAAAATCTGATTTGCATGAAAAATTTGATAAGAAACAAAAAATCTAGCACAAAGTTACTGTTATTTTCATTATTATACCAAATAGGTAGGTAGGGATAGTGGTCCCCTGCGTGCATTCATAATATATGAATATTAGGCAATGGAATGAGAAATTAATTTTGTTGATATAATAGTGCTGAGGTATTCTTGTTAAGAGAAATATAAAATATACAGATGACTTACGTTTGTACCACTGTGTTGCTAAGGAGACTGGTGATTTTCACGGTTTTGTCTATGGAAGTGCTAAGTAGAAGGCCGTCTTGTCGATTGTTGAAACAACAATCTCTCAACATCTTGGTATGAATGGTAACGTACTGACTGCTCTTCATGTCTAACATGCTAATCTGGAAATGAGCAATGAGTGACATTGCGAAATGAGATATTACTATTGCAATTCAGCAGATAGATACAAAAATTGAAAGACAAGTGTATCACTGATTTGCTCAATAAATACCACGGATTTACAGTGAAATGCTAGACACTAAAAACATCTTTCATCAACACACTGTCAGAATGTAGTGGAAAGCGAACATGGTTGGTAGTTATCAGAGATTCCAAAGAAAAGATATTTGCTTGCCTCTCCCTTTGTTTCAAAATCAATTCATAAACTGAAACAACATGACACACAAATGATACAGCTTTGTGTCTACTGCTTTGATCAGTAATCATGTGCTTGTCAGATTTCATTCCAAAAACTGTGGTAGTCAATTTCTGGGTTTCATTGTACCACCAAACCAAACCAAACTATGTAAAACTTTATGTAATCTAAATGTAGGTACCCTTTTTGCTTTCGTGAAGGACTATCATGTATTTTTGACAGCTGCATTAAATAATGTATTTGTTTTGATGCTTTCATCCCTGTGTCAGAGTATTTTTACGAGACTTCAATGTTGAACAAACACCTCATTGATCTTTTACAGTTAGGTGGTTGCAATTGCTCAAGTCACAATGACACGAGCAATGATGTTACTACTACTAGGCGTTACCAACCTACCTTTTTGACACCATAACCTGGGAAGAGCTGATTTGGAGAAGGCATGGATACAACAAGTACTCTATGTGATGGGTCAAATGCCATGATACGACAACCACCATTCTGTAAAATAATAAATATGGGAGTGATAAACAGAAAATAGGGTTAAGCCATCATATCAGGCAAAACTGTGCTTAATCAGTACTTAAATAGAACTTGGAAAATCTACAGGTGCTGTCACGCATACGCTATTGATTTTCTCAACGTATTACTTTTGTAAGGTGAGGTTGCACACTGACACTCATCATTTCACAAGGTCTTATGAAATCTGATGGATACAGTACATCTACCACATTGCTTATTCAGTACATATACAGTAGTTTCATTGTAAACACACAGTATTTGACCAATGAAAGAACAGCATTGTAACACAAACTCATTTTAAATGACAAAGCAACATCAGATAAAGTTGAACAACAAAAAAGGTGAATTCAGGTAAAAATAAACACTTACTGGTGAAGTTGTAATGACTCTCTCTAATTTGTACTGTCCATTGTATGTACTGGAAGACTGTTCAAGGGAGCTTGACGGCCCTGGTCTGCAAAATGTGAATGAATATATCTTACTCTTTTGGGGTTAAAAGGGAGATAACATCATGCAAGAACTCAACTACCTTTACGATGACAAATTTTACATTTCACTACTGTCAACCACATTAAGACAAATGTGAGTTTTTTCAAAATCAAGCAGGCTCAGCTGATTACAGGATTACCTATCAAAATAGTAACATTTAACAATATTCTTCATAGCATATAAAAACAGACATATGGCAAATTTGCATAACACAGTATGATTTGCATATGCTTTTGCTATGAAAATGTACTCTTTTGTTGCTTATTAACATATGAATAGATTGCCTTTAAAAATCTGAGGGATGACCTACCTCTCAAATTCCCCATATGGAGAACCCAGACACAAAACACGATTGATAAATTTGGTTTATGGACTTACCTATTTTGAGAAGAAATCAGCCTATCATGAGCCTTGAGCTGAGATTTCAGTTTATTGCATTCCTCTAATGCCATCTGATATTGCATTTTCAATTGGGCAGCTTCCACTTCCGCTTTGCGTCTGATTTCTTTTTCTTTTTCCAATTCTTTCAAGGCCCTGTCTCTCTCTGTGGTGTCCAGGGCCCTGACAGCCTTGGCATACAGAACTCTGATGTCTGTTTTCTTGGCTTTTGCATTGCATTGTGGGCATTTTCCGCCGTGACCTTTCAACCACTTCTCAATGCAACTATAAAATTCAACACACAGAAAAAAGTCTTTGTTGCAATTCATTCAGCTTTCTGTACAAGGATACAAGGATCTACCTGAACAGATTATGTAGTAGTGTTTACACATTTCTGACATCTTAAGAAGTAAAATCAGGTGAGTAAAATGCTTCTAATGCTTTGAGAAAGAGATAATATTATTAATGTCATGAGTGTATGACTGATTTACTGTTTCAGTATGCTGATTTTATCAGCATACGGCCATATGGTAAATTTACATCTGATAACTGGCTCACCTTTGACCAAAGAGATGTCCACATTTCAGGGATGACAGTCTATGAGATCCTGAATTAGTCCAGGAATCAAAACATATTGAACAGGTCTGTGTGCAACACAGAAAAACAAAGGAAACAAAATTTCATTAGAAATTAGAGTAACATAATTCAACATTGTCAAATACTATGACTGTCAATCCTTTGTACATGAATTCAAAAGAGAACAGCACTTGATCATTTAAATCAAGCAGAATTTGGTGACCTGTATGTATCACAGTTACTCTCATGGTAACCGTGCCTGTACGCTTTGTTCAAATGGTAGTTTTCAATTGTCTCTTTTATCGTATCATACAAATATATGCAAAACTGAGGTGACTGTCAAATACCTAAAAAAGCTCACATCTTCAATCACATTGACAAATCGTTTATTTGCGAGTAAATATGGCTAGCTACTATAAGTTCAACAACTTTACAGATATCATTTATTTTCTTCAGAGTTTGAGTTTGGATTCTCACGACTAATTCACAAATCAATTCTCACCTCAGCTTCATCATCCTTCTCTGGAGATTCTGGGATTGGTTTCTTTTGTGTTGTAAAGTTATTGGGAGACTGAAGTGAAGTGTTTATCAGACTGAGATTGGCTTGAATGTGCACATTCGGTAGCCTTGGCGCTTGCCTTGGCTCATCCTGAAACAAGATACAATACATGATGACACTGATGATGTACACTATGGAAAAGTCTAGCCCCCAGATATTTTACTAAGGACCAACATCTTCATACCCATGTCACTGAATCCCCATATGCATATACATGTATAATCTGTGTAACACGGTTTTTTGCAGTTTTGCCAGGTAACTGTGCTGATTTGTGGCAACAAATATCAAATGGCCAAAACATTTGAAAGACCACTCTTTTTTGGAAGGCAAAACAAACTTTCCGAATGGAGCCTTACTATTTTTGCATGGTGTATATACATGGACAATGAGTGAATGGCTTTGTGTCAGACTGCAGAACTCAGATTACATACACAGCAATACACATACTGGTAAAACAGTCTAACTTCTTAGTGTTACAGCCTTTTTGACTAGATACATGATAAACTAAGTCAAACAGTTCAGCATAGTCTAACATATGGTAAGTATTATATTCTTTTGCTGCTGTGCAGGTTGTGTCAATGTTGACTCCTTACCGTATGAGTCTTCCATATCAATTTAAGATTAAGTGATTCTTTCTAACTGCTTTGATTTGTGTTCAAATTAAATTCTATGCTATTGATTCTGTTGGAGCATTGTGATCTTCAGTAATGACTAACCTGAGTTAAATCTATTTCTACTGGGTTTGCACCAACTAGATTGACAGCTGGGTTCCTCGGTTCTCTTGAACTTTGACCTGGCACATCATCAGATCTCTGAGAGTCTACCCTGACTGCTGCTTGTGCTAAGTTTGCACTGTTTGGTTCGGCTCTGACACCTGATTGGTCAAGTCGTGGCAGTGTATCAACAGGCAGCATTGATTGACTTCCTTCTTCGTCCTGGGATTGGCTGTTGCTTTGGGCAATGCTTCCTGCTTGTACAGAGACCCTTTGTATCGGCCTTTCTGATTGGTCACTGTTTCGATGAGTGCCACTGGTTGAGGCTATTGGTTGAGCCTGACCTGGTTGTTCACTTTCATCATCATCATAATCCGTATGTACCTCTGTTGCGTCACTGTCTTCATTCGCCTGCTGTAAAGTTTCATTTCTCACTTGTACAGACCTTTCTGACTGACCTCTCTGGTGTATTGCTGGTCCTGGCTGGTCCTCTTCACTGTCATAATCTGTTTCTTCACCATCAATTAGTGTTTCATCACTATCATACATAGTTCCTTCATCATCTTCATCATCACCAGGGTCAACTTCCATTTGTTCTTCATTGGATGACATTATCAGAAAGTTCTCAGTACACTCTTACTTTGAATAGTATCAAGGGGTAGTACAATGATCTGAAAACAAATCAATTGTGATACATTACAATGTAAGGTTGTAAATATCTTTGACATTGTACGTTTTTGGATGTTTGGATGTTAAGAAGGCAGCTGCTACAGTTGTTTTTTCAATTTCTGAGGCCATAAAAGAGAGAAAATCTTGTAATTTGTTTACGAAATTTTAAGTAAAGCTGGCTTCTTTGTTTAAATAATGAAATTAAGGTAGACATGCCTCGGGAGACAGATATTCGGACTCTCAAACTTTTATAATTCTTTTCTGATATACCACTTGTGAGAGTTCATTTTAAAGCTCTTGGTATAAGAAAACTTTTCACCAGCTTAGTTTTTTGATACTTAAAAACATTATTTTTCTCCATAGAGTTAACACAGGGATGGCAACCATTTTGAATGTTAGATATCCATAAATCTTGGGTTATTTGTTTCTCTAGTACCAAAATTTGTGCAGTGACCCCCGATTTTTATTCTTGATTTTGAAAGAGAATGATGGAAAAAGTCCTTGAAAGTTTGAGCAAAAGTTAAGGTCTTTCACTAGTACCTTAATGGATTTGTTCTGTAGTGTGTATGCTTAAGCATGAAATACAACATGTCCTTCATTTGAAATTTGTCTGACTGTCCATGATATGTGAATTGGAGATTTGGAAACAGTAATGCTATAATTCCTAAGATTTGATACAAAAATGTGGTTGGCCACTGCCACTTAGATCCTACTCATACCGCATACATGTCAAGTACTTGCAGTACACAAGTTTTAAAACAGCAATTTAAGAATGCATCACCAGATAAAAGTACCATTGATGGAGTTCTTAGTACCTCTAATTCTGTATACATGCTCACTGATATTCCCATAAATAAACTTTGATCTATGAGACTGGAGATGCTTTGTGTGGTTCAAACTTTACTTCAACACATCCCGAGTCTCTGTAACAATGAACGTGTGCCGGTCTGTTGCTCCTGGTATTGCTATACGTTAGGGGCTAGTTGGCAACTAGGAACACATGTGCTGCTTGTGCAGACATCAATGACAATTGACATTTTCTGTCTGTGAGAATTTCTGATCTTTTCGTAGCTGATTGCGAATGCAGGGTCACAAGCAGAAGTATCATCCTCCATGACATGACGCCATGGAGGTAGCAGAGACTGCTACCTCCATGGTATTCTGCTCTACCATGGAGGTCGCACACAGACTCGATGGCACTACTAGTGCTCAACTTCGATAGTTTTCGGACGAGGAACGTACATAATGTTAATGTACTAACAGCGAGGGCGCGCCATATTGTCAATCTAATCCATTTTGATATCGAATAAAAAGCAAAGAAATTAAATTCTACTATTGCAGTAAGAAAGTCCAGTACTGTTACCTTACCCTTATTATGGAGAGTGTAGAGGCATTTTCCGTACACGGAAGTGAAGTGTCAGAACAGATTTACCGCGAACTGTTCGTTCGAAAGTGCCGCCTTGTTATTCAGCTAGGTCACGCAGAAGGTCACAGCGTGAGTATATCCTCTGACAGAGAATTAATCTACACGATGTTTTTTATTTGTTTATCCTTGGAATTTTGGATATATATATGCATATTTCAATACTTAATTACTAATATTTTATATTCTTGTACATATTTTAAATTAATTATTCAATTATAAGAACGGTCATCTGTACTCAAAATATGAGGTTAGCCAATTAGATCTGCGAAAGAGGATACTCGTAAACCGAAAATGGCTGCCAACGCAGGGAGTTGGTATACAGACTCGGAACAGGTAGAAATGACAGTTGTTTATTTCACTTCAGATATTGACATTATTTATTATTGAGGAATAAGAAATAACCGTTTCGAAGAATGGCTTTTTTGTGTTTGCGTCATGTTTATGGCCATTTCCGAACGCGTTGTAACAAGTGTACTGTCGATGTTGTGACGTGGCCAGTGCATTACTTTTCACAGTAAAATAAGTTTACTATCTGACATATTATAGTATAGTTGTGGAGCTGGAGTGATTATGAGTTGCACTTTTTGTGTAGTATTTTGATTTTATTTCTATATCATACCTTTCTCGTTCTTAAGCCATAAGTTATGGTCATCAAGATTAGACTGACGGAATATGACGCTGAATAAAATACAGAAATGTCATTGAATGTAAAGAAAGGGTGCCAGTGGCATAATAGTAATACTGAGGCCACTAGCCGTAACTTTTGATGGCTTTCCATTTTTTTCTGTGTTGTATGTCAACATCAAGTCCTAGCTTGTTCTACTCCCAAAAGCAAATTGAAACACCCACTATTTAACACAGCATGTATGTTGAAGTGCACTGTTACATGTGAATTGTAGTCTATACAGGAAGAGGCTGTGTTGACAAGTTTCAATGCTGTGTAACCCAATATTGTATGGGGAGTAGAACAAGAAATTGTAGTTGACATGTAAAATGAAACTAGAGAGAAAGAAATCACCAAAAGTTACAGAACACTAAATCATGTGTTCACAAGCGACAAAACCACTCTGTAGACAACCACTTATAAATGTGTATCATTTTGGATGAATCAGTCACATTAATGAAGGTAGTAACCTACATAGTGGATCTTATCTTCGTCACAGTTTGTTGAGGGATCATGTCTTTGTATAACACTTTTTTTTTAATGTTGGCAACACTACATAGTACATCCCTTATCAATGAGCTCTTTGCAAAGGGGCTGTTCACAATTGACGTCATTAATATGCAAAAATAAACATTTATCCGAATTTTTAGATTATGCTTTTAAAATGCATGCAAGAATGACTAAAATACATCTTAGTAGGCGACTGCTAGTGTAACAATGAATACTAAAAGACATATTCATGACTCAAAGTACAAGCTGCATGCAACATTGATAAAATTTGTCTTCAATTCAAGCAGCAGTGTCCAATGTTGCATGCATGCAGCTATATTTAGTAACAAACCTGTAACTGTGAAAAGTGCTATTATATCCATGTACAATGCCTGGTTCGTCTATACCCTAAAGTGCAAACCGAAAAAAGGACAAAACTTGGTAAAAACGTCTTCAGCACCGTAACTTCTGATCAAATAGTACGGTACTATTCATGTCCTGGGTACAAAGTCAATTCAGAAATTTTCATTAAAGCCGCACTTTTCAATCCCAGGTTCTCGCATTAGTGGAGTTCTCCTCCCAGTCAAACGCTTGGCCAGTACGATATTTGATTTCTATAACATTAATTACACAAACTGATCTCAACCTTTTGTCACCTTTTGCTAATCCTGCAAACAGAGTTTATACAAGCGTTTGATTGCCGGTCGGTTCAAATCGCCAACGGTCATTGATTCCCCACCACAAACGCTCCAATTTCCTAAAAAATTGTCATCCATTCGCGTTAGACTTTGAATATAACCACAAAGTTCGATCGGCAGCAACTTCGCGCTGACCGCTTGGCAGTCTGTCTGCATTTTTGCGGCTGGGGAAAACTAAAAAGTGTCATTTTCTGGAGCGTGTGCCCACATGTTGCCTGTTTAGAGTCCACTAACACAGTGAACGCCGCCATAGCTTAAGCCTTTGTGTCCTTTTAAAGGGAGGCTCCGCCTTTAATGCTGATAACAATACTCTTTCTTTAATACCATCCTATAGTTTTAATCATTTGGTGAATTATATGAAAATATATTTGATGAAACTTTGCAATTCTCTTCATTCTGAACCTTTTCCAGAATAACAAGGGTTCAGCTGTCATTGAACTCGGCACCCTTGATGACGATGAACCAAGCACTGGTGACACTGATGAATTCAGTCAGAGTATGAATCAAAGCCAGTACGATGAAGAGTCTGGACAGACAACAGGAGATTTCATCAGCAGCAGTGCTGCCACTTTAGTAAGTAAACTGTTGGGTTGCTATCTCCTTTTTGATTCAGATTGTACAATGTGGCCATGGCTTGACATTTCTGTCCTAGGCAAACATTTGTGATATGTGTTCGTTGCTCAACCATATCTGTCAAGATATGATATGTGTTCGTTGCTCAGAGCCATGTTACATATCATATCTTGACAGACATGAATTGCAAGGCAAGATATTATGATTCAGTTATAGTAAAATTTTTTACACTGTGGCTAAGGGGTATTGGATGTAGGGCTTTTTTCAAATCACGGTGTGAGAGTTATTTTGTAGAACTTAAACTGTGACACTGATGTGTAAAAAATGTTGCCCAGCACTCAAGTGCAAATAGATAGACAAAGGATAACATGTGTCAGTGGTTTATGTCAACTGTACTGATAACATAAAAAAGCGCCATGAAGTATTTCATTCTTAGACAGAATATCTTTGTCATCTCTTTGGATTATTACAGACACATAACTGATATCAAAGATGTGACAATGTTTTAGTTTTAGTTAAGAACCATGAATTACTAAGAGCTGTCATATTCTGATAGGTATGGCAAGCAGGAAAGCAGCAAGCACAGAAAGCCTTCAACATATATGGAAATATAGATATACTCAGACCTTACTTTGATGTTGAGCCAAAAGAAGTTGTACACAGGTAAATCCAGCCACTGTTCCTGCAAATGGAATAATTGTTTTGTTGTACACAGGTAAATGCAGCCACTGTTCCTGCAAATGGAATTATTGTTTTGTGGTACACATGTGACAAAGTCTCCCAGTCTCATTCATACAGTCCTTCCTGGACACTCTATCATCCGAATCATACTAGATTAAAAAAAAGAAATGGTTGCGTCACATACACAATGCTTCTAGGTCTACTGTTTTCATGTCTGTTTTGAAGTGACACAAGATGATTTCTATTTCCTTTGACGTGGTTTCAGATTAATTCATTCCTTTGTACCACAGAAAGTGACGGGAAATCCACAGGTATGTGAAATTTACAGACATAATCCTCTTTGTTATGTTACAATATATTGCAATTATGCTTTCTTTAGATACAAATCTAGTTTTCACCCCAATAGTGAAGCTTATTTGTTAGATCTTCCAGGAAGGTACATGTTGAAGATCTCTTGGGAACATAAAAATTATCAAGAGAAACTAGTGCAGCTGTTCAAATACGAGCAAACTAATGCTTATTTTTCACTCATACTTGCATATTGATATTTTTAATCTATTTGAGATAATTTTAGCCTCTATTGATTAATCCACTAAGCTCAGAGTCTGTGCCTGATCTCCAAATGCCCTTCATATCATAACTATGATGGTCATTGTCTGTTCGTACCAGGTAGTTAGCTGACAAGACTCTGGCATGATGAAATATGCAAACACAACAGCTACATGGGTACAATCATTAGGTCATGAATTGAAACATTCAGAGAGAACTGCTATATGCAAGTGTGTTGGAAGACATGCTAGACAGCCAGATATTGTAATCACAGAACGATAACAAACTGTAGAGGGCGCTAAGTAGGCAACTGGCAACTGTACTCTCATCTCAACCAAATTTTTACACCGTAAATGTCAGATTTTACATGATATCTTATGAACAACAGACAGGCTTTTATTGACAAAGTACACTGGTTGTCTGACGGCAATGAATTGCTGATTGTATCCTGACAGAAAGTTGCCAGTGAGCTGTATGGACCACTGATGGTTGTATTTACACTAGTTGCTGTCATATTGATGGGAATGAAGTCATCAGGGCATGTTGTGGTAAGTTTGCTCAAATGTCAGGTGCAAGGAAATAAATATGGCAGTGTATAATAGAAATTATATTACATAGCTGTAAAAAAGGTAATAAATATGATGGAAAATGGCATCTCCATGATTCAGTTTCATCATGTTCCGTTTCTGAGTTCTGAGTCCATGATTTACACTTCTCTAAAGGTTACTAGGTAAAGGAAAGCTCTGGTTTTGAAGGGAAGTGTATGTACAACTGAAGTAAAATTTCATAAAGTTTACAAATATCTGGCAAAGAAAATATCACATCAAGAAGTCCTGTACTTGCACCATATTTGGTTATCAGCTTACAGTGCTCTTTCTTCTGCACATTGTGAGCCAAGAGTTCAGCAGTATTTTAATTTTACTTTGTGTCTCAGTATTTATCTATACTTGACCATACCTGATTTCATCCTTAATATGGCATCACATTGATATTTTGTCTATTTTGTTTTAATCACCACAGAGGGAAGGTACGTTGATGGGAACTGCATTTGGAGTATGTTTTGGGTATTGGATCGTCGCATCAGGACTGATATTCATGCTGGCATACGTCTGTAACACCCACATCACCATGCTCCAAGTCTTGTCTCTTACAGTAAGTTGAGGGCATTTTATGGAAAGTTTACAACTGGTGCTTGGCAGTCTGAATAGATAGTATGATTTTAATCACATGGTTGAGCGGGGGAAGATGACTACAGCAATCACAGGTGTACAGATGGCTTTAGCATCTATCAAGTGAGCTTTAAATTTGACCATGTTCATTTTGCCACCATTCAAATTTAACTATTATACAACTTCACTTTTTTGTGTTTGAACAATGCGAGGTTTTAAAAACTAGAGTTTGATTAGACCACATATCTCAGTAGAGAGACATCAGTTCAGGGCTCATTTGCTCCTGGAAATTCCTGGAATTTCAGACCATCCTTTCAAAGGTCCAAAAAATTTTCAGTGAGTTTAGTGTGAAAACCCTGCTATTTCCTCATCTTTGATGAATTCTATCTCCATTTACTGTAGGGTTACAGTTTAACAAGTCATTGTATAGTGCTACTTATCACCACTGTACTGCACACTGTGGAATCACATCTACTGTTCTATACACTCTGTCTTGGAGTATCAGGCATGGCAGCTCTTAAAATGGTAAGAGACCATTCGCTGTTTGTTTTTGTTTTACTACTTTCTCATATAGTACAACAAATTTTTTTCTGCTTTGATTCGAAGTAACTGTTGTAAACAACCAGCTGTTATTTGATTAATACAATAGATTGTTTTCATGTACTTGGGTTGTTGTTAAGAGGTCACTTTGAAAATGTAAAATGTCAATGATATGGTATGTTATTGTCTTACTGTCAGTTGCTCAGATCAGTGTCATCAAGCTGTCTCTAGTTCAATGCTATTCATTTCAGTTTCTAAATATCAAATTTCGAATTTTTCAGATTACTGTTTATGTTTCAAGAACTCACGGCAAAAGTCAAAAGTTGATAATAGCAGGAGTTGTGGTTTCTCTGCATCTCTTGTTCCTTCTTTATCTACATTTTTCATATCATCAAATTGCAGAAGGTAAGTTATATGCAGTTATTCTTTATGTTATTGTCAGTGAGATAAGTCGTTAATGAACTGTACTTAGATACTGTATACTGCCTCAGATCTCTCTGATATGAACGTTGAGATTCATTCTCTAACCAGTTCACCTGCAGATTTTGGTTCAGTCCTATTATCTGCATTAGGGTGGATGGATCTATATACAGGGAGATAGGGGTGGAAGGGTAGGATATACGGATGGACATGGGTAGATTGTTAGGGTTAATCTTGTTAAAAGTCTAGAAGAGAACTTTAATCGATTCACCAGTAATCTAGGAAGCAATTATTCCGTAGTTTGTTCAGAAGACAGTGTTCTGTGGAGTCGGTATGACTGGATTAAGAATAGAAAGGCAAAAAGTGATTATGCTGAGACCATGCTTCTGTACTTGCTGCAAGCTGACTTCCTTGCCAGATTAGCTTGATTGTATGCAGTGCTTGATAGTGTTCTGTCAGTGATGTGTCCTCCCTAGTCAACAATGGTGTAGTCATACTTACTGTTATGCTCTAAAAAATAAACAACAGCATTATGACACCGCCAAAGTTTAAGTGACCGTATTTTGCAAAAGGTGAGAGTGTCTCAAGTCAGAGGGATAGATGTGCATCAGAACCAAGGGTCTGCGTGTTCAAGTTTATGAGTTTTCAACCAAAACATTTTCATCTCGATTGTACATAAATTATGTACAAAATTGACACATTTGATGTTACAATGCTGTTACATTGTATAAACGGGCAGATCTGTCTTAATGTTTACATGTTTGATTTGTGTTTTGTCTGCACTGCTGTATGTTATACATACCAAGTCATATATCTTCTGGGTGTGACTGTGCTGTGGAAATATGTGTACATGTGTATCTCCTGATATGTATACTGTACATCATATGTACATATGTTGTGTAACGTTGTGTAGTTGTGTGTGCATGTGTTTATGTACGTTGTTGCCAGTTTTGTTCCAGCACCTTTGTTTAGCTTGCATTGCTACACATGTTATGCATTGTTTCGATCTCTATCAACTTCCTCAATAAATGATAGCTTTTATGTATTTTACTTTTCTAATTCTAGAGACTTGCCCTAGAAATGTTTTGTTTTCAGTTGCAATCACTGAGACTCTGCTTTCTGTATTTAAGTTATTCCTCCCTATTTTCTATGTTTTCTTTTTGAAGCACCTTCCTGCATTTACTAATACCTACGGTGGTAGTGGTTATAAGGGTTAACAAATAGAGAATATTAGTGTAGTGAATAGGTGTATATTTTATAGAATTTGCTTTAGTTAGGTGCAGTTCACAGAGCAATATTTTTTGCCTAGAGGTATGTAGTAATGGTAACATAATTGTGGTATAGAGCATGTATCACTGTTATTATTAATCAGCACATTTTGGTCATAGGAAAGGAACTTAGTTGTATAAGTTGTAGCTTCTATCTTTTCCCCAAAAACAAAACCCGAGCTTAGGCAGGGTATTTTTCAGAATGCAGCTTTCTCCTGTATTTTGTCAGTTTTCCGTTTGTCTACACAGTTTTACAGAAAGTGTACTTTCAATTGTCAGTTGCTTTTGTAGTTGGCATCATTTCAAGAAAAGTTTGTCATGTCATTTTGTTTCAAAAAACAATCATCAGCCTTGTTTTTGGATCGTAAGTCAAGTTAAAACTTGGCTATTCTTTGCAGGCTTTTTTAAAAATTTATGATCATTCTTTCAAAGCTTTTGAATTACATGCTGAAATAAATAAATAATTTATTATAGAGGTGATGGCACCCAGAGATCGCCACTTGATAATTGATCCACCTCATATCCCCGATAGAGCGGAACGCAACGCACCCAATGTGAAAAAACTTCACATTCCTGCTCCTGACGAGGTAAAACTTCATGTGCCCGCCAAAGAAGTGGTGCAGAAAAAAGCAATAGAGGCAGCTCCAAGTATGTCACACATCATTCATATCTCATTCTGAAGTCTATTTGAAAATATTACAAAATATATACAAAATACATCAATAAACCATTCCATTCAAAATCAACTCAAATTATTAAGTTCATAGATCAAAACTTATCATCATAAAATTTTATGCTACGAGTATTTACATATACTGTGAAACTTATCGTATTATAAATATTAGATTCTGTATGTTTGTAATATTCACATTTAGATGTGATCAGTTATAGAAAATACCACAGATATGAAGCAAAACTAAAAATTTTAAAACCAAAGTTTGAATACTCAATGAATGAAACTTCACATCGAGTTGACAATGGCCTGACTTGAGGTTCATCAAATCACCTTCCCAGATGTGGTGGAGGCTGTCCAGGATAAACCCAAAGAACTGGCAGATAATTACATGGATGATGCCGGACAAATAGAGAAGGCTGAGGAAAATAATCCAGACGTTGGCAAAGATGTGGTAGACAGGGAATATGAACAACTAAATCCCCCTGATGAAAATGTAGAACACCAAAATGAAAATGGTAAAACAAATTAGCTACTACTGGCTTCACAGCTATCAGTTTCAATGTTTCTTTTTCTCAGTTTCCATAGATTTTAAGTAAAAGCTCCGTAAGATACTAATGTGTGTGAAATTTTGCCTGCATGTTATTTTCACAATCTGTTGAAATCTTGCGATGTATGTGCAGATGGCGTCATTTGCATGAAAGCAATGTGTTCAGTGGCTGATATGAATCGTTGCGTCAACCTTGATGTTCATGGTTTGTACATGCAGGCTCTGATGTGTGCTTAGCAATGCATCTAGCAATGCTTGTACTGATTGGTGCTTATGGTGTATGTGAAAGTATAGCAACATCTGCAGCTGCTTTGCTAAATATGTTGGAGCTTGACTGTACAAATCGGTGTGGTGGCCACTATACTGTTAGTAAGGCTCATCAACTCAATGAAGTCGCGTATTTCAAGGTTCAAATTCTGTATTTGGGAACGTGATGTGTAAATGACGCAAACATCTGTGCCTTCTCAAGGGATTTCTGCGTGGAGAGTTGTCTGAATTTCAGAAACTCTTTGATGAGTGCATGTCAGCATGTGTAATGGATGGCAGGCATGATGGTTGTCATGGATATTCAGTTGGTGGTGATAAGGTGCATGTGATATGAACATCGAATAGTGACAAAATCTACATTAAAAATGCATTTGGTGTGTGGGTATACGGTGATTAACACAATGCTGTAACTTTCATGACATATTCTAGACATTGAACTACTGCTTCAGTCACATCTTGCGTTGGAGCTTGTACTGAAAGAGTACAAACATTACTTCCAGATGCCAACTTTTCGTCATCTGACAGACTCAATGACCTAATGCCACACAGACATACATGTTATTACAAACATACATCTTGTTGTGACTGTACAGAGATCTTTGTGTTTATATACAACTTTGAAGTCTACTGGAAGTTTGTTCCTTGATATCAGCCATAACAGTGGCAAGTAAAAAAAACACTATTACACAGAGTAATGCACACATTTTCATTTGTACAAACCACATGACCTAAATTTAATTTTCTACACAGGCAACATTCCATTTCTGCACTTAAATTAACATTAAAACGTAACACACAGTCTATCATAGTGGTTTGTCACCCTCACAAATTCTAGATTTTTACATGGCTAAAGAACACTGTAGGTATCTGTAAAGGGAACACATTTTTAACTTGGAGTTGCCATCCAAGCAGCAAAGATATTTTAACATTTCATATTTAATACCCCCATAGCCATGACCAATAAAAATAATCTCATACAAGTTTAGCAGTAGGCAGTGTCACTAACTTTCAAGTCATAAAATGCACATGTGCAAAATTCCAAACCCTGGCTTGCACTGATTTGCCTATTGATCAACCTTTTAGAAAGTTCCGCTTCAATTCTTCATAATTTCAGTGTGATGGAATTTTCCACTGCTATATTTTTCTTCACAGCCATTGGTTAAAGGAGAAGATGATGTAATAGCTTGTGGAAGGGTCAAGGGGGAGTTTATGCCAGCACAGAGTTTTACCATCTGGAGATTTCTACTGCAGAAAAGTCTACCAGCTGAATGATACCCATTTCATGTGGATTGGATTGAGGGCAGTTCTATACAACTTTTGAGATTTTGGAGCCAGAAATGCAATCTTGTAATCAGCCCCCCTTTTCTTAAGTGAAAGACAAAGTGAGCGGACCCCAGTGTAAAGATTACATCTGATTTAGTACGGTTGAGATCAGTATTTTAAAGTTCAACTTATTTTATTTTATTATTTAAGAAAATAAAACATTTTACCAGTCGGGGATAAGTGCATCAGTGTTGCTCAGACTTTGTTAAATGGAGGTGATCATTGCTGCATCACAGTAGTAATACCTGTTGACATTGTACAGAAATATTCCTGAAGACTCTTGTCTGTAGTTTTAGTGTTATCATATTCAACTGGTTATTAAAAGAGGGTTTCTTTTCAACATCTCCATCAAACACACGACTTTTTGTAAATTTACAGTCTTTGTCTTCAAATTATTCTTTATTGCAGAAATTCAAAATCAGTGTGGCCATTCTTACTACGTTTTGGGACAGTGATAAGTTGAAAGCTGATGTTTCCTTTTTTGCAGTACAAAATTTTTTTGTACTAAAAAATGTTTGTACATAAACCCGGGGGATATGTCATTGGGCCATAACAGAGCTCTTCAGTGAGTACAAAACATGATGTAGACTTACCTGATAACAAGCACTACATAGAAATGTCTTTCTTAGAGGATATGAAACAGAAACAAGGAAATTTATATGGAAATATGAAATGTATATAGCAAACACCACTTCAATAAAATATCCATTTTCTTGGCATTTCTCATAGAGTTGCATTCTTTATTCGAGTGTTATTGGAGTGCTTAGGGCAGATATTCTTGAACACAAATCTACCATCAATTATCAGCCTGAGAGTTACCAGTATCAATAAATTGGCAAATGTGTGTCAACCACAGGAATGCTTGAACCACCATATGTAAATGTGCGCTGAATGTTTGTCAAAGTAAGTTTACTCATGCTATTTCATAAACTCTAGGTAGTAGAGAATGTATTTTGAAGAAATCTGCAATCTCTAGGCAGAGTTTCACGTGTATGCATGGTACAAAGGACACCAGCATTGCCATCAAAGAAAAGTTGCCGATGACGACTGGTACGTACAGCGCCCTCTGCCGGAGGAAAGATAAGTTACTATTGTATAATGGTGCTTATGACCTGTCGTTTTAATCTAGTGTGTGTTTCTTATTCTTATCACTTCCTTATGTATGTAGGTGGAAAACCCAGTTGCCAATTTTTCCCACAAATACCGATGTGGCATAAATACTTTTTTGTAATTCAAAATTCTGAAACATGCCAATTGTTGTGCACATTAAATACATTAGCATATATGCTTTACTGTGGAATGCTTTACCTCTATAAAATCTATGTTCAACTGTCAATTTACCAATTTTTGTCATAAAGTTATGACAATCGTTGTAAACCACGCGCCTCTTTGCGGCAACAGCTTAGCGCTACCCGTTAAGTTATGTAGGTCAGCGGAGCGGAAATCATGGTCTAGCTCACGAGAATGGTTGTGACAAGCTGAATACATGATAGTGGCCTGCTAGCTGTAGGGGGTGAAAACTAAAGGCTAGTGAATCCAGCTGATAGAATTTCCAATTGACGCATTAATGGAACAAATAACAGCTCAGATGTATAGAGTTTGTCTTAGATCAATTTTTAGCTACTATAGACGCCACAGAAGCTATTGGGATGGGCATCTGTCCGGTGTCAGTCTGTATGTATGTATGTCCGTTTGTGAGGATGTCCGTCCACTAAAATATCTTGAGAACTGCATTACTTACAGATTTGATATTTGTTTGTGTGGATGCAAAATATGATTATGAGAAACTGTCTTATTTTATTTTTTGATATTGTTGAAAATATGCAAATTGGCCAAAAAAAGGCATTTTTGGTAAAGAAAACTTCATAACCGCTGGTCAGACAGCTTTGATATTTGGTATACAGGTCCCTACAGATGACTAAACTTAGATTTTTCAATTGTGATTGAATATGCAAATTTGTATTTTTAAGGAATTTTTTTGTCATTTTTGGTCAAAAATTTATTTCATCAAAACTGTTTGTCTGACGGCTTTGATATTTGGTATACAGGTTCATAGTAATGATCAAAATATGTTATATTCAAATGATGATATATGCAATTTTGTATTTTGGGGCAATTTTTGCCTTATATGGTCAAAAAAATTATTTCTCAAAAAGTACTCATCTGATAGCTTTGATATTTAGAATACAGGTTCCTACAGATGAACTAAATATGATATATTGAAACTTTGATGAAATCTGCAATTTTGTATTTTTGGCGCAATTTTTAGCCATTTTTGGGAAATTGAGAAAAGAAGAGAAAATGAACACGTATCTATGTTTTCGGCTGCATGTGAAAGGTTAGAGTTCCCTAGCAGCTCTAGTTGACATATACGGGTGGGGAAGGCAGTGATGTGGACTTTGGACAAATCAACACTGTAAAACCAGTAACCAAGATGGCGATAAACGTGATTCACACACAATTTTTTTACTAATCTCAAGAAGCATTTTTAATTGAAAACACACAAATAATCTTGACTTTAGTTTACATGATGTTGAAGCTAGCATTGGAACCAAAAAATCTCACAAAGATAACAAGTACTTAAATGACAACTTGGAGAGAAAATATAACAATAAAACTGATATAAGGAATATTTTCAAGTAAAATGAGGAAAACAAAGCAGCCATTTACACAAGACAATAATCGGTTTGTTGGTAAAAAAATCTCACAGGCAACTATAGTAGTTGGAATATAATAATAAACTGTCGAACGTTGAACATCAAGAATTTTCTTAATGTAAAAATAAACTTACAGTACTATGATTCTGCTAAATTATTATAAGTTCTGTAGTCTAAATGCACGTATCAATAACAGCTGATTGAGCTGCAGTAGTATTTAAAACACTTTTTTTAAGACTTGGTCTTTGACAAGCGTGTGTAAAATTTGTCAAAAAACTACAAAGTTTATAAATCTTCAGATAACACCCTTAAAAATGCAATTTTCCAGAACATTTAATTTATTTGACGCTTGTACTACCATATTTTTTTTAAAAAAAAACTTTGTGTGCAGTATCTAACATAAGTGTTGTTAACAAGTGAAAATTATCTATTGCTCTTGGGTTCCTTTTTAATGCAGAATTCTATACAACTTTCCCCCTTTTTTTTGATTTGATTGAATCCAATAGAAGAAAACAAGAGTGAATTCCGTAAAAAGAGTTCAAAATGTTGCTACATCTCACTCGCTAGCTTTCCAAGGTGTCCCCATGAACATACACATGGCCATGTCTTCAGAGTGCTGTTGAAATCTGCATCTGTCAGTTATCTGGCACAGTTCAATGAAGATGTATTTGGTGAAGTCATTTTTTTTTAATAGAGTAAAAGTAGTGTCATTTTCTACACAGGTCAAAAGGCTTTTATTGTTAGGTACATGATCTCCTTATTCAGTCAATATCCTTGTTGTTCAAAGTCTCCCCATGACGGCAAACAACCTATCATTCTTGTGAAAATCCCACACTCCGTATCCACAGGTCTTTCCAACAGCATAACCACACGGTTTGGTCATTTCCTGGTTGGAAATTTTCTTCCGCTGAATATTAAAGACCTTCTTTGTTAAGTCTGTCTCTCCGGGGTCTATCGAAGAAAAATCTGCCTGTCTACAGATCGATGTCACACACAGTCACTGTCCTGCTGTTTATCCTGTGATGCGTACCACATCATCACACTATCTTTGACCGAACATGAATAAGCACTCTTCCTTTCTGTGTAGATTCCCCGCTATAAGGATTACCGGTATATTCCTCATCATAGGTACTAGGTAAGGTCCAGTTTGAATGAACTGAAGAACTCTAGATGTTTGGAAAGGTCTCTCCTCCATCATAGCAAAATAGACACAGAATGTGTGTAATGTATCACACATCATTTAGAAACAGCAAGTTTTTATATACTGTAAGTTATCGTAATCCATGGCATGGTCAGAGGCACATTTTCAAGACGTCAGCAGGATCCCATGATTCACAAACACACAGCATATGCTTCTACATGACAACACACATTTTCCTTGGAGCAGCTATGTTTAGCAAGACTCATGGGTGCCTCACACAAAGTTCACAGCAAGACTGATTGCATGGTCTTCGTCATCTTCTCAAAGCATGGCTGCAAAGAACAGTGCATTCACTGGCACGAAATGTCCAAAAGCATACTAAAATTGCAGAGAAATACGATGGTTATTGTACGCCAAAGTATGGCTCACCAGCCATCTGCAGCAGTATAACTGTGACTGACAGCCTGGATAGAAACACTTTGATATGGCCAGGTCAGAGAACAGAGCATGCTCACTACGGTTTCACCAAAATGTCCTCAATTGACCTTTGCACGGGTGTGTCAACTGGAGGTCAAAAACTAGGAACATTGCTCTGATCTGGTCGGGCAAAGGCCGTTGAACAATCCATACTGAGTCAAGCAGAGGAAGGAAAAATTAAAGGCAGTGCCAAGGTGACAACAGTGATGAATGTACTAAAAATGTAAAAGAAGAAATATCAAAACTCGGTATACTTGTTGATACTACGAAACACCCTCTCAACATGCAACAAAATGTCAACATGCAATGAAAGTAGTCAAGTTACAATACTGATATGTCTTGCCTATGTTTTCATTTGTGCTTTTTAAATTTGAATCTTCGTTTGACTTTGTTTGTTTGTTCACTGTGTGGTGACTGACAATTTTTTAAATCTGCCTAACAAAATTGTTGTTTGGTTCAGTTGGCAAAATGCAACTCAGAACTTTTAAAGGCACAACTCGGAAACTCAATCCCCCATATTTCACTATGCCCTATACACTGCCATGTAAATTATTACAAACGGTTTGATTTGTGACTTTAAGCTGAACAAGTTTATGGCACAGACAAGAGAAGAATGTACTCCATTTAAACTAACGAAGAGAAACAAAAATATTTGCACGACTCTGTTTACATGTGGACATGTTTTGTGTAGCTGATAACAAGTAACTTGGAAAAAGCCATCCAAAATAGCCTTTTTTTAAGAAATGTACAAAATTTGAAATATTACGACCTAAGTCGTGCTAAAACCTTTCATTTGATTTCATTTGATTTGATTTGCCCAAAAATCATTGCTTTTCTACGTTTTTGGTTTCCTTTCTAACAGATAAAATTTTCCTTTCTGGTTCACAAGTGGTTTTGAACATAGGTACAGAGCCATCTTTTTTTTGCAGGTTTTTTCTGTTGTTTCTTCAAGCTACAACGATCGCGCATTTGGTCGATATTTGTAAGATAATTTTACACCCAAGAATCGGCTGCTTGTTGTCCACTGTCGTCTAGCGCTATCCCCTGCGATGTATTTTGACTGTCGTGGGGATCTTCGTAATCTCGACGCCTCCTGGTGCTTTTCTTGTCACGATCTACTTGGGCATACACTGGTTCACGGCTATCAACTTGTTGCTGTGGTTCCTGGTGGGAAAATGATAGAAAAAAATATATTATACCTTAAATGGTTGTGGACTTGTGGACTAGTATCTAATATTGTACAGTAAACCTCATTCACATTGAACTTGGAGCTAACTTTGAATCATAAATGCAGCTAAAGGAAAGTTAGTCAGACTCCAAGAGTCTTTCAACTCTTGGCCAGTCTATAGCTGATGTGTACAAATTGTGAACCTTGCGGAGAAAATTGAATTGTTTCTGGCTTATTGGAATCCATTTCTCACTAAGGTAAACACAGGAAATGGTTACTGCTTGGAATTAAAAATATCTGAAAAGTTAAGTTTGTTTGCTTCGATTACCTGTGATTTTGATATTTTGATTACGAAAAATGAATAGTGTTATGATTTCTTGAGCAGACTGCAGGCGAAACTTTCAGACTTTCAATTTTTGTATCATCAGGGTTTGTTAAACCCTAGGGCAAATACTGACAGATACGGGCAGATACCAGCTCTCAAAGCTATGTAAATTTGTTGAACTGGGTTGGACTACGACAGACATTATATATCAGAATCTGTTGATATCTGGTTGACCTTGTCTATACAACAGTTTGGGTTTTGCAGAACGCTCATGTGTCTCTGTTGAAATCAAGACTGGTCCTTGTAAACCTCCTCACTGGGTGCTGAGTGATGCTTTCTTCAAAGAAGACAGACCTTGGATACACTGATGCATCTTAGCTGTAAACTAGAAGATGTTTTAAGGTAGAACAGGCCTCAAAGACCGATATTTAGACTCTCAAATTTGTACCATCTTTTCTAATTTACCACTTGTGGGAGCTAAATTTAAAGTTCTTGGAGTAAGAAAGCTCTTCAGCATCTTAGCCTTTTTTGAAGATCAAAAATAATATTTTCCCCTCATAGAGTTAACACAGGGATGGCAGCCCTTTTGAATTTCACACATCAGTAAATGTTAGGTAATTTGTTTCTCTAGTACCAAGCTTTACACGGTGATCCCTGATTATCATTGCCAATTTGGTGGGAGAATGGTTGAAAGTGTCATGGAGTTTGAGCAAACGTTTACATCTCTCACTTTCGAGGCGTCTACTACCTTAAACCTGGTTTTTGTTCAAATCAAACAAATTTTGATATATTGGTGCAACTCTGTTGACCTATGTATGGTAGGTACTCTCAAACTGACTTTGTTGATAACTTGCCGATCCTTTTCCAAAATAATTTGGTTTAGCAGAACAGTGACAGGTACCAGGGATTTGATTTGTTGATGTTATGATAATCCGTTAATACTGGAAAATTTAGGGTTTATTTATGTCTGTTTACTGAAAATACAGTCACTGGATCTAGCATTTTGCAGCAAGTGATACGAACTGTCTGTGCGTAGCTGGGTATCATCAACTCACCCTTGACATTCCGTGCATGGGTACAGCGCCTGGTGGGGGACGTCTGCTGTAGCTCGCATTACTAGCCTGGCTGTCCAATGTAGAGTACGGTCCAGGACTGGCAAGACTGACTTCAGTCATGGGGATGTCATCCCGGTATAAACCTTGACCTTGGTCACCATAGCGATCCCTCTCAGCTGTACCAACACAAAGAGGAAACAATATGGATGTATGCCCTGTTATGCCAAACATTACAAAGTCATTCTGTAGCCAGTATGAAGTTGCCAGTTGGTCTGATCTGTACCTTGAATTAAAATGATCTTGATCTGTACAATTCGGCTGTTCAATTTGAAACAAACCAACAGTATATGACTGGAGCAGCCATTCATATCAAGAATTTTGGCAAAAGTCTGCAATGACAGATAAATCATACTCTGTGTTTAAATCTTCATGATTCGTCGTGATTACATACTGTTGTTTTCAAAAAAACTTTCTAAACCTGGCAAATGGGCATTTCTTTCCCATTTGGATATTCTATGAATTCATATATGTCAGAGGTGATCAGTTACACATGTCAAGTCCTATTCCATCAATTCCTTCAAGAAACTGTAACGAAATACTTACCTGTGCCATATCTACCGTCATCGTAAGTCTGCGGACTTTGACCCGTATAGACTGACCCCTGACCTTCTGACCTCTTTGGCAGTGTAGTGTCATCATATTCTAAGCCATGTCCTGGTGATGTGGGTGAAGTGAATGACTGGCTGGGGCCAGTGGTGCTGCCAGGGGTGCCTGATGCCGGATGTGGTGTTGGTCGTGTTGAGGTCTTGACACTAGGTGTAAAATGCCCAGCGTTCCAACCGTCCTTCTTGTACAGCACTCTTAAGTCTTTAAAAGCCCACATCGTTACAAGCACCTGTTGATGAGAGAAAATTTCAAAGTCAGAAGAGAATGAGATACAAAAGGATGAATGCCACTTGTCATTGCTTTATATTGAGATATTAAAAGACACCTAGTTTCCTCGTATCCATGAAGAAATCAATGTTCACTCAAAACTGTCTAAAACACTGCATTGATAAAGTTTACCTTTTCCCAACATCAATACCCCCAAATTTTGCTGCATACAGGTCAAAACAGCCAATTGAAAACATTTTGGATGTACCAGAAGGGTTAGGGCAACTCATTGATATTCTACATGTTCCATGGAACCATTGTAATTTCACAGGTGAATAATAAAAACACAGCATGTTCAAATTCAATGTTCTCTATTATAATTCAAAATGAAACTACACTTGTACATATGTATGTGTGTGTATGTGCGTGTGTCTCTGTATGTGTATGTATATATGTATGTATACATGTACACACACATAATTATAAAGGCTAAAAAACTGTGGCTATACAGGAGTTGTAAATTTTAAAAAAATGTTTTTGAGTGATGGAGGGGCAGACTGCTTACTTGATTAGCTGCACGGACAATTTTCATTTCATATTTGTCTCTTGACTTGGACATGGTGACTAATTTTTCAATGCCACTGGCATCACGTAATGACTTGGCGTTTTCCATGTTTCTGAGAATGACTTCATGCAGACAGTTCAACACTGCCACAATGGTGCTAGGGGAATACTTGGTCGCTTGCTCTCCTGGTCCGCCGGGTAAACAGAACACCAGGTCACGCATGGCATACTTGCCTGGGTTTTTGGAAAAAAGTCAATAGGAAAGATTGATGAGAGCATGCACGCAGCAAAATTTTACAAACAACAACAAGAACCATAATTTACATTACAGTTTCTATTTAGTAGCTGAGGAAGTGTGACAATATTGCAAGAAATATGCAGTGCCTAGTTTGCAAAATTTAAAACCTTCAGTCATGCATATATCATACCTCACTGGCATATAAGAGTTTTGATGATCTCTGACAAAAAATCTGGTTTAAATTGCAACTAACTACGTAAAACCTGATATTTTTTTCCATAGTGGCGAATTAATCCCAAGCACTATGAAATGAAAACAAAACAGTTTATGCATGAAAGAGTGTGCTTTCTCTTTTTTGGTGATAATAACATATAAACTTCCATACAAGTACATACAACATCTCCGCCCATCTACCATATTTGTCTATTCCTCTACCATGTTAAGTTTCCTACCCAGGTAGATAGGACAGTTATTCTAAAACAAATACAAGCCAACAGCCTCCAAATACACTTGACTCTTACCTATAAGTTCCTTATTTCTTGGGTCAATGGAAAGATTCCGGAGTGCCTTTGACACGGCACATACCACTCTATCATTATCCATTCGTAGTAATTCCACTAATACGGGCAGTCCTTTATCCTTCCGGACATTAGCACGGATGTACACTGACCACTGCATGGAAAGAGAATACCTATTACTTATACATATCATTTTCTGCAGTTTTCATTCATATCAAGAGAAATTAGTCCTCTAATTGGTTAATTAGATGAGGAGCTCTAAACTTCTATGTTCTTGTGTCTTTTCTTAATAAGATATCTCAACTATTTCAATGTCTGCACACTGTCCTTAAGTGACCTTTTCCAATGGTTCAATGTCCCTATGCCTTGTCCTTACGTGACCTTGCCCCATTTCATTTCCAAAATGGCGGACACGTTGGTCAATTGCACTGCAGTGGATGCGATCATAACTTTTAAAACATTATTCTGGTGTACAATATAGAGGGATTGCCTCACCTTCCAATCTGCAGCTGCTAAGTTCTGTATCGTACCCGCTGCTGACTCTAAGGTGTCAGGGTTGGAACATTCTGACAGCAGAGATAGGTAAGGCCTGCACACATCTGGTTGCCACAGCAACTCCATGCCAACAGCAGGCTCTGTCCTCTGTGGGGGATTGTTGGGATCCACAGCTATTTTGCTGTTGAATGAACACACAAGAAAGCCATCAAGCATTATACACAAAGAAGTGCAAGAAAAGTTCAACTCTGGTGTGGTCAATTTTTAAGATACATATGAAAGTTAATTATTGTAAATCACCAGGGAACCCTTTTGTGTTTCGAAAATCACTTAACCAGATCAGAAATAGGTGCTGCTAGTGTTGACATACAACCACCTCACAATGAATTCTGAGCATCCCTGGCATTACAAAGAATACACTGAAACGTAGGAAGATTTGAATCAGGCCCCTGAAGGACCAACACAGCTGTAACTTTTGCTACTTTTTACAATTTTGTTGTGTGTATCTACCCATTACACACCATATATCTGCCTATCACAACACATCTGTATCCAAAATGGTGTGGGGGAAAAAATGCTCTCACAAGCATATGGCTTTACTTTCTCACCACATGCTTCACTTCCGAAACAAATGTATTACTTCTAAGTTTAGCATTATGTAAGTATGCAAATCAACTGATGGGTCATTATCAATGGAAAATATTGCCATTGACCTAAATCATGCATTATCTTGTATACAATTTCTGGTAATAATTTGCATATTTCCATATGTTGACAAGTTGAGCACTTTCCATTACACCATGTTTGAAGTAGAACAAGAAACTGCATTCAACAAATTCAGCAAAGATGATGGAAATACAGCTGCAAGAGATTTAAATGTCCCGTTGATGAAAGTAATCAGTAAAAATATCTACCCTGCATATTGGTCCTTCTTTTTCTTGCTGCCGCCGCCTCCAAAACATGATGTGTCATTTGGTTTCTTGTTTTGCTGTTTGGGTTGGTTGGCTTTGCCCTGGAGTTCATTGTCTGGGTGCCTCACTTCAACAGGCATACGGTATGAAAGATTCCTCAGTATACACATACAGTTTTCAACAGCCTAGAAATTCAAAAACAGTACAGATCAGTACTTTTTTCTCCAAGAAAGATTCACCAGTAAGTGTGATCATGGGTAAAGTTTTATGAATGTATCAAGCTGAAATAAGTTGAAATGTGAATATTGATTATGTTGATTATTTATCTATAACAATGTCTTGAGAAGACATACATTCTGATCTTTGGTGTTTATTAACATTGTGTTGTGTGTGTTTACATATATTTATATTAATGTGTACATGAACACACATGCATAATTTCGATATATATATATATACATATATATAATATATATATATATATATATATATATATATATATATATATATACATTGTATGTATGTATATATATATATATATATATATATATATATATATGAGTGTGTGTGTATGTGCGCGTGCGTGTGCGTGCATACAATAATTATATAGTTATATATATCCATACATATCCATAAATCAATACAAAATTTCTATATCTGTAAAACCCTGAAAACATACATCACACTTTACATAAAGATTTTATAGCTACCTTACAAGTATCAGTGTTATAATAAAGTACATACAATACTTCTGCTTTGAATTGTTTCACAAATATAACAGGAAGCTATATCAAAGAGCATAGCATATAAAAGCTTCCGGATCCAATAATCTGTGTGGAGCATGATAAACATATCATGCCCACAACAAAAGTATGATTGAAACTAAATATGAACATCAAAGAACACTCAATTATCGCGTTTTCATTTTATGACAAGAAAAGGAAATATCAAATGATAGAATTTTTAATTGTTGTGAGCATTATGTAAACACCAGGCAGCTTTATGTGGTGATCTGGTCAAGGGTAAGCAGAACTGTTCTGTTCAGAAATGTAGAAATGAAATTCCATTTTAATTCAAGGTCAAAGGAAAATGCCATACATTTTACTGAGCAACAAGACAGGTCAACCTTTTGCAGGCCAGGGTTGATGGGCTCGGTCAATGTATCAAAGGCCAATGCTGTAGACATAGCATATTGTCACATAGACCACATACAGCCACCACACTATTTCTCTGTTGCTATGCATGATGACGATAAATTTTGTACCACTACCCCCTACTCGGTTCTCAGGAAACTCTTGATGTAACTCTTACATATAGGTTTCATATTGTATTGCGTGAAGACCCTACAAAGTGCAGAGCATGCTACAGGAGGCGGCCTGATAACTCCATGGGTTTGTGATTACTTTGATGATAAAATTTCAAACCCTAAATACTTTCATATCAAATTCCAAATCTGAACTAGGTCAACAACAGGTTAACAATGTGATTCCATTGATGACAGAGAGATAAACTGATGTCTTTTCTTTCAACTCACTGACAAACATAT
Source organism: Ptychodera flava (assembly GCA_001465055.1). Taxonomy (NCBI): domain Eukaryota; kingdom Metazoa; phylum Hemichordata; class Enteropneusta; family Ptychoderidae; genus Ptychodera; species Ptychodera flava. The sequence goes on along the minus strand of LD347183.1, from coordinate 87,186 downwards.
TAACACAGTTGACACCAGAGCAGAGAACTTGAATTTTTTGTGGTGCATGATGCATGGAGAAAAATTCTGAACAGTGTTCACAATTGTGTAGCAGAGTACATCTATAGAATCCAGAGTCAAGTTATATATCAGTTCAAGGAAACAAAACAGTGCCAATGTGTGGGCACACATATACATCCAACTCTTTCTGTTTATCGATATAGTGTTGCAACCATTGAACCTATTTGAGTATTACAAGCACATTTTTTCAGGTCATATCAACAATGGGGTAGGTACATCTGATGACTGAGATTCAGAAAACTTCTCAATGTTTTTTTAATGACAGCTGCAAATGTTTCTTAATAATGCTTTCTTAGGTATGTCCCCTTATCTTAAAATGCTGACATTGTGAAATTGCGTTACTTTCAATCAAGTTTCACACACACATTCTCTACATACAAGCTTGAAATAAGGGTATAATCATCTCATTTGCATTCCATAATAACCTGATACACCTAAAACTCAATATCTGAAACAATCTGCGCTATGCCGGGTCATGGAATAGGTTCATCACACAAGTTATGTGAATTCTTAGGCTAACTGCAATGGCAGGCAGTGGTGTTGATTACATTGACTGTAAACAATGTGTGTTCCAGCAGTTTGATAACCTTTGACCTCAGCAAACCAATACAAAATAACCAACCCTAACCCGAACGGCTGTCAATCACTGAAGTGAACACCTGCCAGACGCGACCTGACCAACAACCGAAACCTTCAGTCTGCAATTTTATAGGCTAAAGTTGATACCCCAAGCGGGGTCCAAACTCTTGCTTCACAGTTTCTTGACCTGATGCAACATTTGTTACATCTGAGAAATACCGGTGTTAAGACACAGCTGGTAGGTATAAATAAATCTTGTATGACGCCTACCTTATTATCCATATCATTTTTGCCGATGGCGGATCGGATAACAAACATAAGAGAGTCCACAAGGCCTTCACATTCCCTCATCTTGGTTCTTGCTTCAGGCCCAGCTGAACTCACATTCCTACAAGTGGATGCAAACACAGATCATATATTACAAGTGTATAAATATACAGCGTCTGCTACCGCTGTGATGGACTAACTGCCTTCTCAATGTGACAATGTTTTGATTCTCCCCGGATGTAAATACAGGATAAAATGAGCACTTAAAGCTATGAATCTAAAACTTTTTTCCACTTTTCTGAGTAACAACTAGATGTATATTTTAGCATAAAGCTACATATCTCAGGCGCCAGTAGAATAACTACTAACTGCTATCTGTCAGATGAATATTTGACTTTTCCAAGGCTGTCTGACCTGTTTATCAATTCTGATCTGTTTGCCATGCAAAAGTTTTTTGATGAAATCAAGGAAATAAGACAGGTTTGTGAGATGGTTTTGAGAATTGAAAATGTAATTTGCATGGGACAGTTAATTCTTAAAAATTTAATTTGCATGGGACAGTGAAGTAGAGGAAGTATTCCATATCTACACACTGTACCACATTACAATATGACGACAGCTATGTCACAACACTACACAAAATAATGGTTTATTCCATAATGCAAGCTTATAACACAAAGGAACAGATGGGAGACTGCACAAAATGAAAAAAAAAAAATCCACATATACAAGATACTCTGCTGATAATTTTTGTGCCTCAAAGCGGTAAACAGCTTTCACAATTTGTACTTGCATAGGTGTTCAGATAGATAGATGCAACCACGTACTAACATTACATTGCATTGATCTTCTGACTTACCTAAGACAGCCTGTAGTGTTTCTAAATACAGTGGACAGTGGTACATCTCTAGCTTTGGTGTCCTCATCCACATTTCTATCCCAGCCTGATTCTGGTATGATCACCACGTTTGTCATCACAGCCAACCCATCGTCTATAATTGGCTTCTTTAGAGACTATGGATTAAGACAAAGAATACAGAGATCAAAAAACGGCCTCTGAGTACATTGGGTATAAGGTCAAATTTTTCAACACTGAGGAAATGGACAAACAGTAATTATGTGATAGGTCAGTCAAATTCCAGAGTTGGTCAAAACAGCAATTATTCACAAATTTATTTACTATTTGGGTTGGGTCAGAATGGAGTGGGAATAATCCCATTCTTTCAGTCTTACACAGACGTGCTCTGAACAGACTTATTGTACATGGCTGGAATAATAGGTGGACAGCTCTAATATCTGTTGAACGTGAAGACTGAATGTCTGTACTGTGCCAACCACTGACACGTCTGCTTGAACTGAAAGCAGAGTCAAAATTTTGAGGACGTTTCTCTTTAGATGTAAGCATTTACCAAACGCTGTATTTGCCCAGTTCTTATCAGACTGATATGCGAAGAATTCAGTATACAAGTTTCAACAAAGTACTGTACGGTGCTGTTATCATTGTTTTGACCAAAAAGTACTCTGGTATCTTCTCTGTTGTTATTAGTGAGTTACGCTCATAGATAAACATATGATGTTAGTTGTATATATACTACACCACAAAATTCATTCCGACTATATGTTACAGGCGTTTGTTTTTTGCATTTTATATATTTTTTGTTTTTTATTTTTATTGCAAAGCCATGGAAAAAGTCACAATTTAAAAGCAAATACACATGCGATGATCTAAACTTTTGTCTTAAATAATGGGTGTTTGTTCACTGTCAATCATTTTTAAACTTTTAATTCCCAAAACTAAAATAGAAGACTTTTTAATATTATTACTGTGCAACATTAAAAATCCAAATTTACCGTTTGCTGATACGTACACCACAACCCAAATAATAAATCACATCGGACAACTCTTGAGATCACAAGAAGCTTGTAACAAAATAAAACCAAACACTTGCGTTTTTGATGGCAGATAAGCATAACCTTATCACTCCTCTGATTTTTTTCTTTACAGATGTCAAACTCTGCCACAGAAATAACGACTGCACCAAAATACGGTGATGCAGAGGTTAACAAGGACACAATAAATAATACAAGTTGTTTTCACACCTGGCTTAAAGTTGCATAACCTACCTCCGCCGACGACAAATTCCACAGTACCCCGGTAACGAGTTCCCTAACATCGACGTCTGGAGTGCTCCGCAGCAGCCTGATGAGGGCAGGTATGCCGCCTGCATTCTTGATAGCCACTTTGTTTTCTTCGTTCTGTTTTCCATAGGAAATATTCCGCAGTGCGCCGCAGGCACTGCGATGAATTTCTGGTATAGGGTGTGAGAGGAGCTCCACAAGTGGAGGAATGCCATCAAGACCCCTGTATCAAATCATAAATGTGAGAGCACTGTATCAGTTGGCAGGTGACATCACGTCAGTTCTGAGAATAATTTTCGACATGAGTTTCCCCCCTTTTTTAACAATCTGTTGATTATTTTTATGGATACAAATAAATCAGTCTGACATGCTCCTGGTAGTGTAATCAAAATTTAACTGAATTACGTTTCTAAATTGACCCAAACCACAAACAAACAGAACAGACTGCTGAATTTATTACTGTTTGGTACAATGATGTAAAGCTACATGTAGATGACTGTCCGTTAAACTTACACACTTATTACGAAAGAAAAATTCACGGCAAATGATTCTCACGCACTGAAAACATAACCAGTGCAAATTATATGAATATATCAAAAATCTAACATATAGAAGAAGATACACGGGACACTATTGTATGTTCTGACCTTCCTCATTAGCAAGCTTTGGTTTCTTCATCCAATATCACATGTTAATTTACCTTGCATAATATTTTGCAACTATCAAAATCCAACACTTTCAAAACTTTGTTGTAATGTGGAGAAATGTTCACTGACGACAAAAATTGTGAAGAATAATTTATCCATTTGGTAAGGGCTAATTGTCTCAGTGACTAACGATCTTTAGATTCACTTTGGTTTCTTTTCCTACATAACCAAACAGTGTATTTTTCACTTTGCCTATGCTCAAGTTTCCTAATCCCAGCATGTCAATTCACCATGTATCATGAGAGACTTTATCTCATTTTTTTTTCTCAAATTCAAGATTTTATCTCATTTTTTGTTTTTCCCAAATTCAATATTTGCATCAAAGAATGTCAATTCACTGTACCACGCAAAGATTTTGATTTCATTTCTGTTACAGACAGTGAATTCATTTCTTCATCCTGTGAGCAGTAAATATACCAACATTCACTGTCAAGAAAGCAAATGAATGTACGGCACTACTTACCTTGTCTTGTTTTTGATAGGATCATCCTTGAATGTGAGATGCTGCAGGTAGGCTGCCGCATTGGCAACAATAGCATTGTTATTGTGGCCTAGATAATCAATAACTTCTTGGAGATCAGGGGAACGCCATTTCATGTCTCCTAAAAATGAACGACAAAAATAGAAACTGGTGATCGCGGGTACAAGGGCTATCATTGTTGGCCCGGAATGTGAATACCCACTTGTCTACCTACAAGGGAATTTTCTTAAGGATCAAAGACTTCTCAGAACTTCTATTGATGATGACCACAAAAAACCCACAACCAGTGAGTGAAATAAACACCATAACATGCTTTGTGAATGAGATGTGCATAGGGCAGCACTGTTTTCCTGCAAAGCTTTCATATCTCATTTGCTTATCAAACTCATGCATTTTTCACACCGCTGAAAAGCAATTAAACACTCAACTGTTTAATTGGAATCACTTTAGTCATTTGAATGTTTTGTCTACCCTTTAGCCAGACTTGGAGCAAGCTTGGCAGGAACACCAACACAACCCTTTCAATGCTTTGTCAGACCAAAACCTTTCATACACTATGAAAACTAACAAAATTATACCATGCTTTTGTTGCTTTTGTTCTATTTAAGAAGTTAATCATATTATCCTTCTGACTGAAACATGAATTGTTGACAGATATAAACAAGTCTTATCAAACCTTCATTTCATAATGAGAACATAAACATTTCAATGGTATAATATCTGGTTTAACACCAAGGCATTACCTGGCCAAGATACTGGTACTGCAGCATGGAAGAAACAGCATTTTAATAGCTGATGGATAATGTACATATCACCCAGTGAAAATTAATAACTTTTCACATGCAACAGAGGAAACCCAAGTAATGTTTGGTTATGGAAAGACCATTCCCTTCAATTATTTTGACTGAAGTTGATGAAAATGATCAGAATGCTATGGATTCAGTCAATGATTTCATTCCATTCTACCACAACCAAGTGTATGTGTGATCTGAAACACCACATTTTCCCATGACAAGACATGAATGTGTCTTAACTGTCAAGCGTCATGGTTGCATGATCTTTTTTTGTACCTCTGTTTCTACTGTCCATGCTGGACGGCCCGGAGGCATAAGAATCTCTCCTTGCTGGGGGCTCGTCAAACTCTGAGCCTGGTAACACTGGCGCACGTTGCCTTGGCTGACTTCTGCTCAGCTCTAATAGTAATGCCACCCAAATCAGAAGGTTCAGTCACATCAGCCATAGGAGAGAAGGGTGGGAGAAGGTGAACCAGTTGAAGATATCATTGGGGTTGATAGAAAGAGCATATAAAGAGAAGGAAAATTATTGGGAGGGAAAAAGATAAGCATGAGAATAATACCGATGACATGGAGCAGAGACAGGTATGCTTTATTTCTCTTGGAAGGAGAAATTTTCATGTAAGAGTGATTAATTTAGAAAGAAGATTGCTAAAAGATTGCTACAGGCTGAGATGAACCACATGCCCATACTTACAAAGAGACACAGACACACACAGACACACACAGACACCTAAATCCAACTGATACACATACGCAACACATCAGTGGTTACACATCACAGCACACACTTTTGGAATATCTGGCCTCACTCATATCACTGCCTCAGCACAAAGATGAACACTTTCAGCCACAATACATACACACAGCACCATTAGAATATGGAATGCAAACTATGTGCAACTACTTCACATGATACTTTCATCATTTCTTTCCCTTTACCATCTTCTGACTGCCAGGTTCATCTCCCTCATCCCTATTGAGAACTCACTGAGCAACTAGAAAGAGAGCAGTGCTGTTGATGTTGGGAATGATACTTTGAAGAATAATCTTTCTATGCAGATATACAGTGAATCTCACAATATATGTCCATACACTCTTATAATGACCTGTCCACAGAGCCACCACAAGTCACCATTGTTTTCATATACAGTCTCTGAGGAACACCTGATGATTCTTACCAGATTCAGTTGGAGTTGCAGGTCTCCTCAGAGGGTCCTGACTACCTGGAGTGTCAATTGAAGCCATAGGTGCTCTCTGCATTGGCGGTGTCTCATGTGCAGGTTGATACCTCTGCTGTTGATAAGGCTCACTCTCAGGCGACCCTACAGGAACAGACATAAAAATATAGGAATTGGTACCAGGTCATCATAGAGAAAGATACTTTGCTATTTTATGAGTTTAGCTGAAGTATATAGACCCTTCTTCAGTAATTCTTTGGTTTGCATGTTCGGTTGAAAATATTACTGACTGTTTAAGTTTTCAAGTACCTCATATAAATATAAAAGGAGTAAGGAATTTGATTTTATGAATATCAACTGAAACAGAGAATGTAACGCATGAGTAACGCTGTCACTTGAAAGATTAACTGTGATTAACCACATGGAATGTAAAAGAAATGATTGTTTACTGTCTAAAATGCACAAAAACTTACTGTATCGGTCATCGTTTGGTGGCTGCCCATAAGGCTGTGAACCATATCTGTCAGCACTTGGCATGGTACCATAACGGTCACTGCTTTGCGGAGACGGCTGGTCTCTGTACCTATCATCTGGGTACCCATACCGGTCACTTCCATGGGGTGAGGCTTGGGGCGGCTCATGTTGAGGTCCTAAGTACCCACTGCCGTGAGGGGAATGCGGTGACGGCTGGCCGTACCCATAGCCACCTGCATGTGGCGGTTCATCACCGTACCTGCCATCATTTGCAGGAGGTGGGTTGCGATACTCTGGGTGGGAAACATCATCGTAATCCCTCAGGTCTTCATATGGCTGATAGTTTGTGGGTTGGGGCGGACGCGCCGGGGAATACGGTTGCGATGCCGGAGAAGCAGGGTATCTGTCTATGCTTCTGGGGATGGATCCTGTAGACCCGGGATGTGGTTGCCTTGTTGAGTGAACTGTTTTGGTTACGGTGATCTAAAATTTAACATTACATGGTAAAAGATCATCATTATTTGCACTATTGCAGACACTACACAGTTTTACAGAAATATACTCAATAGTGGCTTACAATAGGTGCTTATTGTCTCTAATGATGTCGAAAGGATATTAAACAGCAGTCAATCGTTTTGAACACTTTATAAACATCTATTACATACTTTGCGAATGGAAAATGTATTTTGTTTGTATATATATAAAGTATAATATGTATGTGTGTGTGTATGTCTGTGTGTGTATGTGAACGTGTATCTGTATCTGTGTTCATTGTATAAACAAGTAGCACTGATAGAGAGGTATGAAAACATGGAAAAGCACAGTGAATGTGAAATGACAAATACAACATTAATTTTGACCCGGAAATCTTCAAAGTAACATATTGAAAATTGTTATGAGACATACGAGGCGCACCTTAAAAATTACAAGAACAGACAGTTACTAAGTTCTAATTTTACTGATACAGGATGTTTTTTTAACACCTTCATTAATCCCATCGAGTACCCGTATGAAAATGATAGTGGCCTTTCCATCCTGATGTCACCTGCTTACCAAATGACTACAATGCTGAAATGTGTGTTGGAATGTATGTTGCTCCAATTGGTTAATGAGTGATGATATCACACACCATGTGACTACCATGTGACTACATTGGTCATTGGCCAGCCAGTGTTGGAAATGATATGGCCTTACGTTTCATACTGCAAAGCTTGGTTAGATATGTTACTGAAAGCAAAGGAAAGACTGCAAAGGGTGGGTGTGCAAACCTATACTATGTGGAAAAGCCACCTACTTGAACTCTGTTGGTTAGCTTTGGATTCAATACTGGAAGTTATTTACATCATTAAGGTTCCTGAACTATGCCACTTCTTTGTCAACATAGCACTGCTCTCTCTCTCTATTTCATACACTATGTACAATTAATTTCTTAATAATCATTTCATAATTTAACTTAAATATTCAATCACTGGTTATTATGGACCATGTATGTATGTTGAGAGCAGTGCTTTGTGAAATTGAGACGTGACAAACCAAAATTGCCATCTTTTAATCTCCTTCTTCTCTACCTACTCAAACTTGTGCATACCTTGTTCATATAATTCATACCATAAATTACATCATAAATTTATTAGCTTTATTTTCATATTTATTCATAGCTACAAGCTGGTATAGACAAAATACAATTACAACTGATGACTCTGCGAGTTTCATTTGGCCAGAGGAGATTACATTATTTTCAACATATTATTAAATATCTAAAATTATGCTAAAAGATGACAACTTTGTTTTGTGGAAAATAACTTCCAGTCTGAAACCAAAATCAAAACTCAGCAGCTCGGGAAAGCACCTTCACCAGAAAACCAGAAAAAGCAGACGACAGGAAAAGACAAGTGATATTAGCAGCCCATGAAACGCTATGGCAATCTGGCAAGGAGACAGTTTCTTGAAAGGGAGGGAAGGGCAGATAAGTTTCCCAACCTGCGGATCGTCAGAACGACCTGAGTCACTGTATGATGGGGCTCCCTCTGCCATATCACCGGAATCAGCGAAATCAAAACTGTCAGCAAAAGTCGGAGAGTAAGGTTCCGGCTGGGCCTGCTCGTCATGACATTGTGCATTGGTCATGGAGACAACAAAATTGACATGCAAACAAAAGAGAATCAAATTAACAGCATGCAATGTGTTCTCTTTTTTTCCTGTTTCGTTTCTTGAGGGAATGGTTTTCTGGGCATATTGTATGGCTTAATCTTTTTAAATAAGATTAAATTGTTGTTCATGTGGCTGTACAAGTCCCTGAATTCCATGTAATTTATTTTCACATGTAAAATGGATCTTCTCATTCAGAGTATCACTTTTGCAGGTTTCCACTTTCAATTTTTAATATTTCATTTTCCATTTCAGAGTTTCAATGAAGGATGGTTTTGTTTTGTTAAAGTCCAGTATCATTTCAGTACAAAAAAACCTGCACAGGCAACTTCCCTATGGAATACCATCCCAACGCAAGTACCGCATCCATCAAGCAGATTTCCTGAGATGATATGGAATACTCAGGGTGAGCCTTCTTCTCAGAGGTGTTCACTGACAAACAAATCACACTTAGTTTCAACATGTGTCTGACAAAGCAGAGCTCATCCATTTTTGATCCGTTTTGGTTTTCTATACCCAGGCCTATGCTACAGTGGAGTCAAATTCAATATGTGTTCATTTTTCACGCCAAGGGTTAAAAATTTTTGTGTAGTCATTTCCCAGTACAGGATCCAAAATCTTACTCCTGGTAACCTAATAATTTTGTAAACTTGCAGATGTGAACTGCCTTAACCCCTCTATATCTGTCCACCCACACGGTGACTAAAAGGCCTCTGCCCACAACGAGGTGAACTCATTCTGTTTATTGATTTGATGGCCAAGAGTTGAGATTTTGTCATCGAAATTTCCATGAACTGATATAAAACTATATTCTTGGCAACTCAACAATGTGAAACACTCGCAAAAAATGACCTGGTTTAACCTTTAAATGAGTCCTCCTACATCCACTGAAAACAAAAGAATTACAGAAAACTAAAGCGTTTGCAATTTGAAGAGTTAGAATAGCCACCAATGTGAACATTGAATATTTTGGAAAAGATACTTTTAGTCATCGATATATTCACAGTAGCCTTGCATTTTGGCTTTTAGGATGCAAAATTGCTTTTTGCCAATTAAGCCACACAAATATGCAGAGAAAACCCTCCCTTAGAAGTTAAATTCTTGCATCTCATTATATTTAAGTGTGCACATTCAATGATAACATTTGGTAATATCTGTAATACAAGGTGTTACAGCAGTATCATTCATTAAATTTATAGTATACATGCCATGTGTGCATAGTTGGGCAGGGATGGCAGGGAGAAAAAAGCAAGCTGATTTACTATCATAATGCCGTTCTCTCTTCTCTGAAAATCAAACTATTTATCAAAGCAGCTAGCTTTTCTTTATTGATCGATTCTTCGTCTGCTGTCTGTTAAAAATATCAGTTCTTTTCGATACAAACTTATGCTACCAAAACATTCAAAGAAGAAAATACACTTTATTTTCCTATAACAACATTCTCATATCTTTGTGCATCCATGTTTGGCATCAAGAGATCACTGAGGTGAAAAACTTGACCCTTTGAGTGCTGTATTTTTTTCCACCAAAATTTTAGTGCAAAATTTTACCAATTTTTATGAACTTTTCTGTAATTTTCTGATAATTTTGGACCAAATGAACACAACATTCCATTGGCAACAGTTTTTTATCAAAATTTTGGCAAAAATCTGACAAAAATTGACTGAGGAATATTTTTTTTATAAGGTAGACAAAACTAGACTTTGACACTCAAAGGGTTAATAGTTTGAATTTGAAGTGCATTGGTTTCATCTCAAAACACTTTCCATTACTTGACACAAACTATTTTTTCATTTCCACAGAATCAAAATTCCTGGAAATAAATCCTTGATCAATGTCATTGGATTACATTCAAATGATGAATTTAGTTCTTTGTCTTTACACTGCAATGACCTCTTTGATGCTGTGCATAGCACATGGTCTGTAGTAACTCAAAATGATAAATCTGTGAATGGTTTCCTTTTTCATGTATTTCCTTATAACTGTGCAGAACAAGCCACACTTTTTACATATTGTGCAAATATTCATCTGTTCTGGAGTTTTACGCTCAGACCACTTGACTTCTTGTAATATTGTAACATCAAGTTCCAAACACATGCTGCCACTCTACTTTTGTGAAATTTTAGCTACTAGTAGAAAAGTACCAGCAATATCATCGTTGGAAATATATCAATCAGCAATTCATGTACGCTTACAAAGTAAAACTTAGAGTTATGTAAAAAAATAACCTTTATAACCTTGTTACACAGCTATGTGTAAATAGATATAATGCTAAAAAGACCCACTGTTGGACGCTTTTTGGAGGTTGAAAAGTGTGTACATGCTAATAATGTAGGATTTGCATAAATCAAAATGAAAAATGCCTACAGGGTCAGATGATTTTGTCTTATACAAACAAAGTATGACAGCTGAATGTAGCTGCCTTTTCTCTAGGGCCTACGAGGACATGTGATGAATAGTGTATTTCTGTATTTTCAACACTGTACACGTAGCCTGTTTTACTACAGTCAGTCTTTGTTATTGGCTTCACAATTTCACTTTGGCATATTGCTACCAAAATAGAGAATCACAAAAAAGAAATTTCACAGAAATACATCAAGGTCCAGCTTGACATCAGCAACCTATGCAAAACAACCATCTTAGTTTTTGAGAAATGTAATATTCCAGTGGAAAATTTCTTCTAAAATCCTGCTGGCATGTATATTTGTATATGAAAACTAGTTTGGTGAAGTACATATGAAGATTTGAAAGTCTAGCTAAGTAGGTATTTCACACACAACAAAATAGGAACATATTATTCAGGGATAGTTAAAGCACAAGAACATGTTATAAAAGATACATTTACTTCAGCTTTTTGTTTTTTGTTTTTGATTTTAGTTTGATATTTTTTTCCAAGTCTTAGGTAAAAAAACAATTATTGCAACATTTCTCCTGCGAGAATTCTTTACACAAAAAAATAATATTCTCTATCCTGTTATCTACAGTATGATAAAATGATCTGAACTTGCCATTCATTCTTTCACATCAGATGGCATCGAGTTTAAAACAACTTCTTTGAAATCTTGTTTCACTGAACTCACACAAGCTGAGAACTGCCAGAACATTGCAATCTTCCACATACCTGTGTTCTTGTAGCCGGCCTGGGTCCCGCTAAGGGCGGGTTGTTACTGTGTGTACTGTGAATGGACATGTGGGATGAGTGGGGGGAATGGGTATGGTTGACTGTGGGTCCGTTCGTTGCTGGAGAATAACTGCGTGCGTAACTCCCTCCGTGGCCTGGATCTGAAGCAACAAACACAGCAAACCCCAATGTCAGTGAGCTTTCAACACCAGGGCATAATCTATATTTTTTACCCCAATGAACATACTGGTTATCTGATTGGACACAAAAGGTTGAAATCACACTGTAAATGGACTTGTATAATGTAATTTCTATAAATATTTTTCATATTTTTTCATATAGTTATATTAGTAATAGTTATGGGACATAAAACATGGAGATAGTGATAAGCTACCATAACCTATTATTCTGTAACCATAAACCCAAACACAATATTTTATGTACTGCAAAGACTTCAAATATATTTTTATTCTTCTTTGGCTTCACATCTTGTCAAACTTATCATTTACACGCGAGAATATCACGAATCCTGGTTCCTAAGAAAATGTGAAAAGGTCACAATAATAGTACATGAGCGTTCCTGTTGTAGACTGACAGCATCATGTAACCATAGATATTTCTAACATAGTGGGCTTCAGAACACCACAACATCCCCTAGAATTCCTCCCATGTTGATATCTATTGTCTGAAACTCAGGTGAATCACTCAGCAAGGAGTTCACTTAGTGTATAGCAAATAATGCATGCATGGATAAAAACATTGGTTCCACTGAGAAATACAACAGAAATTTGATAAACGTGTAATCCATATCTTGTTGTGACAGGTGCAACATTTTACATGCATCATGGTTACTGCTAGACAACAATGATGCTAGCAGCAAACTGGCTGTCTAGATGTCTCTAAGTTGGACTGGCCATCCATCCAGATCACCGTTACACATATACTGCATGAACCTTTCAAACCTTTTCAAAAACGGTTGACATATTAACACAGTAATCAAGGACAGTGAAAGTCCCTCCTATTAAGGAAGACAGAACGTCAGGAAATTATTTGGAGAAACCTAAACTCCACATCTTTCATGGTTTATCATATCACAGCTTGTGTGCTTAAAAGGTTGCCTATTTATCATCAATGTTTCCTTAGAAATTACGCACACTGGTATGTACACTTAATTACAAGCCGTGATTTATGACTATCGTTTTCAAGGCATCCCTTATCGCAACTCTACATCACATAACATGATGAATCACTGAACTGACTTTTTACATTACATTTTCAAATCAATCTTAAACATAGACTTTTAGTGAAAATGTCTGAGACACGATATTTGAGTTGGGCGGACTATATACTGCCTTGAAATGTTAAAAAAATGAAAAAGAGTAAATATACTATGAATGAACAGTTACTTATGTAAACTGAAACAATCAAATTACACAGCTGACTGGATATAAGGAAAGAACACACAGGAAGATTGCTTAGTGGCTGTCTGTGTACAAACTTCCGCCATAGACAATTAAGCCGAACACCAATGTCTATGTTTCTGCAAATTCAACTGTCTTATCACCATACATCCACGTTAGATCATTTCCTACCGTAGTCTAAAAATATGACTTTCAATCATTCAATTCAATAAAGTCTGGTGTCACTTCCATTTTTCTTTCAGAACATTGTCACTCAAAGTTTCACTTTCTGAGATGCACTGATATCAAAGTTTCATGGTGAAATCTGTGATGTTTGGTGAAGACGGAGCAAGTTGAAACTGCTACAGTTATAGTAGGCACGTCAGCAGAAATGACAGATACACAATGAGACAGAACACAGAATACTGGAGGAAAGAATAGCCGTACAGAAACCATGCAGAGAGAAATCTTATATGGTAGACTAGAGTTACACAAAACATTTTGTTAGTACATACACAGACACAGAACACAGGGTTTACTGGTTTTATTAGAAACTATTACATGGTAACAATTTCCATTATCACAACTATTACAGCCTATGATGAACATGTTTGATGTTCATTGTCATGAACAAAAGAACTGTTGTCTTCGGCCATGACGTAAGATGTATCTTGAGATACTGTTCACATGAAAATTGATGAGGAATTTTTTGAGCTAGTCTGAAAAGTCAAATTTATGCTCAGCGGATGTATGCAGCCAATCATGAAACAGTGAATCTACGGTTTTGCCGCTGGTCTTTTTTTCTCAGAAACATGAATGTGCTTGAGCACATGCATTTCATTTGTACAAGCACAAGCAACGCTTTCCAATTATTTTTAATCTAAATTTTTGAAGTTCATGTATTAATGTCTAAAGCTCTCGTTGCATCAGAATTCCAAGATTCATTTTGAGGGCCAGTAGCTGTAACTTTTGATTTGTTTCTCTATTTTTTGTACTGTACATCCATTGCAAGTTCATGTTCTACTCCCCGAAGCATTTGAAACACCCACTATTTAGCTTGTCAGAACAGCGTCTATGCACGTATTAGTGCACTGTTGTCATTTACATTGGATTTCTAGTCTTGGCAGAATTCACTTCTCAACAAGAACAATGCAGTTTATATAAGTACAGGCTGAGATGACAAGCAAAATACTGCAATTTTTTTTTATGTTATCATTCTTTGGCGAGTAGAGCAAGAAACTATAGTTGACATTGGAAAAAAAAATAGTGAAAAAATTACAAAAAGGTTCCGCTACTGGCCCTGAAAGAACCTAAATCTGTTTTCCAAATTGACGCCTACATCTTACAATTTATCATGCAGTTGGTCATAATTTTCAGTCAAGTACTCATGGTTTGAAAAGTGCTTGAGAGTTGTACAGAAAAGTATACAAAATGTTGACAGTTCACTCAACCATAGGAGTGCAAAAGCTAAACAAGGCACAAGTATGCTTGAAAGTAGCCATTTTGTATCTCACACTGGACTTCTACCAATAATAAACCTCTAGAATGTTATATATTTTGAAAATAATAGTTTTGTTCACTATTACTTTGAATAGTATACAAATGCCATACAACCCTCAAATACACTGAAAACCAGTACTTTGTCATTAAGTCATTCCTGAGAAGTCCATACAGAGACATCTTCACACGAACACATCCATGACATTACTTTTACTTTTACTATAACTTCTGTTGTACACTGAGGATACCACCTTGAGGAGTTTTGTTGAAGATAATATTCTAGCTCACCTGCATAATAAGGGTTACTGTAAGGGTCCTGGTACATTCTGTAATTTTCTATAGTGTAATAATAACAGTAGAAGGGACATCGGATGTTCAGTTAACTTTTTCTTGCACATTTTGGATCAATCACTTACAATTTACTTTTGGTGTTCTCCTTTATTTGGCTACACGTAACATGCATTGTCTGTGACTGATGTGAGAGATGCTGGTGATGATGTCACAGCAACAGTTGACTGGTGAACTTTGAACTCCTTTTTGTCACCGATAGTTTGTGTCTCAATACACTGGTTGGAACACTGATTGGATAAGAGTTGAATGCAGGGTAAACACTGATGTGCCATGTGTGAGCAAAATTTATATACAGGTTTGGGTGATCAAAAAACCAACTGTTGCTAAGTGTGGACAAACTAGCAGCATTCTCTCTGTACAGATATCGCCTTACCTCTCACCAGGTGTGCAACCTTGCTAAATCAGGGATTTGACACACATGACAAGAGGGAAGGTTTCATACAAGGACAAGCGTGAAGAGAAAGACTTGGGGGCAACATTTTACAATTTACTGAATACTGATACCACTGAAAACAACACATCATGCATGACACTTTATCATTGTTACAGTAATTCTGTTCCAGTCCTTGGATACAGGGTTTCTACCATTTCATCAGCTTCTCATGGCGGGGGAAACTAAGTCATGCTATACACCAACTCCAGAAAACAGTGCTGTTAGATTTACCAATCACCGGGAAGGAAAGACGGCAAGTCAAAACCTTTTCCCTTTGAGGGAAAAGCAGTCAAAGTACAATTTCAAGCCCAAACAACGATATGAGTGCCTCTTTTTTTTTTCAAAAGGTGGAGGGACAGAAACAAGCAAGGTAGAAACATAGTATCCGGAAAGGAACTGAAAATTACACTGAACATGCATTTCCTGCAGAGTGGGGGAAAACCGTTCCACTTACCGTGCTGAAGTGTTTGTAAAGGATCTTCAGCGTGGTCCATCAGCGCCCTGTCTTGAAGTACTTTACTGCAACACAATGTGAGAAATATAAAACTCCTTAGTTTACTGCTGGATAGTGTAATACCCTGGCTCTGTATTAGTTGATGTTACATGCAAGGACGAAAAAACATGAATCATTAATTTTGAAGTTACTCTTGCCTGTAAGTTGGAAAAGAAAGTCTATAAGTTTGTTACAGACTGATCACCCCTTAAGACCATCATGGAATGAGCCCTGACAATTGGAAGGCTATACTTATTCCATGTGATGAGGGGTGTGAAGGTCCTTGTTTTAATGGAATTAATGATGACAGTTTAGGCCGGTGCTCTATGGTGCAGGGTTATAGGTGCTGGAGAGTATCAGGAAGGAAGGAAGCAGCATAGGGGGGACGGGATCCACTCTGAGCAAAAAAGGACGATGAGCTAAAGTTTTTTGAAGGTATCCTGACTGAGGCTGAAAAAAAGGAGAAACGACAGACGTTGAAATCACAGAAGCAAAATGAACAACTGGACTTACAGGCAAGAGTCTACCAGTTGAGATCCACTCATTTTGCTGTCTGTATCACTCTCATCAGCTAAGTGACTCTCATTCTGGGCAGAGTGACGCCATTGAAAAGACTCATCGGTCGAACTGTAGCCAAGGTGCACAAACACACAGATGGGGGAAAATATACAAAACAATTATAATGAATGACAGGGGGAGAATTGAAGGCAAAAAGAAACTAAAAAAAGGCTCCTGTCACAGCCTCAGCATTCTGAAACCCTCAAAGCTCAGACAAACAGGAAGAAAAGCAAGTTTTTAAACACTGGCACGGTCACATGCATTTTGGTATACTATTAGCAAAACTATGGTACGGTAATTATTTTTTTGACAAAAACATAACATGCTTGATTAGATAATGTAGCCACATATTAGGCACATGAAACTGAATCCTTCCTTAACAAACATCCAAAACTCAACTGCTGAACAAAGTTCACTCACAAAATAATAATACATTGCACAATAGGACGACCTAACATATCTATTAGTATTACCCACACTGGTAATGTCACAGTCACGTCACGTGTAACAGGACACATGTTTACATACACACTACATGTTACATCTTATAGTCACATTGGTACACATCAGCCTTCCATGTACAGACAGAATTGAGGACGGGATCACCAGGCTGTAACCCTGGGACAGCTATTTTTTGATTCTCTGTCTTTCTTACCTAATACTGCTCATACTAGCCGTCTCAGAACCTAATTTGACCTTCTCCAGCTGGTTGGCGACACTCTGCCGCTCTGCCTCTAATTCCCGAGTTAGCTTCTCAAATTGTGCCTCCTGAAGTTGAAATTATCTTGTCAAATATGCAATCTCGCTCTCACATCTAAAAACCCATCACACAAAAAATGACCATTTATGACTGGAAAACCTAGTCTTTGATAAGATTAGTTCTTCACCATTCATTTATAACAAGTTTCACAAATTTGGAAACCAAACATTTTTTATAAATTACAGCCACATTCAAAATATTTGTATTGGATACTTTCGTTGATACAGGTCACTTTTGTTGATGGGTTACAATCTCCTACACAATTCAACTCTGCATGGTTGGGTTCAGACACATTCACAGCCACTTAGCCATGTCAGTCAGTGTTAACAACTGCAAAATGAGTGGATTTCCCTTTCTATAAAACAACACAATCCAGGCATGGAATCGATGATCATCGTGTTCTCCAGCCCAGGCACGGCTGTTCACACCAGGCAGCCATGCATATTTACAAAGTTAGAATCGCTTTATAGCTAGAAACTTCCCCCAAAACAAGTCAATGAGTTATGAGTTATTCGATGAATTTCAAGTTTCCATATCTCTGAATGATAAAAATGTCAGCCTAAAGTTAGAAAGTTAAAAATAATTTTATTCGCCGTGGTCAAGATCACACTGTTAAAGAAAGCTTGATTATGCTTCCTATGTGACATACAAATCTAGAATTAGGGGTTAGTGATAAAAAGAATAGGAACTGAACACTTAGATAGGTTCTTTCACTAATATCTGCAAGTTCTAAGTATGCAAGCGCTTGTCATCACTTCCAACACTGGATTATTCCAAAGAAAACATGCCAGTTTGCCGTCAGTCAGTCGTAGTTTTCAATAGCAGTGTTCTGATCACATCTGCTGGGAATGATTACCAGTGCTTGCATGCCTTGCGAAAATCTACGAGACAACGTTTAAGATTAAAGATCATCATCTGTGTCCAACGACACCATCCTCTTTCAGGGAATGCACAGGCTCTTGCAGCATGGCAGGTATCGTGCGGTGAGGTAGCAAGTTTTTTGGGGGGGCATGCAGTGCACGATGATGACGGCTCTGGTGTAGATAAGCATAGGTATAAAGGACAGTGAGATACTGACCACGTTGTATGGCTGTCTCTTGTGTGAGCTATAGACAAGGAGAGGTCGCGTTGTTTCAGTGGTGTAGTAACGTGTTTCAGAAGTCATGGCTAAGTGAAAGCAAAGACACTGAAAATCAATGACTGCACCAAAGAAAGAGACGTCATTTATGTCAACAAGTGAAAGCGACAGAAAAAGCAGAGAAAAATAACGTGATGAGGACTCAATGGCACTTACAACAGGAGAAGGAAGATAAATTTTCAGTAACACACCTGCTCTTTCACCGACTGCAGGATACTGGCGGCACTTTCGGGATCGGAATTGATGTCGTGACTGGCTTGCCTGAAGGCGTACATTAATGTGCGATCTTCGCCATTATGTCCTTCTGGCATTATAATGGGATAATCTGAACGGTGACCCGCACCCTACAATCACACAGAACGTTGACCCACGGACAGCTATCTGCAAGAGACAAAAGGTCATTTAAGGTCAATGTTTCTGAAATCACAGTCAATACAAAGTGTTAGCCTGTTGCTTCAATGATATATTAGTCCTCTTTCTCAAAGGGGTTTACTCGTCACAACTGTGACCCAAATTTAGTCAGAAATGAACTCATAAAGCAATGAAGTGCTATCTCCCACAAGTTCCACATAATTTCCCGTTATCCATCCATTCTTCTCAGAATTCTCAATATGGATGAATATTGGTAATCCATCGGCAGCAACAATACATCACAACAGTACAGCACCAGACAATGTGTATTATTTTGAGCTTTGTGGTATTTTTGGAGACGTCTTGGACAGAAAATAGATGTGTTGAACAAGATTCAACCAGGTTAAAAGAGGATCTACCAGCCCATAATTCCATTGACCCATGCTTCATGATTTTACCCCCACATGCTTTTTCTGTAAATTTATAAAACCGCACTATTATCTACAGTGGGTTCGTTCCAACCGTGGGTGGTAGAAATGGTTAGGCCACGACATACTGACCACTTCTTTGCAACGCTTCTCATGTTATCTGCTGGCAGAAGTTACTCCATAACACTCTGCTCTGAAACTAGATTGTATGACTTCACCATGGGGACAAAGAACTGTTTGTTTAAAAACATGTCACCCCTTCATTTATCATAAGCATCGTTTGAGCATTTCCAGATGATGATGTCATCCATATGTAACTAAGGTATACCATAATCCACGACAAATGCCACATGTTTTATATCCAATGTACCAATTTAATCACAGTCCGAGAACTAAATTAAACTTTTAAATCGCTGACAATCAGGAATCTAAGTTTGCAAGCCTACAGCCTAGTTGTAGATCAGATGTATATCAAAATGTTACAATAGAGAAAAAATATAAAGAGTGAAAATGAGCAGGAACATGAAAAAGAAAGGGAGTGTGTCAGTCTGATGTAAGGACAATGAGTTGCAAATCAAAGTTTATACCTTTAGAAACAAACAATGTCTTTCAACAGCTGTCTATCACATGTACTCAATATGACTTCACTCGACTGTCTCACTTCCGACTGACACCAGGTCAAAACACACATGCTGCTCTGCGAACTTTCCACATCATCATCAACAGCGTACTGACAACAAACTTTGCAACACAGAAAAGTTTCTCAAGCAAGGATGGGCCCAAGTTGAACCATTTCTGGTCAGGAGGGCAAAGCTTTGATTGAACTCTAAATATATTCAGTGTTTGTCCATGGATAAGAATTTCTCCTCTCAGTCACTGTACCATGAATAAACATAGCTGATTGCAAGTTGTAATAGCAACAACAGTTTCCAGATGCATACCTTTCTGTATTTACAAACTACTCTTCATAAGGCTCTATACTCTTGCCATAAATTTCCCCTTCATCTATTTTCAGCCTGGTGAATAAGCACCATCTCATTTAACTTCAGTTGGATGGACGAGCCTCCATACCGTAGCACAAACAGATAAGCAAATCAGCTAGTGAGTGTGGTCACTTATCATCCTATATATCAGCATGACCTTTGACCATTGTGACCTCAAAAAGGACACACAGAATTGACCAGGTGGTCATTGTCCTGTTTATTCAAACACAAGCATCATCAGTACTTGCGTCCCCTTGTAAATCTTTCATGACAAAAGTTTTAGCTTGGCATTAATATGTATGCACACCTATGCGTTGGAATTCACACCAAATAGCTCTTAACCCAGGGTCAGCCATAAACATACCTTTGGCTGATATTTGTTTACCTGGTAATGCCCATCGAAGAAGCCAAGATCATATTCCACAACAGTCACGGTCAATATTAATAGATAATCTGAAGATTTCAGAACATGACAAACGTAATCAGTTTTTGTTCATTCCATTTCAATAAGACACCTCTGAGGACAACACCAGAACAAGAAACAGAGCTTGCTGCACAGACTACCTCACAAAGATCTGACCAAGCCATGCACACACACACACATACACACACACACAACAAAGGATGTGCTGTGCTCTGCTCTGCTGAACTGAAAAGAAACCGTTTCAAGTCTAAAGTACGCTGCCTTACCTCTAATCTGTTGCTGCAGCAATGTCCACAGTGTAAAACTTCAAATCTTTACAACAAAATGTCCCTCAAGTTATCTAGGTTCAGACCATCGTTAGACAGAGAAATATTTAGAAATTCACAGGGCAGTTACTACCTGTGGACTCTGCGGACAACTACAGCTGGTATTGTATATTGAGTTGAAAAAGAGGCATTGCCCACATAGTTTTGGGATGACTCATCATAATGGCTGCGCCCAGACAAAACAAGTTGAACAGGTAACCCACGCTTTCCATTCACACAGCGCCAACCTAGCCTACTTAGAATTCAGCAACAGCAACCTGTATTTGAGTTTAGACAGCATGTCATAAATAACAACACTATACATGTTAACAAAATGCAGGCAGTGAACAAATATCGACTGGTACTGATATCACAACAGACGTTTTGATCACTCAAATGGGTAAATGCCCGCAGTGCACAGTTGGAAGAATCTATTATTGAGGGCGGGGGTTACCGTGTAGAGTTGTGGGGGCTGACATACTTTATCAACTAAAACATGAATAACTTAGATCAAAAACAGGAAATATAGAATGAATGTTTGCTTTTTATAATAAGATGCATAAAATTGGATGTAATTTGGACATAACATGGTTATAACATCCTACTGGACACTTGACAGATATGGTTTTGATTGAAAGGTATCTAATGATGAAGCAATGACCAACTATGATAAACAGGCATGGGTCATGTCCTTCCCCAGGGTCAAGTCACCTTAATACAAAACTTCCTGACTATTACAAGGTTACATCAATGCCTGGACATCTCCATTTGTCCAAAACCACCACAACAATTAATGTCATACCCTGTGGGGGTGGGCTGCTACCCAGCCCCACTCACTGAAATGACATCATGACATGTGTATGCACACATACACACAAATCATGACATGGTGGGCGTGTGTACCTATGACCTCCCTGCCATTCATGTCATTTGAATATTGTGTCAAAATGGCATTGACTAATCTTTCACTTTTGTTCAGCAATTTGTAATCTCTCTTTCAAGTTGCATGTTTGATAAAATGAAATTATTTCAGTATCATAACATGTCGGAAGTACGTGTATTTAGAAATAACTGAACGATGAAAGTCGTTGACAACAAGTGTCATTTCTTCTTTTTGACAAACACATGAATCTATGACAAACAACTGTTTAACTGACTTTTCACTCAAAAACTAAGAAGCTGCAACACAATTTTCAGGAATGAGTTATGGAGAACATGTCTCTGCCCAGCATAAAATTTGTGGCATGATAATTTTGGACTTTTGAAATAACCACTAATTGGTTCACGTTTGTGTTAGAAATGATTCCACACATTGTGTAAGTTATATCCATGCTGTCATTGACACTTGTATATCACAGTGGTTTCACCTTTCACAATGATACATCCTACGATTGTGAAACAATACCCTTGTAGTACTTGTTCCACATTCAATTTCATGTCATCACACAGCGTGATTTTACCAAATATATAAATGTCGCACATCAAACACAGCAAACAAATTTTGATGTGGTCTGATTACAACATGGCAATTTAACAAATGCAGTTGTAAACATAATTGTCTATGTCACACTAATCACGGTCAATTGTTGATTTGAAAGTCGGCATAGGTCACCAGTCGGCATATAGTCACTCAATAAATCTAGATTCACAATGCCAGCTTTAACACTGAAACATTGATTCCATTGTATCTTGCAGGAAGCAACACTATTAAACCACTGACATAGACCTCAAACAAAACTTCCGACTATGTTTCCACTCAAGATTTCCACATTGCACTTAAGTGACCCAAACTGTTGGGAGTCAAGGCAAATGTTATTAAAAATAGCCCTGTGTTTGGTATTTTGCACTCCAGAAACATGGCATTCTCTTTAAATGCAATATAAATGGATCCAGAATGCCAGATGTCATCTATTGAATTCATGGAAGACATGCAGAGTTTCCACCCTGCGGGATGCCCTTGCAAATAGCTGGTTATTTTCACTCCATTGAAGTGTACTGGTATGTACAGAAGTACACAGTACATGCATAGTAATATGCCACCAAGACCTGAATCTAGTGTTCAAGTCACACAAAGTCCACCTCAGCAGTCGTAAAGACGAGTGGTTGATGTCTGATAGAATGCATCTACTCCATAATTCCTTGTTTCGGAGACAGAGTCAACATGGATTATCCCAGACAAAATTGGAACAGCACTAACCTTTGGTTGATGAGAGGTCACCTTCACACTACAGGCTGCAGATAAACTTTATAAAGTACCTAATATTCACTTGTTGACGTAATACTTGCTATGCCTGGTATGCATCAATGGAATTCCAACAAGACAATACAGCAATCAGGATTCACTGCAAATCACTTCACATTCTTTATCTTATCACAGGAGACCAGAAATATCATCAATTTTTCTAAGTTTTCCTTCAACAATCTAGGCTGTTAGCAAAAGATCTGCTTCAATGACACCAGTTTGGCAAAAGCACTCTGACATATCCTGTGTGGCTTGTGACAAAGCAATAACTTTCATGATCATTTCCACCTCCCACACGCAAATCCTTCCTGGGCAGTAGTCCATTGAGCACACACTATGACGACAGAAACACACAACACACTCAGGTGCTGCACATCTACCTAGAGCTATCTGTAATCCACCGGGTGTGGCATTAATGAGTAACTTGCCCAACCTCTGTGCAACGCCCTCACCTTGCTGAACACTACCACTGCGCCAAATGATTAATGCCCAGTTAGACATAATTGCCTGGCTAAAAATAGCGTTGCATCTACCATCAGTTGTTCCAGAGAGAACTGTTGACAAAAGTGACTGTATTATCTAGGTGCATTAGTTGTAAGCTATGGAGTCTGGTGAGTTCATGTTGTATTTCAGTGGAGAGCCTTGGCCCTTCTTTGCCTCAATTTCCATGTCTATGGTACTGTAGATTCAATCCCAGTATCAAAGCAAAGGCACGTCCTAACAACACCTACACAGGCCAACCCAATTGTTTTCAATTCTTGGGTCTGATTTATCTCTCCAGACACACACTCTGGTATGAGTGCCAAGGACTAATCAAGGTAAAATTTCACACAATAACAGGAAACTAACGTAGGTGAATTGGAATTTATAACAGTCGAAAATAGAAATATGACGAATTTCCATACAATCTACATTTTGCTGTAAATATTACAATTCATCACATATGCTATCAAACAGGTAGATGAAATATATATTTACAAATCACATTGAATTATTGCGTTCAGTTTTGTTTGTTTACTTGTTTATGAAATTTGGGCACATTATGCAGAGAGAATCTCGTGAAACATTTACAAGTTACATTCTTGACGATACATGACTACGTTACCTTCAGCACTTGTTGACATATGCAATATGTAATATTGGTTATTTAGCAATCAACATCTACCTGTAAAATTTTTCACACACACATGTATTTCTATATCATACAGGCAAGCAATGCACATCTACCAACAGGTTCCGAGAAGAGTTCCATTTGACCTTTGACCTTACAGCAGAAGAATGACCAGCATATCATAAATAAATGTCAATTAATCACACAGAAATGTTAGTCAGCATAAATAGAATTGAAATGATACAATGACTACTGCATGAAATCAAACCAATGCAACCATACACCCTGTGAAACTTACATTGCAGCAAAGAATATGAGACATAACACTTGTTCTTAATATCAACGTATGTGAGCTAATTCCTTGTTGTAGTTCAGTTTTCCCAAATGCAGCCCAAGACAGTGAAAATTGAAACCTAAATATGTAAAACTGAACTCGATTGAAATTTTTACATCAACTCACTTATGTATTGCATGCTTGATTTATTGATGACCAAATGATCACTTGAAAAGTACATGACTTACACTGTCAGTTGCAAAATGACCCCCGTGCAGTACAAGGGTACAAAAACACCTATCACTTTTCAATTTGTTTTCAACCAACAATGACAACAGCAGGAAGGACAATTTCCATACATGAAAAAATATGCAATGGAATCTGTTGTTCATTAACAGAACTAAGAACCATGGCACTGGACACGTACAGATGTGACATATACATATTTGAAATTCTATTTCTGTTGGTTTATAATGCAAGGCCTTACTCTCAACCTATGGACTTTGCACTACAAATACAGAAAACAGCTTACGTATACTAAAATACATATATCTATTAACTATTTCATGTTGGTGGTATAAATCACTATGGAAAATGAAGATATGAATAATATTGTCTGTAAAAAAATATTATTGAATTATTTTTGATATATCATCGAGATAAGTTTCAAGTTATAAATTATAAACATATTTACAGTAAGGGACAAAACAAAACAAGTAGGGGATTCTGAGAAGAATCTGTTTGAGATGTCTGTTTAACACTACTTCACATACATATTGATATCATTATATCTTACTATTGCATCATATTATGACATTGAAACACATGGACTTGAGAATGTCAGCATAACCCATGTGTACATGATTTAGCATTCATGACAGTATTTGATTTCTGATGATAACACTACTTCACAAGACTTGAATGTGATGACAGTGATATGCTGCATACTTCCACTTTCTTTTTATATTGCTGTTCTTGAAGGCAAAGTATTTCAAAAAGAAAAACGTGCGGTAATACTCGAAGCAACACTGGTTAGCCTTCAAAATGCTTTTGCTACCTCCTTCAAACTTGCAAACTCCACCTGTGTTTAAAATCAATATATTCCAAAAATACTTGAACATGTTATTATGCCTTGATAATTACTATTTGGGCAAAACAAAGGCGATAGATAGACCTTTTAGTCACCATAATGCCATCAGGCTTGTACACTGTTTTGCCTTACTGTAAAACGCAAAGCACAAATGCTTGACTTTCATTATGAGACCCTTGCATGTAATTTGATCACTTTACCAGGAAAACCCATAAAAGCATTTTATGTGATAGGGCATGTCATATATTACCATTCAATTGCCTGTTAACTTCATCTGTTCTCAGTATTCAAACGTTACATTTATGATTGCTTTCACATAAATGACATAATTCCATGTAACATCAACATCATGTCAGACAAACCTAAGAAAAGGCTACATAATCTTCACTGCTGTAATAAACAATGGCACATACTTGGATGATGACACACTCTGAACAAGATATGTTTCAAGGAATGATAGCGGGAAATCAGTACGAGAACAACAATTAATTCGGACTCAATAGAATGTAAATCAATAGAAAATCTCAGCTGGGGAAATCCTTGTGCAATATCTTGGTTCTACTTCTTCTAGAATTACAATAACATTTTAGATTTACTTTTGTCAACAAGATTCACTTGCGTATAGTTGCAAATATTTCAAATTATCTGTCTTTTGGTTGTACAATTCACAGCACTCTGGTGCTATACCAAATGTTGGCAACATTTCATTCAAACCCTCTTTCAAAACTCTTTCCCATCCAAACAAAAGCTCATTATCTACATGGTTTAGGAAGTTTTGCTTCAACATTGGAGTGAGGAACACTGAAGGGTGTACGTTACATATGCGAGGATTATTGTCTCCATGGGAATTACTGGATGAGAAAGATTTGTATGGCTTGATCCAGAGCTGAGATACTGTTGTACGAACCTGCACTCCGTGCCTACCTAACCTGACTCAGAGACTTAAGTTAATCCTAAAGGAGAATGAAATAGTCTAGTATCTACACATTTTACTTGGGGGCCCCATCATTTGAGTTTTCAGCAGACATATAAATACAAGATTTTCATGGAGACAAGGCTTGGCAGGTGCATGAATCTGACAGATGGCAGGGCAGATCTGAGAACACATAGTTGGTTAAAAACAACCCTAAAACAGGCTAAATGGGCTATGAATGGGCACATCTCCTTGAAACACATAAATCAGATCACGGAATGTTCAGTTTTCTAGATACTAAATTCCACGCCTTCACACAAAGCTTGGCTTCTTTCATCTTCCTAAGTCGTAAAAAATTCCATAAATTATATTTATGACATTTTCCTTACATCAACTCATCTGATACATTCAGTATTTCCTAGACAGTAAAAGTGAATGCATCTTGCATTAACCATTGGATTTCAAACTATAAAAGCGAATGACCACGTCTAACTTCCCTCCAAGCTACAAATTATGGTCGTTCAAGCAGTACTGGACAAGATTCCGTTTCATGACAGAAGTGGAAATTTACAAAACTTTTGTTTCACTCTCATATTTAGTATTATTTCATAATTGTCAGAAATCAAAACTAACATTCTGAATCTTTTTCATCGATTGCCATGGGACACTGACAAAGCTACGGCAGTGACATACAAAATTTTATTTACAAAGTCAAACTTGCTACATACAGGTACCTAAAACTGAAATATTTTTTCTCTTGATATTGAACAAAGCATACCAAATAAAATTTAGAAAACCAAAACTGAACTAAACCAATTTTGTGACAAATAAAAATCATCATTCATATATAAATTTCTAAATTGCTAATATCACAGTAATCTGCACTACGAGTTGCATTATTACCTATGACTTTCATGTACATTTTATTTGAAGGAGTACACTTCCTTGACTTGTTTTCTGACAAAAAATTTTCAGGGTGATGGCAAACCGGCACATCAACAGTACAGCTGCAACACACTCAACTCTATCCATGTTGCCATGCTAAAGACTACAAAAATTATATTTGCAGCTGACTGGCACCACAGAACCAATCCCTATTAATGCTGCATGATGCATAATTGCATGTTTTATGAAATGTATTGTATAATCAGTATTCTATATTTCATATTTGCAAAACATGTATTGTGACTGACAACACAACATAACAGGTTATATTCAAGTTATGTCTGCATTTACATTTGAATTTTTTCTAACATATTGTATTCAACATCATATTTACAAAATATGTAAGTAATTTGCTTTTGTGATGTGTGCTCATTCCCTATTCATAAAATATGCTTGAAATAGATTGATCATTTTGCTTGACATACATTTCATATTTGGTAGAGCCGTCACAGGTCATTGATTCTATCTTCACATGTCATACCTGAATCAATTATGGTAATCAAGCTGGCAGATTTCTGAATGCAAACATCATTGTACCTTTGCTGCAGCAATTAATTAGTCGACTAATGATGTGAATATAATATTTCTAATACACATCATATTTCACCCCATCAAGCATGATATTACTGCAGCACTTGCTGTCTTGTCCAGTGTACGAATTATATAATGCAGGTTTCAACATCAGAAATGCTGGTCACATATTGAGGCAAGTATTTAGGGGTTTCATGTACACAGATGAGTTTCTAATGCACATAATTTGATTAAGAAATGCATTTCAAGTGACAGGTCGAATTATTACGTATTCTGGGTGCATCTCATCAGTCACTTTTGAGATATCACCAGCGGTGCTCTCTTTGAAGTTTCTGCATAACTGCACAAGGACTTTTTTTTAAATTAAATTAATATTATCAATTAAATCATCCAAAATTTGCTGCGATAAAAATTATAAATTGAAGCAACTTCAGTCACTGGTTTTAATGTTGGCAATAAAAACATAATGACTGGATTACTCCTGCAAATGCAATATTCATGTTTCTCACTGAAGCGGAAATATTGCTCTTGTTGTAGATACAGAGACAAGTAAGACTGGATAATCCTTGTATTGGCTGTTCAGCAGAAACCAAGATTGAAAGTTTGACCATTTTCTCAGACGGTAAACGTCAACTAACTGTGCGTATCACTCAAGGGAAACTCTGTCACAAACCAGATAATGTTGATGGGTGTGCTAGTTTCTGTCATGAGATATACATATGTTACTTGAAGAGCTGAGTCAGATTCTTGACAGGAGGACCCTAGACGACCTGAGACATGTCTTGTGAGGCAGCTTTTGGTTATGAATAATTTACCTAAAGCAGGTGTTCTCAGGTGCTCATATAAGAAGATGAGCTGTCATTCAGATTTTCAGATCTCTACCTACGGAACATCTATCCCTTGATATTCAGAGCAGTCAGGCAGGCAGTTGAGAAAACATTTGACTTTACCTTTTGGCTAAATTCTGACAAAAATTGATCTTCCTTGTAACAAAACAGTATAGCTAAGACTGGAAGAAAAGAAAAATTTACCTATTGCCAGTGATCCTTTAATATCTTAATTCTATCAATTGCTATAACCTTCTGATTGATTCATTATGGTGACAAACTCAGAGCGATTAGCAATTTCCTGTCAAAAGAAAATTCACTTCTAGGTGATGGGTATGGCAGCAATAATTACAATAACAAATGCATTTTTCACTTGAGTTTTCTGATGGTGATTTCAAAACAGTTTACATCACAATCAAGTGTTTGTATTATTGTGATGATGTTTACAGTACCATAAAGTATACAAAGTAAATCAGAAATGTGCGGTCAAGAAATAATATTCATTTTGACGTTATCTGTTTTGAAATCAATATTATTTCTCGATCAGATATTTCTGATTTACTTGTGTCTTTTATGAATATCATCACAATAATACAAACACTTGATTACCCTCCAAGCAAAGGAATATAAATCATAGACAGATCACTGAGCTTGGTAAATAGCTTGTGGAGAGGCAGATTTGATCAGAGGGAACAGGCACATAAACGTGATACAAAATCAATATTTATTCAAACTGCTAAAATGGAGTCTAAGCCCTGTTATGCCAAAGTCTGGTGACTGGAACTGAGAATGCATCATCTGTCCCATGACAAATGTGAGTAAATAATGACATTTACCAATGCGTGTACTTTTACAGAACATGTAGCTTTCATTTCCACCAACACAAGTTTCCATTACAAGACACAGCTGAAAATATCTTGTTAATAATTCCATGTATAATTGAAAGATTTTACATTGTAGATACTACACAAGACATACAACATAGTGAGTTAACTACAACATTTGCTTTGAAAACATTTCACATTTTATTTTTGTTTACTTCACAGGAATCTACAACTTCACAGTTCTCTGAATAGAGAAAACTTGGGATTATTCTGAAGACAGAAATCTGAAAACATTTTAGCACACAGTTTTTTTAATGCGTCAAAAACCGGATAGCTACGAAAGAAAGATCAATTATTATAAAAAGCCGCACAAACCTTGTTTTAAGAAAGAGAAGTTTGCTACACTAAATGACTGACTTAAGCTTTTTTCAGTTTAGTTGTTGTTTGTTAAAACTACCGGAAATCAAGCCTCAGAGTCAAAGGTCTAGCACCAACAATAGCCCTTCCATAACTGTTCCATCCCTCTTCAAAGTGCAAAAGTCCAACATTCTTATTGTACAATACCTAGATTGGAACAAACTAACTTATAATGCTAGAATATAGGTAGGATTGGTTCATGACAGAGTCACCTGTTCGAAATATACACAATTTTTTTGGCCAGGGTTTCTTACTGCTACATGCAAATAGTAAATAAACCTTGCTAACAGGCATATAGCTGGAGGCATATTTGATGAATACATGTGTGTGGGAGACTTCCTTCAATCATCACTTCCACTTAGTAAAAACATTATCCGGTGCACTGCTTCAACGAATTTCAAAGACAGACTTGTACTACAGCTTTATGCTTTTAACTGTAATTCTTTGTATCTCATTTGATTTCTTTTGACACTGCCCCCTGTCACTTGAATGATAATGTATGACAACTACTCCAGGTTTGCCTATGTGTCCAATAGTCATTTTCTGTCAGCTATTGTTTCCCCTTTGACAAAAAAGTTCATCAGGGCATTCCAGTGCCTTTGTGGATTGTCTTCCAGTTTGTCTAAAGCATTCTGCTTGTATAAAGGTCAGTTTACCGTGGCCACTGGTTATTTGAAATTCACATAACTTCAACCTCTGCTACTATCCTCTGTTACATACCGCAAAAGTTTTTATTCTCTGCATCACCTTGTTAAAATCGTGGGGATTTATTTTATCAATCTCAAACACACCTTGCTATTTCATGTAACACACAAACATGACATACCGTCTGTCTTTCCAACTAGAGTTTTCTGATGAAGACCCCTTTTTAAACAGAACTTCAACCACACAAAACATTCCCACTGAATCTGTCTTGCAGCTGATTACCTCATCAACCACCAGTGTTTCAGCCAGCTTTTGGTTGCATGGGGACACAGTGACCCATAGTAGGTCTGAATGGGGGACAAATTAAATTTTTGGGGGACATGTAATGTATTTCAATAAAACAACAGTACAGTGTCATTATGAGTCATTATGACCTGGTACTATATTTGGTGTTCAATAGGCAAGTCAGGTGAGTGCATTAACGGTAAGTATATATAGTAGGCCAATGGTGTTGTGCAAAATTGTGCCAACATTAAACTTGCAGTATCATTAAGTTTACTGCTACCACATGGTATGCACATAAACTTTAGGGCTCCCCCGAAGTCACCAAGATGATTAGCCAACTCATTAGCCAAATCAAAAATCTTGTAGCCACTTTGAACAAATTTTAGGCAGTTTATGATCTAAAGTGTGGCATCAACTTTCTTGGTATTCAGGAGTTCTTCATTTTTCAAATCAAGATGTTTTGTATATTACATTACAGAAATATTTGTTCAGTTTTTATTGCATTAATTATCTGTGTTTTTATGACATTAAAGTGATAGGTATATTTTTTCATTTCTGGTGGTAAACTTTTACCACCAGAAATAAAATTAGGTGGCAATGTGAAGTGTATATTACCAAAGATACAGAATATTTCTGTAGCATTCTGTCAGTGTTCACAGAATGACAACTTAAAACAAGCTTCTAATGTGGCAAATTTATGCAGTTTTTAAGTCATGACGAAAATTTTGTGAGCCACACAGATAAAAATTTTCCATACAGAAGAAAGCATTGGGTAGCATAGTGGCAATGTAGATACAATTATTGTGGTGTTTAAGGCCCTGGTGTTGTGTCATAGTTGTGATCAAGCAGGCTCAATAGCATCTTAAGCATAAGTATTTTTCTTGAGACACAAATGGTTTGCCCAAACCCAAATCCTGTAAAACAATACACAATGATATTGTTCATTTAATTTCCAATGTTTTAGAGTAATCGTTGTTTCAAAGATTATGATAACATTTTAGCCCAGAAATATTTTCATTTATATTTTGATATCATCAAGAAATGTCTAGTGATGTTCACTATTATATCATTAAACTGGTGGAATCTGCAGAAATATTAAAATCATTCAGAATCACACCATTTCTTGTATAAGTTATAGCAGTTTGAAATATGCCAAATTGACAATTTTAATAGCTCGAAGACTACTTTTGAATTGTTGCTTTGATGTTAAGTTACCATGCAAAATTGCAGCTCTCAAATGTGAAGATTTGAAAATGAATATACTTACTGCAAGTACTGTTGACAATCTCCCTTTGCCATGACTCTTAATAAAGTAGAATTTAAAACTGACAGTCAAGCTAAATGCCATTTAAATTGGAAGGCACCAAGAAATTTCTCTTTTACATAAGATTGTACCTATTGCCCTCCCTAGGTGGTTTCTTTTGAACCATAATTGTGTACTTAAGGGGTCTTCATTCATGACATCACGTGAAATGACCCAGATTTGACCTTTCAGAAAACCTCAGTTGTGTCTCCTTTTTACTTGTACAATGACTCTGTTTGTGAAAGTTTCCGTAGAAATTATGGTTTTTACTATCAAACTGAGTAGCTGCAGGCCACATTTTGATGCAAGCAATGTAGGTAAAACTTGAACTCAAGGACGACCGGTACGCAGCACTCTTCTATGCAAAACCAAGCCTCAGTGTATTCATGGACGTTGTACATCGGTGATGTATTGTAGTATCGAACAGCAACAATGTTTGTTTTACGTACCAGGGAATTTGTAACTTTGTAGAAAGGAGAGTAAACTGTTTCAATACATTGCAACTTTGTAGAAGGAGGGTAAACTGTTTCAACATCTTACAACATTTTATTGTTAGCTGTAGTTTTCTGTCCAGGAGGCACTGTCTAAAAATTCAATAGCCACAAAAATATGGCCTACTTGATTGCGTCATGGTGACCCACAACAGTTATTTTATCGGGACAAAACAAAAAAAATTGCGTCAAATGTCGCAATGCCGCACGCTGGCTGAAACACTGAACCACAGTTTACAGTCGATTCCAATCAGGATCACTGTCAGTTTGGAGAGTGTCCTGGATTCAGTAATGTACCAGGAACATGACCAACACACCTGATTTTATCAAGACTCTCAAAAAGACACTTTTTCTATAATTGCATTGGTTGGATGCCT
>LD347183.1:31900-48607 GCA_001465055.1 Ptychodera flava | reverse complement strand
CAGATAAGATTTGTACGGCACAATTTTCCCGTATTTGGAGTACCTTTTGAAAAATCACATTTTGAAATTCGAAAGAATTTTTAATTATTTTTTGATATATAAACCCATGTAAAATCATAAAAACAAATTTTATTTACAAATCCTGCCGTACAAATCTTAAAATAAATAGTGTCAACATATTTATAACTAATTTGGTAATATTAATACTATGCAATTATTATTAAATTCAAATATGTAAAAAAAATATGAAAAATTAAATTTCAATATTTACTGGTGTCATATTTCAAAATCATCGCTGCAAATATACAATTTTTATATTCTTTGGAGAAAATATTGACTAAGGGACTTTTGCTGAAAATTTGAACTAAATATCTTGATTCTAACACTTGAAATTTGACATTAACTCTGAGAAAAGAAGTAGTGCAAAAATAGCCTTTCCAACCACCTTAATGCATATCAAGTATTGAAATTATTCTTCTTGAAAATATCTTAGTTGTTTTTATTCATCTCATTACATTTTTACTTATTATTTTTTTTTTCAAAACAAAAAACAATGTACAAAAAACCTGATGTCTCTTCCACAAAAGTTGCAAAATCTTAGCAACATGTGAGCCATTCAGTCTTGGAGATTATGCTTTCCTAATCCTCTGTGGGTTGTCACAGCTGACGTTGTACCATGAACCTGTTATTGACTGATTACCCACTTGTTCTAGTTGGATACAGACATGAGTCCACTACGTTAATCTAACCACAAACCCATGAGAAAGTACTAAGCCAGAACACATTTCATGGGAAACCTCAGCCGGTAATTGTTGTCCTAGCTCTGAAGGCAGACACTCCCAAATTTCACTGACGCTTTTGATGCCTATTTCACTTGAACCCTTTTTATCCCCAGGTCACCGTAATCCTTGGGAGCTTTTTCTTTTATTGCCATGAGGGTGACTTCATGCACGCATACAACAGAGACAAAACATTCTGCATTCATGACTGCCCCATTCACATTAACAAGGACTTCCTTCAGGACAACCTATGGGATGTCTTTTCACCCTCCAGGCTTGCTAGAATCGAAAACATCCGAGATGACCTCGCTGTGAAAAAAACCCTACCTAAATATTTGATTTTCAATGTGACAAGCAGTACAAAGCAAGCTCATTGGTCTCAATGCTTTACTTCAAAACAGTCTGTTATAATGTTAAACTCAGTATTTTTTTTATCTTGCCGAGATTCACACCGATAAAGTACAAGAACTACAATCATTGACAGCAATATTCAAATTATAATTGCCACAAGGTGAACATCACAAAGCATGACAAGGTCATTGTCATGAAATAACAAACAAACAAACAATTCTTTCAGATTTCTGATGACCAGACTGTATTTTTTTGTGTCAGTTTCCAAGGAAGCTATTAATCAGTCACTGTTATGCCACATGCCAGCAGGGGTTACCCTGAAACACCCTGAAGTCTTCCCTTTGTCCAGACAGCTCAGAATATGAACCAACAGCTGCTTTTGTTATGATTTTCATCTATGCTACAGTACACATCACTCAGTCCTGTCTCAGATCTTCAGTTGTTTGTGTTGTGTGTCTGTCACGAAATGGGCCATTGGCAGCATTTCCACTGATGATCATTCTTGAGATGGTGTCTATGTTAAGTTTGCACCTTCATAGAACATGTCTACGACAAGTGCATGGCTATTTAGCAGTATTACACCTTTGTGGAGACAGTCACAGAAACCTGGTAAAGTGCTATGTGTGTATCTCCATAAAGAGTGTGTACATCAAGTAAGGGGTGTGTAGGGACAGTCTAGGCTGATCACATACACACAATATACAAGCTATAGAGAAAGTGCCCAATATAAGTACAGGGCTGAGCCTGTCCTGTATAATCACATACACATTATGACATGTACCTCTACAAATCTTAAAAGAAAGTGTCAAATCAGTACAGGGCTGAGTCTGTCCAATATAAACGGTCACTATATCAAGTACAGGGCTGGGATAGGCTGAGTCTGCACCTATGTAAACAGTCTAAAGCAAGTACAGGGCTGGGGCCTTCTCCATGGGTGTACTTGTTCCCATTTGGAAGCAATCAGTCAATGACAGATGTCTTCTATCAGGTTTAATGAACTCTCTAGATAACCGCAGAAAGCTTGGCAATTTGGAGCCATACAATGGACAATTGTTTCAGACACCGGAACACTCCCTGTGCAAACAACGTCCACCCATTCATCAAGCAACAAAAGACGAATTGATCTTTCCATTCATGGGATCATGTATGTTTATACTTATGCATAACAAAAACAAATTTGTTATTGTATGGGGTGATTACCATGAAATGGTGCCCAATAATCAAGATATTCATACTGAGTTGTCTGTGTTCTGATCTGAAGTGAACAGGCGAATCATTCTTTAGAGCTCTCAACATGCATAAAATAAATCTGGCTCTGTCATCACCGGATACAACCTTCTGGTATTCACCAAGTACCAACGCTGTGTGGTACAAGCCGACAGTTTACTTCTGTGTGGGTGGATCTTAATATATAAATATGGGGGTGAATGGTTTCAATATTCATCGATGTTCCAAGCTTCCAGTTTCAATAATGTCAATTTTGACTGACATTACATCATCGTTATAATCAGTAAATATCAGAAGCAGAAAAGAAAAATTTTGAATTACTGATGTGGAATGTATTTTTATGTGACAATGCATAATATGCACAGCCTTACCAACCACATTGGTATCGAACTTGAGGTATGACTAGTCTTTTTCACTATCAAAATGTCAAGGACACTGGGAAAGTTCCAGTCAATTATTATCACCTTCACTGTCAATGCTAAAATTTTGGAAAAATCAATAATAAATGGTTGGTGACAAAAACTGAACTTTCTTTCCTTTGAGATGTTACTAAAAGAAGATGAGAATATCCAAGTAAGTAATTGCCCATATATGATAAGGATCAACATTCAGAAGGCACCGGGATTTGCTTCTCAAGATGCGTAATGGACATTTACCCTTCAATTTATAAAGCATACTTCAAATGAGAATTCTGTCAGTAACAAATGGCTTTGCAGGAATGATGGTAACGCTTGACTGGCTCCTGCATTCTTGTTTTGAATCTTTTGCATGGATTATCAGTTTATCAAATTGGAATCTAAATTCCGGTATCAAATGCTATCTGCGATACCGACTAGGATGCTGCTTTGACTTTGAACTTACTCAACATGACTGCGTTGTATAGAAATAAGTGTTAATGTGACGGCACCAACACTAATTACAGACGTACCTTAACAGTGAAGTCACCATTATTGCTAGAAAAATTCAACATTTTCGCAAACTTTGCTGGATACAGATTTACATTCCTGAACGTACCATTGAAATTCCAGTCTTTCTTTGCTTTGGTAAACAAGTGTTATTTCCCATTGCACATGGAACTCTACCCTATGGTAAATGGAATTTCTTTTTTTCAGTTTCAGGACAGATAAATATCCCACTCACACCACTGTAATTGATGTGAACTGTTGACCTCACAATTGTCCTCACTCTAAAGGGATCTACACAGAAGATGCAGCAAGCCATGCCGAATGGATGGAACGGTAGATTTGTCACAATGGGGAGGGTGATTAATGAATGGAACAGCCACCTCTGCTCCAACCAGTTCACAGAGAGCCTCTCACTCAGTCTATGCAGTAGTTGGGTG
Source organism: Ptychodera flava (assembly GCA_001465055.1). Taxonomy (NCBI): domain Eukaryota; kingdom Metazoa; phylum Hemichordata; class Enteropneusta; family Ptychoderidae; genus Ptychodera; species Ptychodera flava. The sequence goes on along the minus strand of LD347183.1, from coordinate 44,908 downwards.
CTACTCACACCTTCAATTGTCGGAAGATAAAGACACCATAGTGTTCCTGGGTTGGTATGTTGTCAGAAATTTCAATACAGCTCACAGAAAGAGTAGTGCCTTTGTGCTCATGCCCATGGCCAGTGCGGTTTTGGTGTGCATGGCCTTACATTCCACAGTGCTTTGTGCAACAGGTGAACAATGCAAACACTTTGCATCCAATACTATAAAAGTCCCAACGGCAAATTACAGCTTTCTTCTCAATCTCAGTCCCTATTTTATAAGGTATGGGTTGCAACATTCTTCCACAAGGGCAATGTCCCATAGCTCTTGAAGGAAGCAATGGACTCTGTAGAGATTCCCAGCAGTTCACATAAGTAATGGCAGTAACACCACCAGTTAGTTTCACTTCATAGTACAACATCAGATTTCCTTGAAGGACAAAACAATTTAAGAAAATCTCTGTCAGTGGAGATATGAACTGGCCATGGCCATCTTCGCTTTCTACTACATTTGTTGCCCGAGATTTCACTCTTCACTCACTTTGAAAACAATTTGCCGGATCATCCATCACAGACACAATTCAAAGCAGCGCTAGTTTTTCCAGAAAAGCGTACACAGCTCCATCTCAGGATAATCTGGTCATATTTGCACGTCCGTCTGCAGCCAATGATAGTCAAATATTTGTACCATGAAATCTTAGGAACACGTCAAAGTGTTAATGTCCTGGAGTGATGATGTCACAAGATGACTTGGTGGTACCTTTGAACTGGCCCAAATACCACTACAGGTAAATGTTGAGCCAGATGGAGACGTGAGAAGGTCATCTGAAGACATACTGGCGCTGGCGTACTATTATTAGGACCAAGTGAGATGCATCAGCAACAGATACTAAACAATGTTAACAACCTGGCCACAAATATGGACACCACTTGTCTGGACTATTCCATAATTCGAGAGACGTCACAATTTCTCAACCCATAGTACACCACAACTGAAAGTAAAACTTCATATTCTCACAAAAAAATGTTTATTTGTCTTGTAATATACGTTTATTATACATTTATAAATGTTTGACTGTAATTGTTACAATTATATGATTGAACGGCCTAATGTCAACTGTGGGAAAATTAGCATACACACCTTGTTTGCAATAAATTTTACACCAATGATTAGCTGGTCTCAATAATCCTTTTTCTGGGCCATAGAAATTTACAAATCCTACTTTCACCTACAGAATGCCTCAATCAAACTTTGTTACACAGGTTTGTAAAACAAAGTTTCTTTTTTTCCTCCTTCTATTCTAGAATTACCAAATGCTGTAAACAAACCCGTTCTGAAAACACAAGGTGTACTGAAGAAAAACAGCAACATGTACACATATCTACACACAATATTTTGTTAGCGCGGACAATGGCTTTCGAAGTCACTGAAATCATCAACAATTTTCAAACCAGACAAATTAATTCACGCACTGAAATCAGTCATCAATGCACTGCATGTATAGGCTTTTACGCATTAGGAAGGTACAAGATTTCCAACGAAACAAAACAAATCAATGGGCACAATTGTGAAGGTATGAAGGGTGAGAATGTGGTAGACACACCTGCCCATTACCTCAAGTCAGTGAAGTGTGCATACCAACGCGTGGATCAGTAACACAATACTTCAGACACCAACACAACTAAGTTGTTTGGCTAGGGAAAGCTTCAGTCCGTAGAATTAAAAAATATCTATGAGGTCACATTCCATCGCGATGTCTACACACCATGCTATCTCTGTGATTGTATCTGCATATAATATCAGCCATTCAAATTCGATGCACTCGGTGCCATTATTCACAATCCCATATATTCCCTCTTGAAGCGACAGTAAAAGTGTAAATGAACAGTTAGTACAGAGCTGCTTTGTCTAGCGTCCCTCACTGTCTACTCACTGAGGGACTTCATGACGTGACAAGTTTCTACTTTCCAGTAATACCTATGTCACGGTATACCACAGACCATAGTACCAGTTTGCTGCTGAAGGGGCACAAACTGCATCACTGAATGCTGAGCTTGAACTTTGACCCCTGCCAGCATGCAGTCAACTTTACATGAATATTTAAGTGATGTTTTGACACTGTGGAGATAAGACACATATGACTGACTCTGATTCTAAATATACAGTAGCATAGGGTACAACATCCACATAAAATGTTATACAAACCTCTGAATTATCTACAATGAACACAAATGACAGTTAAGTAGGACCCGGTGACAGAGTATGTTAAGTTTTTATGCCAGATAATATTTCCTATTTATGGCAGAGATTTGTTTGAATGTTGCAACCAGATACAGAATCAGACGTGATATAATTTGTCTTAACTTCAGGAAAACCAAAACAAATGCTCCAAAGTCTGTATGCCTGAATTACCTTAATAACAAACAGTATTTGTAAGGTTTCTGAGTGTACATCAGGGTTACATGGTGCATTTATATCTACTGAGCTGACATTGACAATTCTATGTACCTATTCAACTCTGAGACAGTTCATTGTACCGCAACAATACCTGGGGCTGGGTTCATGAACGGCTACCATCAATATCAATCCATCCTATATTGTGGACCCAAGTTCTACACGGAACCTCACAACATCAACAGCGGGCAATTTAAATAACAAGTCACTCTTCTCTTTTGAAGAAGTCACAAGGCCTAATGTGCAGCGAGTGACTGTCTGACCTGCCGAGACCTAGCCTGGATTGGGTTTCGTTCATTGCGCTATTAAAAGACCATGACACGAAGCACGCACACACTCTCCCATCTGAATGATCGTAGTGATATATGGGATCCAGGATGTCTTTCAGAATGTCTTTCTGGTTCTGAAAGACATCTTTGAAAAGACTCTGATTTCAGCAAAGGGCAGACGCAGACCCCGGTAGGAATTCAGAAGCAATATTTTTTTACCAATTGAAAATACGCCTGTAGCCCTGGAACCTCATTATGTCAGGTCACTTGCAGTTGGAAACATTTTTACCATAAAACGTGTACAGAGCAGTCTTTTCTCTCTGAAAAGTCAAATGCAGTGCACTTAAAACAAAATCAAATATTTTACCCTTTCATTAGTGTTCAGTGTCCTTACCATGGATTATGCCAGCATTGACAAATGTCAGTTACATGAAAAGAGTATATATCATACATATAAGAAAGGTTTGACATTGAAACTAGTAGATGTTTGTGTCCAGTGAGACATTTCTACCAAGGGCATCTTTGGGAACTGTAAAGTGTCCTTAGTGGAGGGGTAAAATTTATATCACTTGTCACTTTCGGCTTGTTAAAACCTGTCCTTATCGAGAAGTGTTGTTAATATAGAGGTGTCTGTAAGGACAGGTATCATTTTCGGGGGCAGCACTATCAACATTACATAGAAGTTGTGTCTTTCAAGTACATTATACATATACAATATACTGTAGATTTGATATAACAATTTCAACAACAAGACAGCGTGTCAGGCGTCACAGCTAGAACTTCTCACACAGAAAGATATTAATGTCATGTCTATCAGACAAGCAACCGAACTACAAGCTCAGATAATCTTGATCATCATGCAATTTGGCAAATACAATTACATGACGCATTACAAGTGTCATCCATTTGCAGCAAATAGGGCAATAAAATGGCATTACACAATTTTTGCTAGAAATCACATCAAGTGGTACTCTGAAGATTTCCACATATTGCATTTTGCAGACCTGAAAGGAATTCAAAGTGGTGGTGTTGTACAGACGTAAAATCGCTATGCGGTCTGGAGTCACATCAAAGTTATGCATTCGTATAAAATTACACCACTGCAGAAAATACAGACACTAGATGGGCTCCTTTTAATGAAGCAAGTCTTCAATTCCTGTGTACCAGACAAAACAGATGAATCTTGGTGGCAACAGGAGGGATTTGCTCAAGTCAGACGGATTACCACAGTACAAGGAGACAAGTGTTAAGACCACTCATGCACAGGAAAGACCAAAAATAAAATCACCTTCGGTACAATATCAGCTCAACATTCATGAGTAAAATCTACCCTGCTCACAACATTCCTTGCAAGATTTCAACATTTTTTTCCTCTTGGTGCAAAATCATCTATATCTTGCTGAAAAATGCACCACCTTGCCCAAGGCTGGTACGCAAGGATTGAACACTTGGTGCAGAAAATCTCTGTGATGTGTTACAAAATACCAGGATGACTCAAAGTTTTCTCCACACCCACACTTCTTAAGGTATGGCTGTGGTTATCCATATGCTGCCCCCTGGAAAAATATTGATTTCTGGCAATTCCCAGTAATTTTGTGTTGATAATTTACACCCATTGACTTTTGAATATAGGACAGCTCCTGCCAAATACTACAGGGCAAAGGTCAAATTTATATTTGCAACGAATCCTTCTTCCAAGTCATGCATCAATAACGAACAACAGTCATTTTCATGGATGAGTAACTGGTCTAAACTTTAACCCTTTCACTATTAATTGCAGCATTGTTGCTAGCACAAAAAAAAAGTAAGTAATGTAACTCCTGATGGCGGTAATTTTGTTAACACTCACATGGTTTCCATTTTTCCCATGCAATACAATGTACACCTTTCACCTTTCTGATCCCTTCATCACAGAATCAGACTACTAAACCCTGCTATCTCTTTCTGATAATTTGCTAAATTCTTACAGTGTGTGTGTGATTCTCAGTTTCTTGACCTAAAAAGTATGTTCAAATTTTCAACATATAGGTTTTGTTGAAACGTTAATGTACTTTTAATCAAATTCATTGAAATGAAATTTGGACAAACTCTTTCCTATTGAACTCCTCAACTTATCAAACTCTACGCTAATGAATTGAAAAAAGTAACAGCCAGACACTCATATGCAGACATTCTTATCACTCATGTTACGAGAGCCAGGTCGTTGTAGATGGTTCCATTTGACATGGCAAAAAGGTCAAACCCTAACAAAGGCAGGGGTACACATGCACACATCGCTGGGTGCCGGAATGCATACTCTTAGGGTCTTGTTCTGACAATTCATAAATTTTACTACACACAACACATTAGTTGGACTGTATTTCAAAGTCTCCACATTCACCACACAATATAAAATTTAGGGCACGTACAAGAATGCATCAAGTTTTTAGTACATTTGTAAATTTCTTAGTCTAGAATCTATACATACAGTTTAATTGGGGCTCTGTTAACCCTAAAACATTAACAGTAGTCCTTAGTTTGAAACAGACATATAAATACTAGACTAAAAATTCATGGATGAGGAAAAATATAAGGGCAATTGTTAAACTGCTTGACAAACGATAGTCTCTGGTGAAGTAGGCTAGCAAGTTAGATATTTTTACAGCCTTTCTTGTGGCTGTTATCGGTACTTCCCTTATCTGCCAAGACATTAGTTCTGGGAGGTCTGTCTCATATGTGGGAGAGAACAGAAGGCAACAATGTCTGAGTTTCCGCTGCATAAAGCTACAATTTCCTATTTGAAGATTTTCCATTCATGCTTACTTCCTTTGTAAAACATATTAAAACTGGCTACCAGTTTCCTCTGCTACTCCAGGGGTACCTGCCAAGACGGATGCAGCTACCCACTACAAACTTACCAACCTAATTAAGCTTTGTTTCAAAAGTTTATCTCTGTGCATCTCAGTGTCTGTTCCTCTGGTTGTCATGCTACCCTAGGGGCATGTAAATATCTTCCAAGTTCGTCATGCAACCCACTGATGTGTACCAAGGGACAAAACTAATCAACTTGAGATTGACAATCTTATCAGTGACCTTGAAAAACTTGATTCATCATTGGGATGCGCTGACGCCCTACTTCATGTCCTACTTCCGGTGTCCACTGGCAAATGTAATTCACATATTAAAGCCCCTCCCCTCCCGGAAAATCAAAATACAAGATAGCAGGATATACGATAGCATTTGGGAGCAAGATTTATCAGAATTACCTGACAGCTTCTTTACAAGTCTAGTATCTAGCCCACGTTTCAGACTCAAAACTATGTCGTTCTAAGTTTGAAATGATGGTAAGATACTGGACTACTTCTCAACAACCATATGCCATCATGACTGCTTGGGCAAAAGTTCGTTGTCATGCATAAATATGACTAGGCTAGTCAACAGCCCTGATCCCACTATTGAGTTGTGCTGTGACAAGGACATCTTTCATCCAGTACACACAAACGACAACTGAGACACTCCATGGCCTGACGGTTCAATCTGTTCACATGATACACGGTACGAAACCTGATCTGTGGACAGCATATCATTACTTAATGTAAAGTACACTATAATCAATAGACAGCAGTGATGTTTTCTTCTGTTGACATCCTTACACCCCTATTCTTCATGTAACCATGTCCGATTCTACCATTGTAAATAATAAGATCAGACCAGACTGGACACGAAAGGGTTCCAATGGCAGAACTGGATGGTTTTACTAATGGACAAGATGAGATGCAAAAGTGATGATAGACAATAATCCTCACTAGATCCATTTTTGTAACAGCGTGTCATCACTAAAACGCTGCAGGAATCCACACAGCTTGGGAGGGGTCCTCTTCAAAATTACTATGACTACACAGTGACTCACCTTAAAGTGACTGGGTTCCAAAAATATGATGAAGAAAATAAAATTGTTAGATGCTACAACTGGGATGATGACTACAGTCCTTCAGCTACAAACAGTGACCTGCAATTAAACAAAATGACAGATCAACATTATTCACTTATACTGGTATGAGTCCATGATGAAGAACAATACTTGGATGATGATGAAAATTTTCACTTTGGATCAAGCTGGTTCACTTGGGGATGACCAAATCCAAAAACAGCCATCTGAGCAATATATTTTCTAAATGTTGTTATTCAATAATATTACAAACATAAATGCCCTTTCATCTGTAAATAAATATACAATAAAAATATGTAAAGACTATTTCCATGTTTATTATAGAATTGATTTTTTGTCCCACAAGGAGCATTTACATCAATGCGACAGATTTACTTGTCTCTCAGTGCCAATTTTATTAAACCACAGAAATACAATGCTTTGAGATTGTGGTTTTCCATCCCACGACTCCTGGCATCTATTCAAATAAAAAAATATCCCAACAGCTGCTACTGGGTTGAATCCTAAAGCAGAGCAGATAACAAGAGACATATGGAAAAGTCTGACAATATTTCAAATATTACTTTTTACTGCTTAATGCATTCACTTGAAATTTATATGTCCTGATTCTTGCTTTACAGGGGTAGATTGTTATTTTCACATGTATGGGAAAACCTAGATTTACCAATTCTTACGCTAGACTTCGACCTGTGCATAATAATGTTCAGAGAGCATCCACAAGAACGTTGTCTTCACTCTAATTGCACTTAGAAAACACATTTGTGACTTAAATTAGAAAGCGCGATTTAACTTGTCAAGTTTTCACATGATCCTGGGTGATTAAATGCTCAAGAGTCGACAAGTAAAGTGGAATAAATTTGCATCTACGATTCTAAAGTGCCTTCTTCTGCCGATTAGCATTTGCCTAACACGATTTAATCCTGCAATATCATTACCCAAGAATGATCTCACACTTGTACTGCATCAATCTATGATGTGTATTGCGTGATCTACAAGAGGAATCGTCACATCTACGCATGATCTACGAAACAGCTCTGTTTCACATAGTAAATAAAATGAGACGACAAGCACAGATCTGTGCTACCTTTCTGAGCTTTATGCAAAAGCAAACAATATTTCGATGGTGGCTCAAGGTGACATATTTTTAAAACTTTAAAAGGTTTTTCTCTATATTTAGACCAGTTAGGATCCAACTGTGAGCGGCGAGGCATATTAACTGGTACTTCACACATACGACTATCTTGAATCCGGAACTGGCAATGAGCATTTGAAAATGCAAACATATTGATGTAAACATATTGATGTCATGTTTGTCACAGAGTACACACAGACGGCCATTCACAAGCATGACTCTCCATGCAAATGAGTGAGCAGTTGACAAAGAAATGTTAGCATAGTACCGCTGGGGGAGGGGGTGGCATGCTCTTCAGAAGAAAGCCACTTTGCCTAAGGTACCGACATACACTACAGTTATGAAGAAATACTTCAACTAGCTTTACAGCTTCCTAAGTGGGAAAATTTGTATCAAGATAGCAACATTATTATCATCATATTGAATCTCTGCAACAAGATGGAGAAATCTGCTTTTCAAAAGGTCACCCATAAAGATTGATGTTGTTGACAACTTCTGATACTTGACTTGTAGTAACTCTTTGACATCATGGAGTAAAGACAGAATAGTAGTAGTCCCTTAAACATAATCTCTAGCTCAACACCTGATCAGCATACTGCCACATAAAATGACAGACACGGACTAACTTTGATAAGTTTGTGTGCCTTTCTTGGATTCAAAACTTGCTATATGAGCATTTTGGGGTAAAAATCAAAAATCAAGTTTATATTAATAATGTACATTGAATCATACTTTCGTTTTACTTTAAATCACAGTAACTTATACTTTCAGTGACTAAAACAAAGCAGTAAACCTCCACCCATTCATAAGGTAATCAAGGCATGCTATGTATTAGATTATCACCCTATTTGTCATGCAACAATGGCTTCCTATTCTATACTTTTCGACTAGTGCAGTGTGGACTGTGAAGTACTTGCATACCACTTTCCCCCAATAATCTTTTGTGACACAAAAAAGGTAATCTGTCAAGAGTGGTCCCTGACATAAAAACCTGCTAATAACTATACTCTGTTTTGACAGACACAAGGCATTTCTCATTTCAAAGTCATTGTAGATATTGGAGGGCACATAAGAGGGCAAAGGTCACCAGTATCGCTTGGGAGTGACAGGCCCCCTACCTGGCCAACCAAAAATAATTGCAGATATTTCCCATGTTTGCGAGTTGCATACTTGACCTTTCCGCAAGTATTTAGTTACAACAAAATTAATACAATATTTTATAATTTTATAATTTTCAGAGAAATCAGGTCAAGCTTTGGAATGATGAAGAAAATACTGTTTGCCTGACTGTGTTTGGCAGATTACCCATTGCTCTATGCAGGGTATACAAATTCCATGGCCCAATCTACTATTGTCATGGCTGTTACCTTGAAGGCAAAGGTTACAGCGAAATAAATACTCACAAAAGACGGCTTACCGTGAAACACATAAAAGATATTTATGGGTAAGACTAAAACTCATTTTGACACAAAATAAGCATATGACCACTCTATGAAGAACACACATTGCTGTAATATTGGGATAAGAAAACTTCCACTAGTTTTTGACTTTATTAACCCCAAATTAAATGCAAGATTTTCTGTGGGATAAAATGGGTGTGACCCTGTGCCTATCCTTACCTATGCACCTTTTATGGTTCCCCTGACAAGCCTAACAATACTACACAGTGCAGTTCTCCTTGCATATCAATGAGACACTGAGATTTCTCAGCGTAAACCCAACTTTTTAAAATTCAATTCACTACCTTACGAGAAAACGTCAACTTAGCTTGATAAATCAAAAAGAAAACATAAGCTGACTGCATCAATTATAAACTTTTGAGAATTCAATTCTACCTAAATCAGCAAATCCAGCTGTATTTGAGATGAATGACTGGAATAAAGTTACAGAATAACTTCTTGTACTCCTAAGGGAATCGTGATGAACAACAACAGGGAATCAAGATTAATATCACCAACTCATCTTACAGTTTCTGACGTAAGCGAGAGTACAAATCTATGGTCTGTCGTATCTGTTGTACATGTTCAATATATCTGAGGTGATCATGTGTGACCCTGAAATCCAAAACACTCCTACTTTGCTCCAAACTTCAGAAAAAGCATACTTTGATGGGTCTCATCTTAGCAAACTTCAACAAATGACTGGTAAAAGTCGGTGTATGCACTGTATATAAAAACCTAAATAACACAAGTTGCAACTGTTGTCTTTTTTCTCACTTATGTCCACTATCAAGGCAGGTACTACTTGTCTGTTGGGAATCTTTTTTTTTCCATTCAAAATTTAAGAGCTCTTCATGAAATTGTTTCCATGGGGACATGCTTGGTGGCATTGGGGATGAAAAAGGAAGCACTCTGAATATAAACCTATATGGCCTGAATTTAATGTCCTCAAAAAATATGTTGGGATGGGACCTTAAATGTCAAAGAAAAAAATATTGTAAAAATATGTTGATCCTCCAAAAATTGACCTTATAATAAGTCAATTAGTTTTCACAAATGTGAGAAAGATTATTTTATTTTTCTTCCTAAAAATTTGAACGCAGTATAATAATTTAAAATCGAAACAACATCTCAGAGACTCTGATGGTCGTACGAGAAGCATTACTTTTTCGAGTTCGAAAGTTGGCACAGGTACGCGACCGAAATCGATGGATTTTTTATTTATCATGAATTGTGCTAGTACTGTTGCCGTGAAACTGTGGCTGCAAGAACGCATCACTCCCTAACTTACTGTACACCGATGGGACAACAGGATTGAAAGCTTCCACCAGGATTTATATTGATGAGAATGTCAACTATTTTTGAGTATCAACTATTTTACAGTGTTGGCAGTCTTCGGGGTAAAAGTTTATAAGTCGCGAGTTGGCTGCAAACATTCTGTGACACGTTAAACAATAACTCGACAAGATGAACAGAATTGATTGGCTTTGTCTTGAGATAGCACTCGTTTTCAAATTTAGCTGGTACGAATCAATCGGTCCGAAATGAAAGGAGTGGCCTTCGACAACCAAAATGGCGACGGACACACAACATGGAGCAAATTTTGTGACCAGTAGGACGTTTCCTGGACATATGACTAATAAAGGTCATAATGTCAACCCTCTAGGCCAACGAAACTACAAGAAGCGTGAATTGTAACTGTTTACAATAATTATTTTACGACAGACTGTCCATGCTATGAAGTCAACTCCTAAATTACACCAGATTGCCCAATGGATGCCCAACCGGCCGCTCGACCGTTCTTTTTTTGAGGTGACAGAAAATAGTGGCGTCCCGCATACGATCAGCGAAGCCCTAATTTCTATCAAAACTATGTTGAAGGGAAATATTGTGAAATGTCTGAGAGACGATCTCTCCAGCACATACCAATTTTCTGCAATATTTGTAATTGACAGATACAAAAAACAAATTGCACAAAATCAAAGTTGCAGCTGATTAGTCTGCGTGCTATCCGATCAAATACACACCGAGTATGCAAATAACCTAATATTCAAAAGTCGTTGTCCCTACCCAACCCTGGCCCTCACCTGAGAATTTACCAAACTCCCTCCAAAAAAACTTCTAAAATCTTAACCCTCACCTCTTCAACAAACAGTGTAGAAGAAGGCAAGGCTAATGTCAAATCCTAGTTCTACTTACCGGCTGGGTTAGAAGCAGCTAAAAAAGCATACGATGCCGTGGACGTGTAAACCGTTCTGTACTACGGAGGCACGCCATTAGATGAATACGTTGCTGTCAATCAAACACTGACTACGCCCTGGCTGTTACAACAAGATTTCTCACTCCACCCGAAGATTAACCATGGCCGATGATGATCATAGTTCTTTTTTACTACAGTGGAGCAACATCAGTGAACATGGTCCTTGCATGAGTGTCTATTGCGTTTTTATTTACTTATAACAATATTCTAGAATTAGCGCATTAATTTAGCACCAGGAATGCATGTTAGCTATGATTTTTAGCGTCTTTAAATACTTTTCAGTTGGTCCTAAGCTTACCGTTGCTGTTATTTTGTCGACAATGTTGCGATCGCAGGTGTTGTAAATATTTTCCCACTGTATGAGGACAGAAGACAAGGTCCTTACTGTAATGATCGATAAATCACTCAATTGGCTTACATGTAGTAATACATGGGACGAGCGTCGCGACACTTGACTGGTTCTGCTATTCAGAATGGTAAAAATCAAAACATTTACTAATAAAACAAGACACCGCACTGCTCTCTCTCTCTCTCTCTCTCTCTCTCTCTCTCTCTCTCTCTCTCTCTCTCTCCGATATTGCTCTAAAACATTTGTTCCCCAAACGTCAACATCTCCATCTTCGCTGATTGTTTAGTATTCGCGATGCCAATTCTATTGTGACTATGGAATGGAAGGAAGCATGGTCAGCCCGGTTAAATAATACTATTCTTCACGAACAAGGAAAATCATCAATGAAAAATGCTGATTCAGCTATTTTCATTCTCATTCTGAACTTGTTGCCTTTCCTAAGATAACTTCTTCGACCGTTTCTAAGTCTATGTATCAAGCCACTTTACAGTGAAATGAAGACACCATAATTCCAATAATTTTGATGATTCCATATAAGAAAACAGACTGTCCGTGCCGATGCTTCTATACAGATACTGACCCTCCTCTTTACACGTGACCAAGGTCACTCCACAAAATGTAATGTAGGCATGAAAATTTGCTCCCAAGACCTGTCCGTAGTTTTCATCACATCAAAATTGTAGATATATCCTAGGCAAGGCAACATGCATCTCCATCGTTACAGTTGTTACTTTCAAATGCATTTTATTGTGACATTTACACCAATATACTGAGTTCCATATGACTCTGTGAGCAGTCGTAAAAATTTAATCCAGCCGGAGATTCCTGGTCTTAAAAATCGTCAGACAGTAAATGTTGAATTATTACACATTCCCGAAACGTTGTTGGAAATTCGGCATCAGTTCTGACGGTCATGGTCACAATAATATTATAAAATTTTCAGTATTCAAAAGAAGAGAGATACGATGTAAGATATTTAGATTGTTTTAAACGGTGAAGTTTCGTGAATTTCCAGTCTTCAAAATGCAAACCCCAAACGTATTTTAACGCCCAGAAAAACTCTATCGATGTGTTTTATAATGAAGTACTGCATGCTTCTGATAATATCTCCATGGTTTGTTTCATTAAAGTGCAAAGTAATGCCAAAATGTGTCTTATTCACCAACCTTCGTTTTGGTAATTCTCTACTCAGACT
>LD347182.1:117510-156402 GCA_001465055.1 Ptychodera flava | reverse complement strand
AAAAATGAAGTAATAGCAGCAGGGGAAGAAGCCCTTGTCATCTTATACAAAGGTAAACCAGGCGACAAGCTTGATTTCCTCAGGCTGGAACGTTTTCACCAGAAGGAAGGCAGCAGCACATCATGTGTGAAGCCAGAGGTTCTTCCCCCAACCTCAGCAGCTACCAAGTTCCATAGCATGCGTGTATACCTACAAGTACAACAGTGGATTGCAACCAGAGACGATATGGAGCCAGATAACTGGGGATGGTACAGACAAGGCGGGAAGTACCTACCAATCCTAACAGACAAGGGAGCAGCTCCAATATCACTGCTGGAGGTAGTAAGGTGCAATTGCCACACGGGATGCAGCAGTAGGCAATGTTCCTGCAGAAAGAATGGTTTAGATTGTTCAACTGGATGTGGACAGTGCAGAGGAATGTGCACTAATGTGACAACCCAGGAGGACGAAGCAACAACTGAATGAATAATTTTGTCTTTCTTGTCTTTCATTCTTATTAATTAATTAATTAATTAATTAATTAATTTATTTATTTATTTATTTATTTATTTATTTATTTATTTATTTATTTATTTATTTATTTATTTATTTATTTATTTGTTTGTTTGTTTATTTCACATAACCGATATTTGTATCATATGAAATGAAACAAGTATTGATTACCAGACATAGTGTGTGAGAATACTATTGTTTTACCTTAAAATTCAGACTTATGTTCCTGTTTTGTAAATAATAACAATGGAATTATCGTTAACATGTCTAAATTATGAAGGGAATGTACCAGATATATGGAAATAAAAAACAAATTATCAAATCGGACCAATATTGGGCAGTAAATGGCCAAAAGCGGTGAACCTATAATATCGGGGCGGCCATTTTTGATTTATGCAAATTAGGGGGTTTTCCACTCCTTTGATTTTAGAAGACTTTTGATATGTTTTTCTATGGGTTTTTCTGAGATGAATGGTGAAAAAATAAATTCTGTTGCAATTTGTGGTGGGTTACCCCCTTTTTTGGCCTAAATTGACTGTACTATGATCTGAGTGGAGAGATTGACTGAAAGGAAATCAACCAAAAAGCCCCATCACGGTGAAGATCAAGTTGGTCAACTTGGTATACCATGCCACGAGTGCGAAAGAACTGTCCTTACCCTGGTTGTCATGCAAAACATCTTGTAAGACTGGCAAATCATCTCACACAAGTGCGTAATATTGAAGATAAAGTTAAAAGATAGAGATTTTTGAAACTGGCCAGACAATCTGACACTCATCAATTGATGTGCCAGTTGATACGAATCGTTCGTCTAATGTCTTAACAACATCAATCAAGTCAATCATGGATGCAAGACTACAACATCCATTCACTGCTCTCATATGTGGACCCACACAGTCAGGCAAAACCGAATTCGTCAAACGACTGCTGAAGGAATGGGAAACTATGATTTTTCCATCTCCTGAGCATATTGTCTGGTGCTATGGAGAATATCAACCTGCTTATAAGGAACTGGCTGCCCTTATCGCTAGCATTCATTTTGTTGAAGGCATTCTGAAGAGTTGGACAGTATTTTTCCCCTCACCAATCCAACTTATTGATTATTGATGATCTGATGTCAGAAACTGGAAACGACAAGAGAATTACCAATCTGTTCACCAAACGTTCTCATCATCGTAATCTTTCTGTCATGTGTATCTTACAAAATCTATTTCATCAAGGCAGAGAGACTCGGACCATGAGTCTGAATTCACATTATCTGGTCTTGTTTAAAAATCCAAGAGAAAGATCACAAATCACTCACTTAGCCAAACAGATTTACCCAGGACACACCTGTTTCATCCAAGAAGCTTTCACTGATGCCTCCCGTGAACCCTATGGTTATCTCCTCATTGACCTGCAACCCAACACACCGGAAGTCCTTCACCTGCGCACGAACATCTTTCCAGGACAGACTGCCTTTGTTTACGTCAGGAAAACATAAAATAGACATGATGAGATGAAATGCCATCATTTCATCATGTCTCAGCCAATAAGAAAACATGCTCATTTTCTCTCTGTGTTAGCCAGGGGCAATCCAAAGCAACAGAGGGGGATCATCAAGGGAGCCAGTAACGATTTAATCCATTGCCTCTGTGAATGTTGTCTGAACATTCTTTGGGGAAGTGTTCCACTGTCATCTGCTCAAAAGAAGAAATTGAGCAAATACAAACATCATCTTCGCACACTGTCAAATAAAAAGGATTCAACATCAAAGAAGAAGAAGATACTTGTACAAAAGGGTGTTTTTCTCTCGGCCGTCTTTGGGCCTGTGCTGTCTGTGTTAGGAAGTCTCCTCTTTAAGTTAATTGTCACCATGTCCATGGAACATGCCAAGAAGATGGCACTTGTGCCACAGGAATTACTAGATACCATACAACTACAGCAGAATCAAACAACAAACCCTGTGACGAAGATGCTGTCCTCTCTGGATAAGGAGATCAACAAATCTTGGAAAGAACAGACATCACCGATGATGAAAAGGCAAAATTGTACCTACAGACTCTTCAGCAGTACAGGGCTTACATTGATAAAAGGAAGGAACCTGTTCAAATCAGCATCCTCCCCTCTGAAACTTCAATGGGTACCACTACCGCTGTGTCTTCTTCAGGGTCTGCATTAGATAAGAGCACAGAAGAGGAAGTCACTGACAAGCCAAAGCCCTTAGGTAGTGTGGAGCGGGATGTGATGGAAAGTGTGCCAAAATCCCTCCGACGAAAAGCACACTTACTCCTTCAGAAAGTGAAACAGCCTGACTCTGTGGATTGGAATGACAAAGGGGAATTAATGTATGACGGCAATCCCTTACCTAGAACTCATATGGTAGACCTCATCAACGACACCTTACGTCGGAGGAAAACTTTCACTCCTAGAGGGTGGCAACAATTTGCCCGAGTGCTCTCTGACATGAATGTACCACAAGATCTGATTGGTAACAAGGAAAGATGGAACTGGATTCAGTCTCAGCGAAAATCAAAATGATTGTTTCAGCCAAGAGGTGATGATGATGAATAAGGTGATCGTGGAGTGTTTGCTGGACAATCATCTTCCAAAAAGAAAAAGATATGGAGGGAGATACGTCCTGTCATTTCAACCGCTGCAGACCATGACATCGATCATCCATGACAGGTAATTGCCTCAACTTTTAAAACATCACTCGACAATTTGATGATAGTCATTCTAAAGGAGACCTCTGTCATGGATAGTTGTCCACCTTCTCTATCCCTTGGCGATGTCCTCAAACGGGTGAGGTGCCTCTGTGCTTGCTGTTCTGGATCCATAGTCATCAAACATGAAACCTGTGACCAAATTGACGGACTTGGATCAGCACCTCAGCCAGGTGTATTACGATCCAAGTCATTCCGCAAGTGGTGTTAGTCTTAACGTTGAAGTAGTACGGCCGTTCAGCTTTCACTGAATAACACTTGCGCCACCCTTCTTCCAGTAGTCTTGGTGACAGTATTGGAGTTGCCATGGTTATGAAGAGTTGAGTTGTTGTTGTTGTGGAATAAAGTAAAAAAGACCTCCTAACTTACCCAAGTGTTCTATACTGTATCCCTTTCACAACTAGTAGTGCTCCATTTAATCTCAACCAAATGAAACCCATGGAACGATAGATGCATTTGTTTCACCTGATTTCATATTTTGGTGACATGACTTTTAAACAGCAGTATTTCCAGAGAAAAATCATTTGATTGCCTTATAATATTAGGTAAGGAGTGTCTGAAAACACAGTGAGTGTATTCAGAGTATACAGAATACAACAAAAGACCTGGAAGAGGTCATGAATTACTTCAAGTGTGAAGATGCAAGTTCACATGCATTTCTGAAGTACAAACAAAGCTTACTATTTAAGAGACACCTACATGTACCCCTTACCTGACAATTATTTGTTAAAAAGATCTGAATTCAGTTGTCACAAGGAGAACATGATACACTGCAAGTGAAATACCATATAAATGTTTCATCTTTGATGTGTACATGCTCTGTATGTATGACTTTGCTAGAGTCGCTGTTTTGATGAAACCAAGAAATCATGCGTCCGGGGCTCCAACCACCACCTGCCACTATATGTTTGCAACTGCAGATAAATAAAGTCCAAACTTCTGTCACTTGCAGTAAATGTCATTTACATGTCACTACAGTTTGGTAACAAAACTACTTATTACAGTATCGATTCTTAGTAATGAATACTCCAACAGGAAGTTTAATATTAAAAATTCGTTCGCTTTTTTCTAACATTTTCCCATCAAGGCAGCCAAGGATTTTTTGACCGGGGTTTTAACCTTCCAAGGGGTCAATCAATGCTGGATGTATGCAACAAATTCCTGAAGGCATTGATATTCTAATTACACACGGACCTCCCCTTGGTAAGTACTCTGTGTGTGTGTGTGTGTGTGTGTTCAATTTTTTACAAATGCAAATATCATTTTAAAAGTGTCTGGTAAGTGTTTGTCATGCATTGCTTCAAAGCGTATATTTTAAATTATATTACCATGCCCTGTCCGTCGCATTTTAATTGGTCGAGCTTAACCTCGGTTCTGCCCACAAATACACTGTAATGGTTTGTTTACATGCCCGTGAATATGAATAATATCGTTAACATAGTAACTTTACAGCTAAAACGAAAATTTTGATTTGTACAAAGATCATAATCAATCACAAAATAAAATGGAGCCGTTGTGGGCCAAGTTTAGACACTCCGGATTTGCAAACTTTTTGGAGCACGCGCACTATTTACTGACAGCTTCTGGGACCCGGTTGTCGTTTGCACAGGAGATTTTCGTTAATTTTGACGTTTGTCTTTTGGTTTGTTGATAACATAGCGGAAATAACAGACTGCGCGCTGACCATTAATGTTTATTTATTGGCGCGTGCGAGAGGAAAGCCAAAATCAACGGGCTCAGCAAGCCTCGCCCATTAATATACAGCTTTCCTATCGCCCTTGCCCATAAATAAATGGTCAGCGCAGAGTCCGTTATTTCTATAATATTGTCATTATTATTTTGGTAAACAAGTTAATAGTCTACTTGTGTCCCCTGAGAATGTCAAATTAGCACTTGTAAAGATAGGCAGTCATGTAGCAATCGCTGATACACACAAAAAACAGTTTCTTTCCTTCGTATGAATTAAATGATACATATATGTAAGCCATATTGATATTCATAAATACATTAGAAGCTAGTAGATTATTGATATTCTGTACACAATATTATTTTTTTAAGGTCATGGAGATAAAACCATGTCAGAGCAGAGAACTGGCTGTATGGAATTACTGAATACAATTCAGAAACAAGTGAATCCAAAATATCATATCTTTGGACACATACATGAGGTATGAATGTACTTATGCTGGATAATTGTCATAAGATCATATACAATAGAAAAATTTAATTTGATGTGTTGAATTGCCCTCTACTTTCATGTAATGGTTGCTTTTTCTGATACACTTTTTCAGTCCCTTAATGATCAAATTTTATATTGACAGGTACAGCTGCCAGAGATTAGGCATGTTAATATTGCCGATAATTGTTATCCTGTGTCACATTATTAGACATAATAGGACAGGCTCAATTGTGAATTTTAAAAAAAAATTGAAAGGCGTTTGTTTTAACATTGCTTCTTTAAAGTATTATAAGACCATCTCAGAAAGATATTCATAAAATAACGGCAGAGTTTGTCATATCATACATTATTGCCAAATACAAAGGGTTTTGTATAAGTTGTCATATAAAACATGTGGCATACATATAAAAATTAAACATGCCAGTAAGCTTTCACTGTTTCCAAAGTTTTACAATGAAAACGTATTGTCTGGACAATCAACTTAAAGTTTTATCTTTGTCAGAATCACTTCCTTGAAATTTTGTTTTTGAAATTCATTTCAAAAGTTTGTTTTTTTTGAGAGAGAATAACGGCTTTAAAATGTCCAATTCTTATTTTAACCAGAAATCTGCAAACGTTTGTCTCTCATAAGTTTCTGACAGGTTAAAGTTAAACCCGATGAAAGAAAGTTTTACCAACATATGTTCAAGTTCTGGAATTCTTTCTCAAGGGCTTTCAAACCAACTGTCATTTGCTATATAGTGTCTTTTGTATGGTGTCTATTGTATGTTTACCTATTTTCCATATATTTTGTTTGACAGGACAGCCGATGGCTACACAATTTATACCAACGCCTCAACATGCACTCTCAGATACAGACCCATCAACAAACCAGTCATATTTAATTTACCAAACCCATCCTGAACTCATCACAGCTTTGACACCAAATATATCTGCTCCACAATATTGCAATAATAGAAAGTGTATCCTGCAAGGACGGATTTACAAACCAAAGTACCATCTGCTGCAATAACACTCTTGGATTGTAATCAAATTCCACTATTGTTAAAAAATTCCTGGTTTGAAGAGTTGTATTATCTTTACTGTTCCAGTTTGTTATGACTAGAATTTTAAAAGTAAACTATCTGTGAACTTCCTATACACTTATTAGTCCAGTCAATGTACGAGATTTTGGCACCTAACCCACCACAAATTGCAACAGAATTTTTTTCCTTCAGAATGCATTTCAGAGAGGTACCCTGAACAACATATTAAAAGTTTACTCGAATCCACCTTGGGAAAATATGTCTAATTTGCATAAATCAAATATGGCTGCCAGCCATCCGACAAAATAGCATAATTGACCATATATCACATATTAAACAAGCTATTTCAGTGATTTCGAAGTCTGACACTAGTTATTTTGCTCAGAGAATCATTTTGGAGGTATAATGTTTCATATAGGCATTTCATTAATTTGCATAATTCCAATATGGCGGCCAACATTCCTACAAAAGACATTTTCGGTCATATACGACATATTAAACAAGCTCTTTCAGTAATTTTAAAGTTAAAAGTACATTTCTTAGGCATGGACAAACGTTTTTCGAGATGCAATGATTTGCATAGGTAATTTGTTAATTTGCATAAATCCAATATGGTGGCCAACATACCTACAAAAGACATTTTCTGTCATATACCACGTATTAACCGTTTGGGCACCACGGTCCATTTTTTTCATCTTTATAAAATGTACCACAGTCATTTTTTCTGCTTTTTGCCAATATTTTGATAAAAAATGTAGCTAATGAAAAATGATATCCATTCGGTCAAAAATTATGAAAAAACGTACAGAAAAGTTCGCAGAAATTGGTAAAATATTGCATTAAAATTTTGGTGTGAAAAATTACGGCAGTCAAAGGGTTAAACAAGCCATTTCTGTGATTTCAAATTAAAAGTATATTTCTTTGGCATGGACAAACAATTTTCGAGATGCAATGATTTGCATACTTAGGTATTTCATTAATTGGCATAAATCCAATAGGGATGCCAACATACATACAAAAGACATTTTCTGTCATATACCACGTATTAACCCTTTGGGCGCCAAAGTCTATTATTGTCAACTTTATAAAATGTATTACAGTCAATTTTTCTGCTTTTTGCCAAAATTTTGATAAAAAACTGTAGCTGCCGGAAAATGATGTCGATTTGGTCAAAATTTATGAAAAATTGTTCAGAAAAGTTCACAGAAATTGGTAAAATATTGCATTAAAATTTTTGTGTAAATAATTAAAGCAGTCAAAGGTTTAAACAAGCTATTTCTGTGATTTCAAAGTTAAAAGTATATTTTTAGGCATGGACAAATGATTTTTGAGGTGCAATGATTTGCCTTGGCACTTCGTTAATTTGCACAAATCCAATAGAGCGGCCAATATACCTACAAAAGACATTTTCTGTCATATATCATGTATTGAAAAATCTATTTCAGCCATTTTGAAGTTTAAATATATTTCTTGAGCATGGAGAAACACCTTTTGCGGTTCAATGTTTTTAAAATACACTTTGATAAGTTTCAGAAATTAAATATGGCTGCCAAATTAATGACCAAATAGCTTCTTATATAAATAAGGTTCTGTAGAGTTTTTAGCAACCGGAATATCAAGAAAAAACTGTTAAGAGGGCATTGCACCCAATGCAGCGTATTTTGCTCACTTTTTTTGCAAATATTCATCCAATTTGATTAATTTGTTAACCCAAGATTAAAAATTGGTTAGGATTACCTTTTAGCTTGGCAAGCAGTCGTAAGTTGCATGATATAGAAGGGGTAATTTATGCAAATTTATGCAAATCACCCGATTTTCTGCTTCCCTTTTATCCGAATTTCAAGATTTGCTAAGAATATAACTCTAGTCTGGCTGGGTCAAATTTTCTAAAATTTTCACATTGTTTTTTTAATGCTATATAACAAAACAACTATTTTGTTTTGCGATAAAATTCTGATGCAAAAAATTTCAGACTCTTAAAAACTTGATCAACACGTAAACTCACGAAAAATTGGAAATTGCATGCTTAGGAAAGGCTTAAAATTAATTCAAACAACTCATCAGCCCCACAGAATCCAACTGTTACACGATACAAACATGTACATCTGGAAAAATGACACTTGGAAAAATGACTCAAGATGTACTTGTTTGTATTGTGTAATAGTTGGATTCTGTTTTTGGATTAATTGTAAGCCTTTGCTAAAGCATGCAGTTTTCAGATTTTTATGAGTCTGTGTTTCCATAAAGTTTTTATGAAACTGACATTGTTTGCAATAGTGCTAAGTTTCAATTTGTGTGTATTATGGCATTTTTTATTTTGGTCATATCATTTTTTCTGTATTTTAGCTTTGTTGTGTTTATTGTATTTTTGCTGTTATGTGTGATGACTTCTTACCTGTCATCTAGGGGATCTTATAAAGATGCACCCATCCATAAGAAGGGGGTTCAGTCTAAATTAAAAACAAAAGATTTTGAACACGTCTTTGTTTTACCAGTAAACATTACAGATTACATGTTTAGACACTGTACAGTGTTAAACACCCATACAAATTACGAAAATGCCTTACACAGATGAATCCAATGTTATATTCAGAAAGAAAATATATTATTCAGAAGACTAACAATCATTAACAGTCGAATGCATTTCAGAAGGTACCCTGAACAACATATTAAAAGTTTACTTGAATCCACCTTGGGGAAATATGTCTAATTTGCATAAATCAAATATGGCTGCCAGCCATCCGACAAAATAACACAAATTAACAAATTAACAGAAAAATTAAAATTTTAAAAATACTGCAATTATACAGTGTCGCTCAATTTTGATCAGAATTGGTACGTACCAAAGATCAACAATAAGTGTTGTTTCTATCTGTTCAGTGCAGGAAAACTCTACGTTGATGTTTTGACAATGATTTCTGCACAACCAGAAAAACAACAAGGAATATTTAAACCAGAAAAACAAGAATGACAAAAGAAAATAACGTCTGAAACTTTAGGTACTGGAGGTCAACTTTAGCAACATGCATAGAAGAGAATCTTTCAACCATGGATGTACAAAAATAGACATCCATGGTTTGAGCACAGGCCTGGTTTGAGCAGGTCTGTTAATATGTCACAGTTCATTAACAATCACAGGAAATGACTAATAAGCTGTTTCAGTTAATGCCACCACTCCCGCACATAATAGGTACCCTGCATACAAATAGGTAGAAGGTCAAAAACCTCTTAGTCAGATGTGTGCGCTGTTTCAGTTATTGCCACCACTCCTGCACATTTGCAGGATTTCCCCCTTTTCTTACCTCGTTTGCATATTTTTGACACTGAAACAACGTCACAACTCAACCCCTGCATCTACCTGTACACCAAATACTGAGATGGTAGCTTTGGCGGTATGGGAGCCTTTGCGTGTGACGGACATACATCCGCACATACATACCTACATACATACAGACATACAGATGCCATTGACTCACCATATAAGCTCTTTTTGGTATTTATATCAATACCACATATGAGCTAAAAATGAATGTCGAAGGACTTAACAGTTTCTTCTTGATAGTTTCCTAGTGCTAAATACTATACCAAACCCTTATTTATATTGTAAGCTATTAAGCTATGGGGCATTAATATGGCAGCCATATTTAATTTATGCAAATTATCAAAGGTTCTTTGTAAAAATTGAACCACTTAAAGTGTTTCTTCATACCCAAGAAAAATATTAAAAGTTTAAAATCACTGAAATAGCTTGTTTAATACGTGGTATATGACCGGAAATGTCTTTTGTAGGAATGTTGGCCGCCATATTGGAATTATGCAAATTAATGAAGAGCCTATATGAAACATTATACCTCCAAAATGATTCCCTGGGCCAAATAACTAGTGTCAGACTTTGAAATCACTGGAATAGCTTGTTTAACATGTGATATATGGCCAATTATGTTATTTTGTCGGATGGTTGGCCGCCATATTTGATTTATGTAAATTAGTCATATTTCCCCAAGGTGGATTCGAGTAAACTTTTAATATTTTTTTCTGGGTACCTCTCTGAAATGCATTCTGAAGAAAAAAATTCTGCTGCAATTTGTGGTGGGTCTAACCCTATTTTGACTGGACTATATCATTCACATAACATTTTATGACCTACCAGTTAAAAAGTACTTTACAGAAAAGCCATTTGTACATATCAGTTGCTTTATGTTAATGTAAAACTTTACACAGTCATTTTAACTGAAACTCTTAGGTATCTGTGTAATTTTATCTATCAATAACAAAATGTATTATGATAGGATTTACGCCATAAAATTACGAGATATTGTGTTTTGCAGAATGTAGTAGCAAGGGGAAATGCGTATGTAAGGTTATGAAAAGTTTGAGGTAGTATGCATCTCGAAAGTGAAAGACAAACTTTTTCTCAAAATTTCCTCAATGAACCTGTCAACCATTTTCTTATCAAAGCAAGAATAAAAGTCAATGTTAACTGTGCAAAATTTGGAAATAGAGATGCAAATTAAGCCAACATATATTGAAATTGTAAATAAAAAATCGCTGCTGACCTGAGTTAACTCAACGGGAGAAATTAAGATTTTCAAGTTTTGAAAAATACAACAGTAACTTTTGTATATTTCTCAACAACAGTTGTATGTTTCTCGTACTCAAAAAGCTTCGAAGCGACCCAAACAAGTGGTAGAACAGGAAATAATTGGACAATTTGAGCCCGTCCCAGAGGCGCATTCTACTGTAACTAAGGTGAAGAATGTATACAAATTCTCCTTGAACATGCCGATCATCATCTCAGTCCAAGATATGTTAGGGATAAGCCTCATATATGTATTTGCACATTGCAGCATCTTTAAGAGCAACTCATCCAATGATCTATTATCAGATCAAAAGTCTTGCAAGTTTGATTCAGCCAACTACCTACATGTAAATTACACGTACAAGTAGCTCAACATTGGTGAAAGTAAAGACCAAACCTGTGGAAGAGAACAGTTCACATATAAAGTGATCTTATCTCTGTTCTCAGACATAACTTTTTGACTGTTGAAAGAGCCAGATTGGTCGATATTTTCTACAGTAAGCAGGGTAACCTTAATATTTGTTCGGTAAAAACTGACCATCAATTGGCTTCAACTGGAAACTTGTAATGTCCCATCTGTAAACTAATTGTTAACTTGTAAATAGAAAACTGGGACAAAGGCATATGATGACTAAAGCCCTCAATCCAGTCATAAAATACTATCAAAGGGGCATTATTGGTTCATTTGATGTAAGATTCACATGAAAATACACATAGTATATAAAACTGATATGATGCAAAATCTGAGTTTCCTGCTGCTTGACTTAGAGCTTTTAAGTGTTAATTTGTACACTGTAAGTTAAATTACTGTGTACATTTTAGCAATAACCTCCACCGTACAGACATGGGTGTACATAAGATTTTTAGTTCAGTGTCTGACATAAAGCACAAGCAAACAGGCAAGTGCATTACATTTGTTAAGTAAATTAAGACGATTTCAACTAATTTTAGATAATTGGATATTCATATTGTTGAAATTCCTCAAAAAGTGTTAGGCTGAATGTTGCAATATTACAAAATACTCATAAAACAAGTGAATAACTTAGAAAGAAAAGCAGATGAGTTTAAAGAGACACTCCCATTTGGTAACATTTTTAAAACACATTTCTTTTAATGCCAACGGTCGATATTTGACGTGGCAACTGTGCGCGGATCGCGAGATATCAATAAAAACATGTCATTTCCCGAGCGTATTTTTGCACATCCCGAAGTTTTACGATCGTTTCTGATTATGACGCGAAATCCACCGAAGGTTTCTTGTTGTGCTGATTGACGATATTCTAGGGAGTCCATAATAAGTTCGAACGACGCAATTTTACCTCCCACTGCGAAGACTTTATATACAGCATTATGCCTTTACCACAGGTCAGTTTTTGAAAACTTCTTCTTAGCTTTGTCGTTGTCATTATTCTAAATCAGTTGTATTATATTTTTAAGCAATACCACATAAACATAAGTTTTTACGTGTTAAATATTAGCCGCCTCCGATGACTACATTTTGTCGTCTGCAACACAGTACGTGTGGTTCGCTGCGCGCGTGGTATGCGTCTATGCATACCACGTGGTGGCCGCTATGTATCAACCGCACGTAACTTGGCCAGTCACCTATGCTAATTCTGGTGGAACCAGCAAAAATTGTTTTTCGTTTTATCACCAAGTCAGTAAGACTCAGCTTTCTCTCACGGGCATGACCGATCACCGAGGCAAGTGGTACTGTGGCGTACAGCAGCGTCAGTGTAGACTCGTACTCCATAGCTTAGTTGACAATGGCCCCATGCCGAACGTTCGATGTTCGGAAGCTGAATTTAGGTGGGCCACCAGAATTCAAACTTCTACTTCTTTGAAGACATGTTTTTATCGATATCTCGCGATCCGCGCGCAGTCGCCACGTCAAATATCGACCATTGGCACTAAAGAAATGAGTTTTAAAATGTTACCAAATGGGAGTGCCACTTTAAATATGCAGATTAACCAACATTACTCCACTATCCAATTATCCCAAATTAATTCCTATACGTGTTAATTGTACCTAAAACTTCTCAGACATCTAAAACAGTCAAAATCTTATCAATTTATTGATTGATTTCAAATTATGACTTGTATACCCTCGAAACAAATATTCACAGTAAGAAATGTACATTTGGACTTTTTACACAACGAAGTGTAATATGGAAAGTGTATTGCACAACAAAGCACACCGAGTGATGGTATACCACAAGATTTTGACCAGTTCACTACATATATGCATGATAGAGATAGGGAGCCCATATATGAAGTGAACTGATCGAAAATCGAGTTGTATGCCGTCGCTGGGTGTGCTTTATTGCTATTATATCAGAACAGTATATTGAAATTCTAGCGTGGAAAGTCAAACACAGATTTTTGCTCAAGCTAAGAGCTAAGAGAAGTCGGGCAACTGCATGGCCAGAGCACGGGTAAGCTAGGGTAAATTTTTCATAATTATCGAGATGATATGGTGCATACTGCAATGGGTGTGTGTTTAATGCGGGTTTGGATTATTATTAATAAATTTAATTATTTAAAATCCAAAATTACTACAACCACAACACTGTAGCAATACCCAGCGGCAGTCTTATTTACAGTCAAAATTCTTAGGCATGGCATCACTACAGCAACATTTCACTTCCACCACTCTGTGAGCGTGACACTCAGCAACCTCAGCAATTGCCTCTCAGACATGTGCACGTCGCTGTAAAACGCAATGGTTCATCAGGAAAAAAGCCATAGCAGCACGATGGATGCTACAATGCTATTCCATCAGTACACGTAAGAAAATTTCGGTGATTCATTCGCCTAATTGTAGGCCATGGGCCGTACGCCGGCTTTTTCTATCGTGTTCAGTGGCTGCGTAGCCCCGGCCTTGCGCTACACAGTCAACTATGGTACAGTTATAGGTCAGCGCTACACACTGAACCAACACGACGGAATAAACCGGCGCAAGGCTAACTTGGCTAATGGCTAAAATTATCGCAAAAGTTTTCTGTAATATTGCTGTTCATACAACAGAGTTTGTTAGCACTTTGGATGCCCTTAAAAAGCACCAAGGTGTTCACCGTGTATGAGTAGAAAGCAAACCGCTTTCGCATGTTTTGGAAGCATTTTACCCTTAAGACGTGTCTCTGGCTAGAGGAACCATTTCAATCTAACTTTAAAAACGATTTATTGAGTCGTTTGCAATCAAATGTTTCTTATTAAAATTGAATGTTTTCGTCTGCCTTCGATGGATGTGGAAGTTTGAATTGGGACAAACTTCGTAGATTGTCACGTCTCTTCTAATTCCCCGTCTTTCTTTGACCATGGCTACTACGTCTGCCATCGGCTTTTTGAAGTCAACATTACATTTCATGAAAAAGCCGAACGAAATCTATGTCACTCTACAATCATTTTCAAACAGTATACGTCCTTCAACGCCGCGTTGAAAATCAAGAATTGACGTCAAAGTCATAATTGTATAATAACAACTGAAATGTAATAATTATATACAGTAGTTTGCAGAAGGCATCAAACTATTAATGAGCTTTTGTACTTCGTAGCTTGCTCAGTGCTTTGTTCGTTCATTCCGCATATAGGCTGTCAAGTCGAATTGTTCCCAATAATTCAGAATAATTTGAATTAAAGATTGTAACTGCACATGAAGAGCGATGCTTCCGCTGAAAAGATTGAGAGTAATCGCTGGGAAATAAGCACCCATATGTGCAATAGCTCATGTGAATTAAGTGTATCTTTACGAATGTTAAATGAGGATTTATGGAGTCTTGCTCTGATAGAGCACGAGCAAGTTACATTTGGTCTGATAAAATCAAAACATATGTATTTTTGAACAAGCCACTGTACTTTTGTCTTTATATGAAGTTTAATCGTTATGAGTTGTATATCGATCGATATAGTCAATTGAAAGCCAAAGTTGAAAGAGCAAAGGACCTGTAAATGACCGTTGATCACAAAGACAAATTACATTGTTATGAAATACCATCTACTTG
Organism: Ptychodera flava; assembly: GCA_001465055.1. Lineage (NCBI taxonomy): Eukaryota > Metazoa > Hemichordata > Enteropneusta > Ptychoderidae > Ptychodera > Ptychodera flava. Next base: position 141,421 of record LD347182.1, on the reverse strand, counting down.
TAAAATATTCTGAAGTCATGGTATTTTTAATGTGAGGGTGATTTTTGAGACGACGGTAAGGTCATTTATTTCAATCATATGTTTGTTCTATTTTAAAACGACAGATACACGCTCGGGTTATTGTGATGTTACGGCCAGCAGCGAGAAAACTTTAGCTGCAGTCCAGAGAGAAATATTTAGAGCAATGCGAGATCCGTATGGTGAAACTACAAGTGTGCAACACCACATAGACAACCACAATTTTCGTCGTGCACTGTACGAACACATTGTACAGCAAAAGCGTCTTCAGGAAGGAGTACAGGAACAAGTAACGGATAGTATAGGTATGGAAAAATGTTCAAATCAAGATTTTCTGTTGTTGATTGTTGAGTGTGATTTAGTTCGGGTTGATATAAGGCAAATGGAATTGACATCTCATGGTGCCATTAAACCCACTGAGAAATCGAATATTCATACGTCACTGCCGGTTTTGAAAGTTTTTCGTGTCCTATACATTCATAAAAGTAGATGCACTCGTAAGACAAGATAATCAAATAAACAATTATTTACTTATACCACGTTTAATAAAATCATATTTTGCTTGTCTCAAGATAAATCCTGTAAGGAAAATAATGGATGTGCTCTTCTTAGAGAATAACGTAAGCTTGTTTAAATTGCATTGTTTTGTCATATGTAAGCAAAAACGTAAATGTAAACCCATTTTTGGTCTTTGTGTACTACTTAGAGTTAAAATTCCTATACTATCGATCAACCAAATATTTGCATTTGCAGTACAACTTATTGTGTTCGTGCTGGTTTTACGAATTAACAGGTTCACAACCAAGTACACGCGGTGAATGTTTTGCCGAAACACATAACCTTACTGAAATACAGGAGCCAAAATATCCAGGTTGGTAAATATATAGCGTAGAAAGCTTTATTTAGTTTGCATACTTTTAGCAACGATCCAAAACGGTTACATCTATCTGTGGATCACACCAGTGTTAGAATGAATGAATAAATGTACAGTGTGCGTATGTATGTATGTATGTATGTATGTATGTATGTATGTATGTATGTATGTATGTATGTATGTATGTATGTATGTATGTATGTATGTATGTATGTATGTATTTATGTATGTATGTATGTATGTTTGTATGTATGTATGTATGTATGGATGGATGGATGGATGGATGGATGGATGAATGGATGGATGGATTCATGCATGCATGTATGTATGTATGTATAGGGACGGAAGGACATGTTAATATATTGATTGATGGATGCATGCATGCATGTACATCCATGTGAGTCAAATATTTTAATAACCGAAGTACCTACACACTCTATGTAAATGAACGGAACAACACATTTTTTTCGAAAAACGTCTTCCTCATAACAAGTGGTCAGACAAATTAAATATTTGGTATAAAGAGTCCTACGGATAACTTAATGCAAACTTGTTCAAACTGTGATGAAATATGCATGTTTGTATATTTTTGCAATTCTTGTCATTTTTGGTTAAATTTATAACAAGTTATTTGTCCGGGAAATGACCACTATTTTTCTCTTTCTTATGACAGAGTATAACTAATGTTTCATCTGGTAGGCTAAAATTAATCGAATATCAGAAACTCGCGATGTTCGACAATCAGCTGCCTAGTGCGTATCCTCCTTTGATCACCATAAGTTCAATAAAATGATATGACACTGTCGACATTAAACTCACATCTAAATTAATCTTTGGTAAAAATTTTATTGTATTCATCGCAAAAGGGGGAATTTGCCATTAAAGATTTTGACTGCTTAACATTTACAGATAACTTGACTAGTATAGGCAAACGTAATAAGTTGCCCAGGGTGCTAAAAATTAGAACTGTGTTGTTGATTTCTTTTTGGCCAAACAGGAAATCACAATCAAATTAATTACTGACGAAAGAGGGGCCAAGCTACTTTCAGAGGCATTTGAGTGCATTTCCTTAAGCATTTTGTGTTCACGGAAACTCCGGTCTCGATATAAGACTTTATATGTGTTCCCCTCGTATCTTAGTTGTATATGCAATTAATGTCATTTCAAAATTACTTTAAATCCATACAAGATAATTGTTTTCATTGGCATACATTGTGATATTGAAACATGCATCGGCTAATCTACATTAAAACTACTATGATATACCTTTCAGTCAAGTGTTACCAAGGCAATTTGTACATCTGAGTCCTTGCTAAACAGAAAGCAATGGCAGTTCCTTCTTTAGAAATCTGTGGAGAATGTTTAATTATTTGCTTGAAATTATGTTGAGTAGAAATATAACAGAGATTACCAACCTTTAGGATACAATATCAAATGTGCCTTGGAATATAAATATGATTCAACGTCCCCCCTTTGAATCATCAAAGGTAATTAACTTTTAAGGTGTCGAAGTAGCAGCAAACATATGTCGACCATTTTCAAACCATGTTAGCTAACCTTCCGTCATTGGACTGTTCAAGCGAGAATTCATGAAAAACACAGTTGATAAGGTATGATTACGACTATTACAGAAGAAAGAGTCAACTTTATAATGAATGACTTGTGTATTTTAATAATTTTACATCAACAAAATTTGCGATACCTGAGGTACTATCAGTATCGATATTAATGTCAATCCAACTTTTGATCGTAAAACGCTAGATTTTTTGGTAACTGAAAATTTCGATTAGAGCACTACAACCTTCACCAGTAGGATAACAAGATTTTAATGTCGTGACCTTTCAAATCCGGGTCATAGATTTTAAACAGATAAATTTCCATGCAGTATCGACATTCTTGACGTCTTTCTTAATTCCAGATATTGTCTTGGAGTGCGAGAAAAGGCTGAAGTCTTATTACAGCAAGTTGTCCCATATTCTGCCATTTCCATGGTGGGACGGAGCAAACAGGTTGAAGCTTGAAGATGTCTACACTGAATTAGAGTTGCAAACTGAGGAGGGAAAAAGGAGAGCGTTCGCTAGAGAAGAAATATTCTCTTCAAAAGACGACAGGGACAGCCACTCAACCTCGAAAAGGGTGCTGATTGAAGGCGATCCGGGTTATGGCAAGTCAACTTTTTGTAAAAAATTGGCCTATGATTGGGCAAAAGGCACTGAAGAGTACCTAAATTGTTTTAAGCTATTTTTTTGTTTCGAGATGAAGGATTTTTCAGAGTAAGATTGTAAGAATATTCAAGATGCTATTTTTGATCAATTATTACGAGATGTCAGTATAGATGAAAAAAGACAGGAGCTTTGGCATTTTATTCAAGACAATCAAACAAAAGTATGTTTTGTCTTCGATGGGCTGGATGAAGTTTCACCCGAAAATCTACCAGATTGTTTCAAAGAAATTATTCAATTTCACAGGCGCATTCTTTCTGGTTGCAAAGTTATTGTCACTTCTCGAAAAATAAGGGGAAAAGACTCAGAACAAAAGTATGACACAAAATTATTGATCAATAGATTTGATGGTGATAAAGCAGAGGCCTTTGTTGAGAAACATTTTAACGCAATGAATTCAAGTGGGGAACTTGAGACAGAAGTAAAAGCTTCTGACTTTCTTAAAGAACTGGATATGTCTGGTCAAAAAGAAGTTTTGTTCGACATCATGCAAAGTCCATTGAATACTTTGATGTTATGTGACATATGGATTCATTCAAAACGACTACCCAACACAATTACGGAACTCTACGAAGAAATAATTCAAAATGTTGTAAAAAGGTATACAGAAAATCGAAATTGCGACTCACATTTTGACGAGGATATTAAGAAAACTTTTTTTTTAATGGGAGAAATGTCGTATCTCGGTTTAACATCACATAAACGCAAGGTTTATTTTAGTGAAGAATATATCTCTAAAAATCGATACATACGTGAGTTAGAATTCCTGACTAAGATATCAGGCATACCATCCAGGTATGGTTTTAATCATTTAACATTCCAGGAATATTTTGCGTCAGTGTATGTGGCAGAAATCTTAACGATAGATAGATCCAAATTTGTTGATGCAGTCCATTTATTAAGTACAGGACATGAAGACACAGTGTTGGCATTCATGGGTGGCAAGCTTCGAAGTAATGTAGGTGAAATATTTAAGATATGGGAGGAAAAGTGTTTTTCTCCGCCTGATTCCTTGGATCCAAGACCAATGCTATATGAAAGTTGTTGTAAAACGACTGATGTTATCAAACATTGTGCCAAATACTTACCTAAAGAGCTTAGAATCGACTTTAACACAATGGTTCGTGAAAGTAACGAACTTAAAGTGAATGCAACCATTTTAGAGTGTACTGACACAAGTTCCGAAAGACTTTTATTCATAATACCCGCATCGAATGCTGATGCAGTTTCAATGTATGAAGAATGTTACAAAGCTCTCCACAAAAGTGAGAAAACGTTCGGGAATATTACTGTACAGATAACTTGTGAACTAAATAAAAATAATACTAGAGGTAAAACTTGTATTGAAGATTTCACATTCATAAGCAAAACTCTTTGTGATTATCTTCCTGACTTAAAACCAGTAACTGTCCACAATATCATTCTAAAAATGCCATTATTTGAAAGGCCATCTCTCGTTTGTTTCGATCATTACATCATACACATTGTAAAAGGATTCTCTCGCGTGTCTGCCGATAATATTCACTTTGAAGGAATTCCCTTTAGAAATGTTAAACTCGTGGCAGATGTACTGAGTTGTCTCAGTGACAATAAGCAACTAAAAACAGTCTATGTGAAATTCTTTAATCACTCTGAAATTCAAGTAGAAGATAAACTTCAAATTGCAGCGAAGGTTGGAAAGTTTAATATTGATTATTCAATGGATTTCATGGATTTTAAGTTAGTGGATTTGCATGGCTTGCTTTCAAAATTTGCGCCTATTTATAGTGAGAGAGTGTCACAAAATTATCTGGACTACTCTTATATGATGAAGGAGAGACTAGAGGAATTTACAACAAATCTCGAATTGAGTATCATGGATTTTGACTTCGTGAATGCTCTAGACTGGTTTCCAACATTTTACTCTATTGATAATAACAGCGTATCGCTACGTATTACAATTGGATCTAATTTTCAGGATAAAAGAAAAATTGACAAAAGTAATGAGTTGCAAAAACTTGAATCGGTCGATATCAGACTGTTAACATTAAATATAACAGGTGCCCATTGCGAAAATACAGAAGACATTTATTGGCGTATTGCAACCTTTATCAAAGGTTTGTCAAGAGTATCTGCAGATAAATTACAAATTAATGGATTACCTCTGAGAAATATAGGAGTCTTGCAAGAAGCGCTCAATTGTCTTTATATAAATAGGCTACTTAAGGTCGTACACGTGAAATTTCTTGAGGGTTCTTTAGACCAGAGGAAATTTAGAGTGATCATTAAAGGTACGGTTGGTAAGCTAACAACATATCACAACCTTAATACCACCGGTTTTGAGCATTTCGAGTTAGTAGATCTGCAAAGCTTACTTTCAACATTTGCATCTGTTGATAATGAGAGGGAAAGAATAGATGTCGAGATTAATTGTGATATGGAGGATAAACTTACATCCAACATAACTGATACGTTTCAAAGATTTCAATCAGTTGACATTGGACTGTTATCTTTAAGAATAAAAGGTTCGAGTTGCTCAAACAAGGAAGAAATCCATGTTTTTTTTTCAACCATTATGAATGCGTTGTCGCGAGTATCTGCCGATATGATCAAATTTGTTACTGAACATGTGTCTGTTCTAAATTTAGAATTACTAAGAGAAGTAGTAGGTAATCTTAACAGCTATAAGCTACTAAAGTCTGCTTATTTAACATTCTGTGACAATTATGTCGGCTTTGGGATAGTATACAAAGTGGAAATTCGGGTGCACTTTGGGAAGTTTCAAATCTCTTACTTCATAAATACACTGGACTTCTTTGATTTCGAGTTAGTTCAGCTGCAAAGCTTGTTTTCATCATTTGCATCTGTTGATGATAGGAGAGCAACACTAGATGTCGAGATGAATTGTGATATGCAGGAGAAACATAAATCCTACATAACTGATACGCTTCACAATCTTGAATCTGTTAACATTGGATTGTTAATATTAAGAATAACAGGTTTGCGTTACTTTAACAAGAAAGAAATCTCTTTGCATATTTCAACCATTATGAAAGCATTGTCGCGAGTATCTGCTGAGAAGCTTCAAATTTTCACCGAACGATTACCTCGTCTAAATAGAGAATTATTGAGAGAGGTAATATATAGTCTTAACAGCTACAAACTGTTAAAGTCAGTTGAGATGATAATGTGTGACGATTGTTTCAGCCCTGTAAAAACACACAAGATGATAATTTCGGCAAATTTTGGAAAGGTTCGAACCTATTACATTATAAATAGTACGGATGTCATGGAATTCGAGTTAGTGGATCTGCATAGTTTGCACTCATCATTTTCATCTGTTGATAATGATAAAGAAAAACTATGTGTCAAGATTAATTGTAATATGAAAGAGAAACTTAAATCCGGTATAATTGATATGCTTCACAGACTGGAGCCGGTTGATATCGGACAGTTATTATTAAACATAAGAGCTTATAGTCACTTGAACAAGGAAGAAATCTCTTTGTATTTTTCAACCATTATGAACGCATTGCCGCGAGTATCTGTTGATTACCTTGAATTTGTCATTGAACAATTACCTGGTCTGAAATTAGAATTAGTGAGAGAGGTAGTAGGTGGTCTGAGCAGTTGTAAGCTATCAAAGTCTGTCCATTTTATATTCTGCGAGGTTCGTGCCGACCTTGCGAAAGCATATAAAGTGAAAATACGGCCAACTTTTGGAAAGTTTGAAACCAGTTTCTACACGACCTCCACGGATTTCATGGATTTCGAGTTAGTAGATCTGCAAAGCTTGCTTTCATCATTTGCATCTGTTGATGATGGGAGGGTAACATTAGAAATTAGGATCGATTGTCATATGGAAGAGAACTTTGAATCCCTCATAACTGATACGCTTCACAGACTCGAATCGGTTGATATCGGAAAGTTATCAGTAAACATAACAGGTTCGAGTTGTTTGAACAAGGAAGGAATCTCTTTATATCTTTCAACCATTATGACAGCATTGTCGCAAGTATCTGCTAATATCCTTGAATGTTTCGCTGAACAACTACCTGCTCTTAATTTAGATTTACTGAGAGAGGTAGTAGGTGGTTTTAACAGCCATAAGCTATTAAAGTGTGTTCATTTGATAATCTGCGACGATCGTGTCAGCCTTGAGAAATCATACAGAGTGCATATTTTGGCAAAGTTTGGAAAGGTTGAAAGCTGTTTCTTAATGAATACTTTGGATTTCTTGAATTTCGAGTTAGTGGATCTGCATAGCTTGCTTTCTTCATTTAAATCTGTTGATAATGAGAGAGAAAAACTGGATGTCAAGATTAATTGTGATATGAAAGAGAAATGCTACATAAGTGATATACTTGGAAGATGTCAATCTGTTGACATAGGACTTTTATCATTGAAATTAACAGGATTGAGTAATTTGAACAGGGAAGAAATATCGGAGAATGTTCCAACCATTATGAAAGCATTGACACAAGTATCTGCTGATAACCCTGAATGTATCACTGAACAATTACCTGTTCTAAATTTAGAATTACTGCGAGAAGTAGTAGGTGGTCTGGGCAGCTATGTGGTGTTAAAGTCTGTCCATTTAATATTCTGTGAGGGTCGTTTCGAGCTTTCAAAGGCATCTAAAGTGCAAATACATGCAAGCTTTGGAATGTTTCGAAGCAGTTACCGCATGAATTCCATGACTTTCATGGATTTCCATTTAGCGGATCTGCAAAGCTTGCTATCATCATTTTCACCTGTTTATAATGTGAGACTATCACTAGAAGCTGCCATCAACTTTGATATGGATGAGGATCTTACATCCATAACTGAAAAGCTTGAAAGATTTCAATCAGTTTACATACAACTGTTATCATTGAAACTAACAGGTTCGAGTTACTCAAATAAGGAAGAAATCTCTGTGTATTTGTCACCCATTATGAATGGGTTGTCGCGAGTATCTGCTGCTAAGCTTGAAGTTTCCATTGAACGAATGCCTGTTCTAAATTTAGAATTATTAAAACGGGTAATAGGTGATCTTAACAGGAATAAGCTAATAAAGTCTGTTTATTTGATGTTCGGTGACGATTATCTCGGACTTGACATGGATAAAACAGAATACAAAATGGACATTTCTACAAACATGGGAAAGTTTGAAATGTGTTACATCATGAATAACATGGATTCCTTGGATTTTGAGTTCGTTCATCTGCAACGATTGCTTTCATCATTTGCATCTGTTAATAATAAGACAGTAAAGCTACATGTTGGAATTAATTGTGATATGGAGGAGAAAATTACATCCTACATAACTGATGCACTTCACAGACTTAAATCTGTTAACATCGGAGTTTTAACATTAAACATAACAGGTTCAAGTTGCTTAAATAAGGGAGAAATCTCTTTGTATGTTTCAACCGTTATGAAGGCGTTGGAACAAGTACCTGCAAGAAAGCTTGTATTTGTCACTGAACAATTACCCCTTCTTAATTTAGATTTATTAAGGGAGGTAGTGGGTTGTCTTAACAGCTGTAAGCTATCAAAGTCTGTTCATGTGATATTCGATGATAAAGGTGTCGGCTCCAGAAAGTGTAAGAAGTGAAAAGTTTGGTAAACTTTTGAAAGTTTCGAAACTCCTACGCCATAAATAACACGGAATAGTAATAATTTCGAGTAAGTGGACCAGCATTGCTTGCTTTCATCATTTTCATCTCTTGACAATGAGATAGTAATATTAGCTGTCCAGATTAATTGTGATATGAAGGATAAACTTACATCCTATATAATTGATACGCTTTATAGAATTGAATTCGTTGATATTGGACAGTTACACGTTCAAGTTGCTTAAATAGTGAAATATTATATTTTTGTGTTTCACCTCTTGTGATAGTACTGTCAGAAGTATATGCCGTCAAGCTTGTGATTTTATCACTGAACCATGACCATGCCTAAATTTAGGCTTATTAAGAGAGGTAGTAGGTTTTTTAACAGCTGTAACCCATTAAAGTTCGTTCATTTGATTTTCTGTATTTTTGTGCGACGATTGTATCTATCGTGAAAATTTGGCAGCTTTGGAAAGCTTCAAACGTGTTACCTCTTGGAATGGCTTTCATAAATTTCGAGGTCTGCATAGCTTTACCATTTGTATCTGTTGATCATGAGAGAGTAACACTAGATGTCAGGATTAATTATGATGTTGGGAGAAACTTAAATCCTCCATAACTGATACGCTTAACAGACTTGCATCGGTTCAGACCGGAGTGATGATATTTAAATTAATATGTTCGAGTTGCTTAAACAAGGAAGAAATCTCTTTGCCTGTTTAAAAAGCGTTGCCAGGACTATCTGCAGATAAACTTGAATTTATCAATAAACGCTTACCTCTTCTAATGAAGAATTATTTAGAGAGGTGGTCTAAACAGCTCATAAGCTATCAAAGTCTGTTTATTTGATATTTTGTGACGATTGTGTCGACTTTTATAGTGTACTTGGTGAAAATTAAACTTTGGAAAAGCTCTATTCTGTCACGCAATGAATAAAACGGATTTCATGGATTTAGAATTAGTGGGTCTGCATAGCTTATTTTCATCATACGCATCTGATGATAATGAGAGAGTAAAAATATATGTCCAGATAAATTGTTATATCGACGAGAAACTACAATTCTACATAGATTTACGCTCCGTAAACTTGAATCTATAGATTCAACCTTTGATCATTGACGTTTCTTACTTACTTGATATTTATTTTATAGATATTGGTCCAGCTGGTCTGGATCACTCATTGAACACTTTGAATTCATATTTTATTAATGTCAATTTAAATTCTGGTCAATCGTATCAATGTAATTATTACCCTGCTTTTTTAATAATCATTTTCAGACTTGGTTCTGTCGTCAAATCGTATTCGTAATGTCAGAATCAGCTATAATATTTTTGAATGTGACCACGATTCAGTGACGTGTTCTTATATCTTAACCAGAGAGAGAGAGAGAGAGAGAGAGAGAGAGAGAGAGAGAGAGAGAGAGAGTCCTATCAAGATGAAATATTTATCTAAAAGCTGATTTTGTGGGCTCCTCAATTGCTGTCATTGTGTATTCTAAATGATCTTCATATTGATGATTTTATTGAACTTTTATGATATTACTTTTGCACGTTCGACACAACAGGGAATTAATTTCAGCAATTAAGGAAAAGGGAAGCTGCATCCCGTCTAATAAGGAAAGGCCATAACAGTAATGATAAGTTTCGACTAAAGAGGGTTGCTCTTAAAAACTGGCCACAGAAAAATATGAATCATATATCAGTGATCTAGATAATAAAAGTTTGGTTCATAAAAAGCGATTTGGTCGCTCGTGAGGGCAACATTTTTTCCATTCATTATAAAGTTTTTTAATATGTTTGTCTCTGATCTACCTGAGAAGGCATAACTTTTAACAGATACTTCCATTCAGTTTTCACTGATTGAAATGACTCAGCTGTCGATCATTATCCCGATGTTCCTCATTTTTCGAAGAATGTTATGCCTATGATGAAAATAGATTTCAGCGAGGTTGATAGCTTCCCTTCATGTTTGGATGTCAAAAAGCCGAAGGACATGATAATCTCTGTATCCATATCCTATTAAGGTGTGCTACATGTTTCAGCATTCCTATTTATAAATTGTTTTCAACATCTCTTCTTCAATTATATTTTCCTCAAGTCTGGAAAGCAGCAAACATTATATTTCATAAAGCAGGCAGTCGAGACATGGTCACTAAGTACAGACCCCTCTCATTACGCCCTACAATATCTAAGGTTTTTGAGGTTCCTAATCCGGATATGATCTATTCCCATATCAACCCATTTTGAAACCTTTTACCTTATGAATACCATCGGATTTCATGGATTTGAAGTCGGATGACCTGCATAGCTTGCTTTCAACAATGAGAAAGTTACAATAGATGTTGAGATTAAATGTGGCGTTAAAGAAAAGATAGATTCTTTTTCAACATAGCTGCTCCCAGGACTTGAGCCTGCCTGCTTTGGCTACATTTGTTAACCTTAATGTATCCCAGTGTCTTAAACAATGACGGCATCTATATGCAAGCTTTTGTTAACATGAACGCTTTATCACAGGTGTCGGCTGACAAGATATATATTAAACGCTTACCTCTTGGAAATTTAGACTCAGTGTTTGCATTTCTATGTCAATAGAACCATTGGGTTTCATTTTGGGACACTAAGATACTATGCAAACAAACACAATACTACTGCCCAAAAAGAGCCATTCATAATGATTAGTTTTTGTACCAATACAAGTATTTAAGGGGGCGCTGCACCCAACACAGCGTATTTGGCTCAAAAATAAATTGTTTGCAAATATTCATTCCATTTTAATTAATTTGTTAATCAAAGATTAAAATATTGGTTGGGTTCAGCATTAAGCTTGTCAAGCAGTCATAAGTTTCGTGATAAAGAAGTGTTTATTTATGCAAATGTATGCAAATTACCCGATTTCCTGGCTTCTTTTTCCTCTAAATTTCATAATTTCAAAAGAATTTAACAACTATCTGACTGGGTCAAATTTTCAAGTTATGCTCTTAAAATACTTTTTTTTAAAAACGACCATTTTGTTTGGCAATGAAGTTCTTGCAATTTTAATAAGAGGCATTTTAATTTTGCTAATCATGATTTTAATCACTTTTTCGAGTGGTTGGTCTTTCAACCCTTGCGATTTTAGAATTAGGATAGATAATGCAAAATAAAATAGTTGTTTTTTCTACATATACTCTTCTTTTAAGTGAAATATTACATATAAGAAAATAGCGTCGTTTTTGACTTAAATTAATTTTTACCCAAAATATACACCCACTTCATCCTTCGAGTAAACTACTGCTACAATGCTAAACGTTAGAGTCTCTGCTTTTTGAAAATATATAGTATGAGGGGGTTTGCTTGTCATCTTTGATGAGAAATAATACTTTGAAAAAAAACTATGTCGGAAACATGCAGCTCCACCTTAATACACTGCCATATTTTCATGTTAATGAAAGTCAACTTTGCATTGTCATGATCCAATAGTTCAGGGTTTTCAGAATATTTCCTTTTCATTGTGTTACTTTTTGTGCATATTATAACTTCACATTTATTTCTCTTTTATGTGTGCCATAAGATTAATAGAAATAAGTTTTTTTGCCATTTCTATTTATCTAGTGTTGTTCTACTTTTCCTTTATTTTTTTTCAAATACTTGTATTTTACTACATAAGACACCGACATTTATGATTTTTTAAACATTTGTAAGTTTTACCTGCGAGCACAGATGCCCTTTTTATAAGCTACATAAACTAGATTTCCATCATTTTTTCTTTTTAAATTGCCATATCCTGGGTCAGCCAACATGAGCCAAGTACTGTTGTCATACAAAAATGTTTTCCTGTACTGGGTTTTGACATGAACATTTCACATAACATGATTTGTTTCTTAAAATTTCATTAAGTGATGAGTTTTTATTATGTATCATATTTATCAACGACGTGAATTGAGGATGTTAATTGCACTGTTCATTTTATACGTAGTCCTTAATCACAATTTTCGTTTTTAATATAAAAAATCACTACATGTATGTACCATGTCTACATACTCATAAGGATTTTCTTAAGGTGGCGTAGCGCATAACACAAAGTATTTTGCTCACCATCAACCTTTTTGCAAAGATTGGGTCCATGTTGTTATGAATCTGTTTACCAAAGATTGAAATCTCGGAATGGTACATTTTTAGCATGACAAATGGTTGTCAAATTGATCAAAAAGAAATGTAAATTTATGCATATGTTTGCAAATTATCTGATTTTTTTTTTGCAATTTATTGCTCCTGTGTTTGACAAAATTCAATTTTATTTGGCAATAAAGTTCTCACATTTTGAACAAGAGCCATTTCAATTTTGCTGATCATCCTTTTAATTACTTTTTTGAATGTAGTCTGTCAACCCCTGCCATTTCAGAATTATATCGGATATCGCAATATAAAATTGTCATTTTACTAAATACCTTACCTTCAATAAGAGTAGTATTTTAGATTTGAAACAATTGCTGTTTTCGACACAAAATGTGTATCCCCTACTAACTTCATGTGCAGTATTGCTAACATGCCAAACTTTAGATTCTCTGATTTTAGAAAATATCACAGTATAAGGTGTTATCAAGTTATCTTTGATAAGACATATTCCCTTGAAAATAAGTGTGTTGGTAAAATGCAGTGCTAGAGAACCATTCTGTGTAGTAAAGTTCATTAAACCAAGCAAACATACCTTTTTGTGTGTTAAGAAAATATCACTGTTGTTAATTTCCAACATTGGCGTCACTTTTTATCTTAGCTTTCTATTTCTATGGTCAGCTTTCTGTAATGTGAAAAAAATCTGTTCAGTGAATAGAGACGGGAGAATATACTTTCATACAAATATATGGTGTTACGAAAAATAAACCGCAATGAGGTATCATTGAAAGGTATGAAATTTGTGTATATCATTTATTATAACTGTGTAGATATTCAATGTGTCAATCGTTGTTAGTCACTTCAGAATTACAGACAGAATTCAACTCCTTACTTATATTCTAGCACTATTTATGTCGAAGAATGAAAAGGTCTGAAAGCTACTTTACGGTACGGCATACACATGCAGTATGAATGGGCTGTTCCCTCTACGGCCCCTGCTGCTCACCAAGAAAAAACGGAGCCCCCATCCCCCGGCAAAAATAGGCCATACGAGACCACATCAAAATGCACTAAAACCGAGAATTAGCAGCATCGTAGCGACAAAGCTCATAGCATAGCATACGGAATCTATCTAATACAAGTACTCCAGTGGAAGCGGAACATAAATGTCTCAACAGACGTACCATTCATGTACTGGAAAGAACCTATTGCTTTGCGGTGAGTAAAACCACAGCTATCACAACACACATGATAAAATTAATTATCATACATGCTATGCCTGTATTGCCATTCTCCTACTGTTTAGACGGGACTGATATGAACCCGTATTTTAACATTTTAAAATACGAATTATACTTTAAATGTTACCGAACTATTTACAGTTATACGTATGCGTCAGTTTCCTTGGTGTGTTCATATACATGTATAACAGCTCAGCGAATAAGACTTGTGAAACTCCGAAACGTCATTGCGATTATGGTCAAAATTTTGGCAGACTTGCTGATCTCATGCAGTCCCCTACCCTTGGACAAGGGATTCAGTCACCGCGCGACCTTTTAGCTAGCCTGTGACTTCCCCAGCTTGCCTTTTTCCTCTCCTAAGAAACAGAAGAAGGGACGGAGGTTTGGGGGAAGCCGTATTTTTTTACCGTACTGTTGCTACAAGTTGCCAAATTTTTTGAGGCAAGGAAAGGCCAGTCTTTGTGACGTGGCCGCCCAACTACGCGCGTGCGTAACCAGTTTGTCATCAGACTGATGGGGCTCTGATTATTGAAAAACAAGTAGGGGAACGAAAGGCAAAACCTTCTACACCAGTTTTTATTCTTTTATTCTTTTATTCTTTTATTTTATTAGTTTTTATTCTTTTATTCTTTTTTTATTCTACACCAGTTTTTATTCTTTCAGTAAAGTTGTTATAGTATGCGTTTTTGGATCTATTGGCCACTGCTAAATTGTTGCGCTCGAATTGTCCCACTCTGGTAAAATTCCATCACGTGACCACATTTCACGCCAAAACATTGCCGTGTTTTTCTGGTGTGTTGTGTGAGAGTGTACTTCTTTTTGATTTCGCTCAGCCTTTTATTTTTGTACTCACCTTTGCGTGTGAATGATAACATTTATTTAATTTTTGAGTTTTATTTTCAATTAACGATTTTTTGTTGTTGAAAACACAAGCTGGTGTTTGCTAACGTTATCCAGCTGAGTGATAGGAAAGTGTCTGTGTTCATTTGAGAATACCAGCCTCCACCATCTATCAGGGACGTTTTATAAATCAAGTACTTGGTGGTGCTCCTCTTTGCCTCATAGAAGCCATTGAAATTAAGGGGTGTGTACTCAGTTCCATTTCAGTTTTCATCTCCATTGCAAACATTGTAAAATTTTTTGTCCCGCTCCTCAAATTTGGACATTTTAATGACAGCAAAATGGAGTTTGAGGACAAAATGGACATAAATAATTGTGACCCAAATACCTTACCAGTTCTCCCTGGGGTTGGCAGAAAGATTGCCAAAGACATTGTTAGACTAGGGGCCAGCCCGTGGGTGATCCCAAGAATGCTGAGAACCATACGCAATTTCAAACCCCAGGATGAGTTCTTTGAGATGGTTACCTATGGGCCCAGGACAGAAGGTGCCCTGGGAGGAGAGGGTCACATATTCGATCATGACATCGGGGGAGGGGACGACTGGGTAACCACGACTACACAGGACTGGGACAAAAGAGGGTCCAGCATCAATTTCATCAATTCATGGCCCAGAGGAGAGATAGACTTTCCTCAAAGTATGAAAATAGTGGAAGCAAGCGATACCCACGGCCAGGAAACCCGGATGAGGGGGAAGACCACAGGCAAAGATCCCACTTGGAGGTAAATACGAAACGGAGGATAAAAACCTCGCACTCCCCAGCCGAAGACAATGATTTCCTATCGGACTGGGAGAACAGTGATGACCAGCGCCCTCACCACTCCTGGAGAGGAGAGGAGGAACAACCTTGCAGCAATAGACGGGTCCCAGGAAGGTCAGACACATACTTTTGACTAAAGAGATAATCATACTCGTCCTTCAGGGAACTGGAAGACAGGTATAGCGAAGAAGACATCTACCGTTCAAGAAGACAAAAATGGCAGACAGACCACTTCTACCCCCGTGATCCTGACATGTACCACCCTCTGGCACCACCCTACCCCTCAAGTCAGCCGAGGGATGACCGCCAAAGACAAAGTAGGGCCAAGGAAAGTGCGGTCATAGATAATCCCTGTCTCGCTATGTCACGAAGGGAAAAAGTCTTGTACCCGACTCTTGCTCAGAGGATACAGATGAAGATGTCCCCCAACATTCATTCCGAGACAGAGACGCACAGGCTAAAAAGGGTGTCAATACCAGAGACACTCACTTTCTCTAGCCGAAGGGGAATCGAAAAGGGAGTTTCCTACGCGAAGTTTGACTCATCCAGAGACACTCACTTTCTGTAGCGGAAGGGGAATCAAGAGGGGAGTTTTCCACACAAAGTGAGACTCATTCACCAAAGCCCATGACTGGACTGAAAAGGAACTTAAGAACTTCTTGTGCTGGTGTTTTGAAGGCCTCGCCAGTGAATTTTACACCTTACCGATTGAGCAAGAGGGAAAAGACATAAGCTGCAAGCATTTGATTAAGAAAGGCTTCGGCTGTCAGGAACTCCCTGAAGCTGCAGAGCTGAACTTCCGCCAGTCCTGGCAGGCACCTGACGAGATACTTGAAGAGTAGGCAGACCTTGTAATGTCACTGGCAACGAGGGCTTTTCCGGACTTTTCCAATCACACTGACAAGCAAGCAATAATGAAATTTTGCACTAGTTGCATAGACAGGGAGGCTGGAAGAAAAGCTACAGTTTAAAGGCCATCCTCAATTAGGCCGTGGGCTAGAGGGGGTCAACGTGCACCCCTCAAGGATAACAAACCTGTATTTTTCTGAAGCTTTGAAATTCTTAGAATACGAAATGGAATTTAAAAGAAAAAATAAAGGGATGCAATGGCTGTTATGGTCATGTTTTGAAGGGTACCGCAAAATCACGATTTTTCAACCCAAACGCATTTTCGTCAAATCTGTCTTTTTGTAAGTCATGTCCTGAGCTTATTTTTAACGTAACCTCATTTGTTTGGTATCATTAGAAAGGGAATTTATTCTACTTTAAGATGACATATTGTACTATGCAATATCTTTCACAGTTTTTGTGAAAAATGACCAAATGTTACCCAATACCCCAAAATTTAACATTGCAAATTACGGTAAATCTAAAATTCTACCAATTTTTTAGCTAGGAATAATAAAAAATGCAATGCTTTGTATGAAATCTGCTTTATTTGATACAGGAACATGTCATAAATGTGAAATAGACTTTTAACAGAAAGAATATTGGGACTCTACAGCTGTAATAGTCATATTTTAAGGGTACCGCAAAATCACAGTGTTGCAGATTTGCATGCATTTTTATTAAACTTGTTATTATTAAATTCTACCATTTTTTTACCTAGACATATAAAATCAGACATTGTTTGTATGAAATCTATTTCATTCGGTAGTGGGTCATCTCAGAATATAAAATAGACTTTAAACAGAAAAAGATTGAAATTCTGTAGTAGTAACAGTCAGATTTTGAAGGTTACAGCAAAACCTCAGTATTCCTGACTTTCGTGCATTTTTGTTGAATCTATCTTCTTATGAGTCATCTGCTGAGCTTCTTATAGAATGTAATGTAAGTTGTTAGATATCATTAGAAAGATAATTAACTAATCTTTAAACTGACATATTGTAACATGCAATATCTTGCATAGTTTACATAAAATATGACAAAAGTTACCCCATACCCCAAAGTTTACAACGAAAACTACTGTCATAGCTAATGTCAAATTCTGTACCCAGTGTACCCATCAAACACTGCGATTCTTAAATATCGTTTAGGTATCACGAGAAACTATGAGGAAGGCGTTTTCCGCGAAGCGTCCGGGTAATGGTACCGACCGGATACTGGTCTAGGGGTGTACGGAGGCCACCGTGTATCCATGGAGCTAGAAACGGATGTCGCCCGTTGTTAATGTTTTTGCTTCGCTGACAAACAAACTGCTCTTCCGGATAATAAAAATCATCCTCACACTACAATAAGTACATGCAATTTTCTTTGTCGTACTTTTTAATCGGTAATGTCATGCATTTTACTATAAGTAGCATCGAACCAAAGTGAAATGAAATCTTGTAGACGAAATTTTTTGTGTTTACAAACAAAAATAGTTCTGGGTTATAAAATTGGTAAATACTCATTAACATAAAGGTATGGCATAATGATTTTGGTATTGCACTGCAGTGCAAATACCGGTAGTACACGTGCGCTTCGATGCAAGTAAACTGTGGTACATGTGTAATACATTGTATTCCACAGCCCTCCCCTGCAGAGTTCGGGTACAGCTTGACAACTTTAGTCTTTGCTACAGCCCTACTTGCAGGTTCGATTCCGATCGACAAGAATGTTTTGTGGGATAAAGAAATTTATCATTGTTTTTCAAATGACTTGATGCTTGTGCCCTCAATGTCGCTTTCCGACTATTATACGGTACTCATTTATTCAGTTGACCTTACGTTGCAGGGCTCGAAATTAACTTTTTTCCCTGGTATTCCCAATGGGCTACCATCTTCTGAAGTTGGTAGCCCAGTGACGAGGTCTGGTAGCCCATGCATGAATAAAGAATTTTTTTGTAAAGGATATTTTTATTTATATCTAGACAATGAAAGATTTACATTTCATGATGCTATCCAGGAAGAGAATTTTCTCGTCATTTGACATCAATACCCGCAGATCATAGCCTTAGGAGAGCGGTGACGCATCAAAGTTTGACGACCTATTCACACATACACTGAGCTTATATGCAAATTTTGGTGTTCGCCATGACAACGACTTTTCACTCAGCACGTGTAAACATAACAGGGCTAAAATAGATTGGTTATGAATTTCAGGATGACAGCTTTGTACAGTCATGTTCCTAATACTTTTGTGGCAATTTGGCTATATTTCTCCACCATAGGATTATCTCGTGCACTTCGGATTACGCTTCTATATTTCTCCACCATAGGATTATCTCGTGCACTTCGGAAAGCGTAATTTGTGGATGGCCCGACAGCTTTATCTTTGCGGTTCGAATAATTTTGTGTGTTATTGTGATTGATACATTATTAAATAACTATAAAAATGAATTTCCATAGGCCATCATTTCCCGAGCCTGTCATCCAAGTACATCAGTTCAGATAATGATATTGTATTGAAAGTTTGTCGCAACCAATTCAATTGCACTGTCGCCTTTTAATCTGCATAACAAAGTCATAGTCTGTCCTTTCCGTGTCAAGCTGGGTTGACTGTATGAGCGTCGGGCATCTCATGGCGATCAATATCATGTCACCCACCAAGTAATTTCATGTCCTGGGCTTTGGTAGTCCATGTGGGCTACCATTTCATGGATGTTGGTAGCCCCATGGAAAAGTTGGTAGTCTGTGGACGCGGGACTAGCGCTAATTTCGAGCCCTGCGTTGAGGTGTAGCTTTCTGGTTTATTGCCAGCCGGGATCGCAAGGTACGACGTCCACATTGAGCCTTACGACTCGACTGGAGCTGCGATGTTGGTGAACTATGAAAACAATCGACGTTATCCCCATTAGATTCTTAGGAATAGCTTAAACGTTAGCTACTGGACATTTTAACATTTTACTGTAAAGGGATAGTAGCTGTAACTTTTGCCCATTTTTTTCCGCACGACCACATGATAAAAATCAAGCTAGATTATATCTATCCCACCCTAATTGTCAATTGACAAGGGAATAAGTCGAAAGTAACACCCGATTGTTAATAACGAACGGTAATAAAACTGTTGCTGGCCTGCGCCTGTGTTTACAAACTGTTAGGCGATCACGTGCTATGGAGCACAAGGAGTGATGATATCACTAGCCACACGAGAGCGGGATTTTAAACGTGATCACTGTAACAATGGATTGAGAGTCATATTTAGGGACTGGACACAAATTACAGGGGGTGGGCCGGTGTTTTTCGAAACACCGCTGCATCAAAAATAGTGACCCTTCAAAAGTTCATGCACAAAAATTAGTGACCCTCCCCCTCATCCGTCACTGCATGAAAACCCGATAATTCAGATAAATTCACATTAATGAGTTGCCTGTATTATAGTATAATACACGTGAATTCACATGAATCCACGTGAATACAGGCTTTCTGAATACAAAAAATGGATTCTTGACTGTATTCATCTGTATATGCACTCTTCAGCTAAAATACAGGCAATAATCCATGTTAATACAGTAAGTATTGTAGGGTTTTTATGCAGTGCGTGCATCAAAATAAATGACCCTCCTATATTACTCAATACACCCAACAAACCCGCAATGTGTTCAAGACCCCCCTTCTAACTTGCTATACTTTTGAAATCCCCCTCCCAAAAGGAAGGCAAAATGTGGCTGATATAACGCTTTGTCCAAAAAATTTCAAATCATATGTGTGTGATAATTCATGTAAATGTACTTGCTTGAAGTGGCAGGTAAAAAGTGCATGCGTGTACAAACGGTGTAATTTTTAGATTTCATCAATAATGTTGATTCACTATACATTGTAGTTGACTATAAGAAAACTATGAACGTGTATTTTCCAATATAAAACTAGCAATATCTGTTCATCTATAGATGTTTAATAACTGATATAAATATACTTGATTAGCATGGGTTGTTTACAAGTGCACATGTGAACAAGATATTTGATTTTGGAATTTCACTCAAAATGTTGATCCACTATACATGGGAGTCAATGACAAAACTGTAAAAAAATTCTTTCACAATTAATAATATGCACTTTTTGTGCATATATGGACCCTGAATAATTGACATAATTTTACTTGATTAGAAGAGGGTGGTAACTTGTGCATCTGTGTACAAGAACTTTGTTTTTGGAATTTCGCATAAAAAGTTAATCCATTATACATTGTAGTCTATGACAAAACTAAGAATAATTGTTTTAAAAAACAAAACTTGGCAAATCTGTCGATTTATGTACACTCGATTATTGGTATAAATGTTCATGATTAGACCAGAGTTGTTTCAAGTCTATGGCCGTGCAAGAAATTTCATTTTGGCGTATCACTGAAATGTTGATTCACTATACATGGCAGTCTATGACAAAGCTATGGATATTTTTTCCAATACAAAACTAAGTAAATCTGTGCATTTATGTACACCTAAGTATTAGTATTAATGTTCATGATTAGACCAGAGTGGTTTCAAGTCCATGGTTGTGCAAGAAATTCGATTTTGGAATTTCACTGAAATGTCGATTCACTATGCATAGTAGTCTATAATGACACTATGGATATTTTTCCAATACAAAACTAAGTAAATCTGTGCATTTATGTACACCTAATTATTAGTATTAATGTTCATGATTAGACCAGAGTGGTTTCAAGTCCATGGTTGTGCAAAAAATCGATTTTGGAATTTCACTGAAATGTCGATTCACTATGCATAGCAGTCTATGATGAAACTATGAATATATTTTTTCCAGTACAAAACTAAGTAAATTTGTGCATTTATGACACTTAATTATGAGTAATAATGTTAATGATTAGACAAGAGTGGTTTCAAGTCCATGGTTGTGCAAGAAGTTTGATTTTGGAATTTCATCGAAATGTCGATTCACTATACATTGTAGGCTATGAGGAAACTACAAATAACTCATAGGTTATCTGATCCTAAATTGTTATTCAAAAGTTGTTCGACCTGAAGCTTCCAGTTGTTATTGATGACATTTTGCACTATTCTGAATAGTTTGTATTCTGTAAATGTCCTCAAAAAAATATATACATACAGTGACATGAACATTTGACACCGACCTATACCCAATGTATTGCCAATGGGAGAATGATATCAAATAAGTGATCTCCCAAATTGTTATTGAAAGGGTCATAATAGGGGACAGTTACACTGCATGAAAGCCCAATAATTCAGATAAATTCACATTAATGAGTTGCCTGTATTATAGTGTAATACACGTGAATTCACATGAATCCACATGAATACAGGCTTGCTGAATACAAAAAATGGATTCTTGACTGTATTCATCTGTATATGCACTCTTCAGCTAAAATACAGGCAATAATCCATGTTAATACAGTAAGTATTATAGGGTTTTCATGCAGTGTTATGCACAATAGAGGAGTTGGATAAGTAGAAATCATGACAACTTAAATCAATGTGGCTGTTTGGATCATCAATACATTGTTTATTATACCCTTAAACTTGCGCCCGAAGAGAGCGCTGAAAATGGAAATGGCAGAAAATGAAAGTGCCAGGAGGTATTTTTCTTTTTTCAGTATTCCACGTTCTTTAACACGTGCACATGCAATTTCTGCTTTGATGCATAAAAAGGTGACCCTCCCCCATAGGCATACACAAAATTTTATGACCCTTCAAAAATGCTTGCGCGAAAAATGGCGACCCACCCCCAAAAAACACCGGCCCACCCCCCTCTGTAATTTGTGTCCAGTCCCTCATATCAAACTTACGCACATGTTTTTTTATTTTGATGTACGTCCACTGTTCGTTTGAATCTGGAGTGCTATTTGTTTTCACTCTTTTTTCCTGTTGCTTGAGTATGAGAATGCTTTTTACGTTTCAAGTGGTAATGCATTAGGTCAGAGTAAAAAAGAGGTAATTTAGGCCCGGTGCATTAGCCCGACCCGACTCGGCAGTCGGTGCATCGCCCGAGCAAGCGCCAGGGCCCGAAACGACTGTCACCCCGTCAAAAAACCGAAACGTCGAGCATTTTTCCACCAACTATTCAATACCAAAGTTTAAAACTAGTGCATTCATAATTCGGTCAGTTTGCGTTGTCATTTATCGGCGAACAAGTCAACTAGTTCAATGTATAGGTGACGATGCGATGCTATACTTCAAGTTAACGGGATTGGGAACGGCTTCACTTACACTCGGGCCCGCGGATACCAGTTGTGTAGGTACGTTTGACGTTGACCTACATGATCCGCAGGAATTACTGCTGAAATCACTAATGCATTCAAAACGTAAAAACAAAGACCCTGCCGCCAGCACATCTGGTTCTCTGGATTTACTTACTGGTTTACTAGATTTGGTTCAAGTGCTTGATTTGTAAACGCGTGAGTTGGGTGAACGCTTGGAATGCGATGATTTATGTTCTGTTTTCATGTGAAACGTGTGAATAGGATTATGTGAACGCGTTCAGTGGGGTGACACGAGGTGTGAGAAGCCGATGGTCAGTTGGGGAATGGACTTTCAAAAAACTAACGCCAGTAGCCTACGAAAAATTCACCGATGAGAATATTGCTTATTGTGCTGAATATGTGATTATTTTTCTGAACAACAGCCACACAAAATCCAGCTCTTTGACTTCCAGTTCTTGCATATTTTACAAAGACCTAGTCAATGTTTTCGAGCCATGCTTCCAGTTATTTCTCCCCCGGCGCGTCGATATTCTGTTCGGGTAAATCCTAGCTGTTCATCGTCGCACAATTTTCCAATTTTCCAAAGATGAACGACAGAATACGGCCGCCAGCCGTGCCAGTCGACAGGACCACAATGGCTGAACAACGTATGAGAAATGGGTTAATCCTGAAATTTTGAGGTCAAAATTGGAATTGCTTTTGCGGTGAACTTCGCTATTTCGCGCCACGATCTTTTGAGTTTGGAGGGTTGATATTTTCACCTGACAAGTTGAGCGACAGCTAGGAATATCTTGCGGTAAGACGCGCTCGCGGCTGGGCCTTTGTTTTGACTTGACGTTTTGAACCTATCAGTGATTTCAGCAGTATTTTTTGAGCAAATTTTGGTGGTACTTGTAGTTGAGTCATTACATTTGCTGACTCTGGTTACGTTTCCTAAATATGAAACCAATAAATTTTAACATGCCACGTTGTTTCTTCTACAGCGACCACAACAAGTACAGTGGGCAGTAACAGTTCGTGAGCTCGGACGCGAGCCCGGGTCACACCATCAATGATCGTTCAGTGTAGACTACAGCCGTCGACGTCCGCGATGTGTACGGGCTGTTTTATCTGCTTAGGGGAGAACCATTT
>LD347182.1:103696-117237 GCA_001465055.1 Ptychodera flava | reverse complement strand
TAACTCTGAAATTTTGACTGATCCCCCTCTTAGAAAAGTTAAATACCAATACATGTAATTGTAAAAATTACAAAAATACAGCAACAGCAAAGACCTTTCAAATCCTGATGTACCCTGCTAGACTATCATCAGTTATCTCATGATGGTTCAAAAAAGGTGAACCCTTAAAAATGAAATTCAAAGTCACAATAAATTAAAGATATAAAAGCTCACGCAGTATCTAAACATAAAGTATATTGTTTAATTTGGATAGGTATTATGACAGGGTTTTCACTAGGATATCTGACTGGGCAGAATTTAAAAGTATAGGGGGAGAAAACGCGAGAGGCTTAGGGGGAAAGTGTCACTTGGGCTTTCCCCTATCTTGCATGGAAATTGTTAAGATATTGATGTGTGCAATGGTGCAGTCTGGTGCAATCTGAGAGGTTTTTTTATTTTTTTTTACTAAGTGAAACTACTAGAATACCCCAAGGGGGAGAGCACGAGAGAGGGTTCCCCCTCTCGTATTGGAAATTTTGAGAAATTGATAATTATGTTTAATGGTGCAATCTGAGAGGCGTTTCCAATTTTCTATTGTCAACTTGTACATCTTTCTAACATATTTATATTGAGAGAATAATATATTGGTTTAAACTATTTTATTGACTCCCGTCTTGTGCTTTAAATTTTCACAATTTACAGAAGTCGAATAGTCCCCTTTAGATAGTGCCTATGCCATTGAGATATTGCAACAGAAATCCTGAAATATGATTTCTTGGGTCAGAAAAGGAAAACATTGAGTGTACTGAGGTGTAAAGTAGACCTATGTAGTGTATGCTTATATCATAAGTGCTGGGAAAAAACATAAGGATTGAGTAGTATAGAATGGCACGGTAACACTCTCATTTGGGTTCATGGCGCGGTGGCGCGTGTAGCGCGGACCCCCTAGCTAACAAAAAAAAGTGTGGCATGCCCAATTTGGGTCCTTGGCGCGGTGGCTTGGGAGGCACCTGACCCCCTAGCTTACCCCCCAAAAGGTGTGGCACGCCCAATTTGGATCAGTGGCGTGGTGGCGCGGGAGGCACCTAACCCCCTAGGTCAGTAACACTCTCATTTGGGTCCGTGGCGCGGTGGCGTGTGTTGCGCGGACCCCCTAGCTCACCCAAAAAAGTGTGGCACACCCTCTTTGGGTCTTTGGCGAGATGGCGCGGGAGGCACCTGACCCCCCAGCTTACCCAAAAAGGTGTGGTGCGCTCAATTTGGATCAGTGGCGCGATGGCGCGGGAGGCATTTGACCCCCTAGCTTACCCAAAAATGTTGCGCGCCGAATTCGGGTCCCTGTCGTGTGGCGGGGACCCCCTAGCTTACCTCAAAAAAGTGTGGCGCGCCCAATTTTGGGTCCGTAGTGTGTGGCGCGGATCCCCTACCTTACCCCAAAAAAGTTGAAATGTGTCACCTAAGCTCCTGGCTTGACTGGAAAGCTTGCAATTGTGGTGCACCCTCCCCTCCCTCAAATTTAGGAACAAAGCGAGGGGGTGAGTATGGTACCGGACCCCCTAACTCCCCAAAGAAAAATCGTATGGCTCCCTTTTTGACACGTAATCCTGATTGGTTTATTTGAACTTTGAAAGTTGAGATAGGTGGTCCTCCATTGCCTAATAGGTAAAGTTTGCACACGTTCCATTTCAAACCGATCACCTAATTGGTTCATTTGAAATTATGCAAATGCAGGAGGCCTATAAAGGTCTGCTTGCCACTTTTGGGCCACATTTCAGTTCTCATACTTGGAGAGGAAAGATGCTTGGTATGGCTATCCCGGAGTTGACCTCCTTGCAATGTTAACAGGGATGGCAAAAATGCTACTCCATTAAGGCTGATATGCTCTATTACTTCAATGTGAAGACCAATGGGAGTCGGTGGTTGCAGCCTGGTTATGAGGAAAGTCATGCCGCAGGTGCCCCACACAGCAGGAGCTCTGGCCTGCAGGAGTCAACTCCCACACCACCACCACCAAGCACTCCACCCCTCTTCATTTCACCATGCTCCGATGTCGTCGCCAGTCAGTCACTACCAAGCTTCCAGCTGCAGTCACAGCCAATGAAAGCAGATGCTGTTACCCAAACAGGTGAGAAGGAATTTAGATTTCTTCTTCACGAGGCAGAAACATCATCCAGGCTAGTGAGTGTAAAGACATACAAGGATAATGTATACGTAGGCATCCGTGATTACTTCAAGAAAACTGGCACAGGACAACTGATCCCAACAAAGAAAGGTATCAATTTGAAATTGGATGAATGGAACCGATTGAAGCGTATTGCCTCACTTGTGGATGATGCTGACAAGACACTGACCTGTAGCTAGATATGCAGCCCAGGGAAAGTTCATCTTATGTGTTCTCCTTTTCAGAGCTGTTTCTGACATCTGTCTCCGAAGACAATAATAGGAAAGTTGCTCGGAAGCTGGTGAAGTACGTCTATGCTAAATGTATTCTGCAGGGAGTTGACCGAATCATCACAGGGCAGTGTAAGGGATGTCAGCATAATTACTTGTCACAGAGGGAACACGAGTGTTTGTACTTTGGTGGCACAGCTTCAAGACAGAGAGAAACCATTGCACTACATTTCAAAGCTGCAGCAGAGAGGATCGACATGGCGTCAGTGGAAAAGGCTGCCAGGGCGGTTGCCGAGTATTGTGACATCACTTGGAACATGGCTTACTCAACCTGGATGAGTTATTGCAGTTGTTGTATTATCAGTGGGCTGATGATCCTGAGGAATGTTGTAACGCACTATCGGAAACTCTCACTGTGTATGATATGATTATGTGCAATGACATCATCGACGATATCATGTCTACCAATGCCGATCAACCTTCCAAACAATGACTTTGTATTAACTGTTCTATGAATTCAATGGACTTGAACTATTCCAGAGACTTTTTTCATGTGTTTCAAGAATAGATATAAAAGAAAGTTCCACTGCATTTGTTGTTGATGTGTTATTTAAAAGAAAAAAGAAATAAAACTCGCACTTTAATGTTTTGAAAAATGAAATATGATACCTCTCTTTGTATTTATTTTGAGTGAATGCATGTGTGAGAACGAGTATGAAAGAGATGTGCTTTGAGCCAGAAGGAAAGGACACTGACGACTGATTTTTAAAAAAAATTCCAACCAACAACTGTTTTTTTATTATTGAACACTTCAAAAAAGAGGAGCATTGAAATACATAACAACCAATTCTTTAAAACTGTGGTTTTAAAAAGCTAAGATCATAAATGTCAGAGTCAACACCAGTTAAATTCTCGATGAAATCGTTCACAAGAAAGTCATTCAAAGTCAGGTCCTCGGTAAACTGTTGAATAATAGCTGGCATGTTCCATCCCCGGCAACGATGCAACAGGTAATACAAAATGTACTGTCCATATATGGATGAAAGGGGTCCCTGGAGTCTCTGCCTGTTGAAGGTCCAGTCAGCACACTTCCTGTCGGGGAACACCTTGAAAGAGCTTTGGCTAGGGGGACATCCATATGAGTCAAAGTATTCATCATAACTGCCATCCACAAAGTATAAAAGCCACCCAATGTTTTCCTTGTTTGGTACTGGGATCCACGTTGGCAACAAAAGCGGCAAGAAAGGATTTGAGTCTGGCCTTGGGTATCTAATCAGAGGCTCTCATCCCACTGTATTAGCATGGATTATTGCCTGTATTTTAGCTGAATAGTGCATATATAGTTGAATATAGTCGAGAATCCATTGCTTGTATTCAGAAAGCCTGTATTCATATGTATTCATGAGAATTCACGTGTATTATTCTATAATACAAGCAACTCATTAGTGTGAACTTATCTATATTATTTCGTTTTGATGCAGTGACAATACTGTGTACTGGTCTGCAAGCAAGATTTCCCTGAGCTTGAGAGTGTCTATTCTTCTGTTGTGTCTTGTGTGGTGTTCGTTGAACTATAAGTGTTAATTTTAGATGAGAAAACCTGATTAGATGATTGACGCGATGGTTAAATTTGGACTTTGTAAACGATTGGTTACAGTGGCGTATGCCAATGGGATTGTGAAATATACGAATGAGACCTATGTCAGAATCTTGTAAGCTTGTCGACCAAGTATAGTTTGTTGTTGATTTGACGGCGTGGATGGATGATTGAAATAATTATAGAGAAAATGTGTAAAGGAGAGAAACGTTCGTGGATAAGACATGTCTAACTATAATACAAAGCCCGAGCTTCTGGAAGTCCTCCCTCCACCCCACCCCCCTCCTATGCTGAAATACATGACTCTGGGAGCTGTGACATGCGCCATCTATCGACAAGTGCGCTGTTCACTTATCCGTTATTACGTAATTCAAATATACGCTCAGCAGAACCAAGACAGCGACAGCTTGAAGAAACAGCTCCCGCCTGATTTTTCTCCTCGACTGACTTTTCGTGAGGTGAGTTTTATAGAATATAATATATATATATATATATATATATATATATATATATATATATTTACGTTTATATTTCACTTATTGAAGTAAATGTTCATATAAGCTTATAGACCCTTTTCATAAAGAGGGCGTCTTTTAATTATGACGTCATTTACCGAACGAAAGCGTAATGAAAGTGAGGTCAGTAGGTCCTCTCAGCTGGAGAAGGTAAACAAAGCGCACGACGTTACGAACTATTGCCAGTGTTACAGCCGAACTACCTGAGAAATTTTTCTAGAAAGGTAAGGTATTCAACATTTCTCTACCTTAACATTCCAAGATAGGGCTGTTATGCTGGTTTAACCGTACTTTTGCCACTGTGTCCAGAAAAATGTTTGTCATCTCTCTCGCGACCGGTCGCGAGACGTCGTCTGCAAATGCTTGGCGCTGAACAACACTAGTCGCTCTTGATTTGTGCTGATACCGTACATCCATAAATGTGTCGTAGAGTTCTATAGGCGTATGCAGCGATGTGAAGTTATAGGGTCGGCAAATTTCTGTAAACACCCCTGCATTGACGTTGTCGGTGTGTGTATATACACATATATATAACATCGGAGATGCTCCGCAGGTGACACTTCCGACTTCCGTGCTTCGAACTATTGATTGCCATCAAGTTATCATAATCGTAGAGCATTGTGAAGCTTGTAACTTGTGATGAAACTTGGCTTGCCATATAAAATAGTTGCTTAAATGAACTTGAATTTCATGGCATACGACAAATGATGCCACAGCACGTTTTGACCGCATTGGCATTCAAGTACTGCATCTAACTGTATTTGTATTAGTTCTGCGTGGCAGGGCTGTGTGTTATACCGGCGTTATACGGCCTCCCACCAGGCCATATGACGCCGGTAACGCACAGCTCTGCCTCGTGGAGCTATGTTTCTCTGTGACTCGTGATTGAGTCTGAGTTGATTTTATTATTTATTTAGTTCAATATGTTAATGTGTACATTGTAGATCTAATAGTGGCGGTAGACACGAACTCTGTAAGTGAAACCAGTATATCCCTGACAGAAGATGACATACCAGGGGCAGCATTGAATGGGAGGGAGCCAGCAAGGTTAACCAATGACGAGCTGAGATTCTGGTTGAAGTGTAGAGGAGACAAACCCAGGCAGAGTATGACTAAAGCAGAACTTGTGGCAAGGTATTCCAGCAATGCAGTTCTTGTTCTGTTTTCAATGAAATACAAACTCTGTATGTTGATACACTACTTGTTATTCACATGATGATGAAGTACAAGTAACTGTTAATTGTCTGCATGTATATATGTATGCAATATTACTGAATTTCAACAAATATCAATCTGGTAATCTTCAAGGGAAGGAGATCTTGTTTCATTCTTGCTGTCAAAGCCATGATTGAATAGGACTTGATTTATGATGTCTACCAAACACATTACCATTTTTATAAAAATGGAAACCCATATTCATGGTCGACTATTAAGTCTCCATTTTTAAGACAAAATAATTCACTAGGTTCCATGTTCAAAGATGTACTGAACGGATTATAATGTATTTATATTTGTCAGAGTGCATCACTTTATTGCCAACAGTTTCCCAGTGACAGGATGGGGCACATAATTAGAGAAACTGCCGTTGTTTTCCTGAGCCCAGATAGACCGCTATTCAACACAGGGTGGTAAGGCCTTACACAGACACAAAAGAGGAGAAGCAACTTCATTTCAGCGTGGTTCTGTATTTCATCATGAGAACTATATTTTTAGCCTACAGACAGCAGTTTAAGAATTCTTCTTTTTCTTAAAATCAAAATGCTTTCATAGTTACAGTAAAACCAAAGATCCTCATTCTCTAAAATTAGCTCTGCAGTTAGTAAGTGGTGAGGTGTTGTATGGTCAGTGTACATGTGTTGCAGGTAAATCTGGTTTTTGTAACCACATGATTGGGCTTATGTTCCGAATTTGTGAATTTTCACCGTATGGATACAAAGATGTTAATGATGAAAATCTACAGAAAGATTTGAATGGGAATATTCCTGTTACATCAAAATTACAAAAGTAGAATCAAAGACGGACTGATGGAATTGAACCCACAGCAGCTATGGATGTAGCTGTTAAAAAGCTTAAAGTGGGCCAGAAAAATCAGGGGGATGCAGTGTGCTGTACTTTGTATCAAGCTGTGAGAGGTGATATCATTAATGTTGACAATGAAGTAACATTAAAAAAGAAATGTGTTGACAGAAACCCCAAAAGTTGTGCAATGCTGATCACTCCTTTGAATGATACTACAAATATGATTGATACTAAAGCTGGTGAAATGCCAAGAGGTTCAGTGTTAAGTTATCAGTTAGCACCATGTGAATCCAGTTTTGCTGTTTACATTTCAACAAACCCTTCAGCAAGAGTTCCAATAAATACAATGCCACTGATTAGTTACCCTAGACTTCTTCTCTCTTCAGTGCCAACTGAATCTACAGATAAACAATTACCTGACTGTCTCAAACCTTTAATAACTCAACTAACAATTGATGAAAACACTGCTTCAAGCATTGAAGTTGATACAGGGGCCAGGCAGCTTGTGAAAAATGGTGGTAATATCGCAAACCAAGGATAACTGCGTCAACTTGTTTTGATGTTTGCACTAGAAAGCGCAATTTTAATACTCTTGCCGAGCGATTATTTAATCCAAAGCCATTTAGGTCAGTGAGCACAGAACACGGAAGGATGTTTGAAAAGAAAGTTTTGGAGGCTTACATCAAATGTATGCAAAATAGTGGTTACAGTTTAACAGTATATAAGTGTGGTCTGGTTATTGACACAACACAAGGTTTTCTTGCGTGTTCCCCTGATGGTAAGGTTGTAGACAAGAGTGCTGATTCACACTTTGGAATCTGTGAAGTAAAATGCCCTGAATCCAAAAAAAACAAAAACATTACACCATTAGATGCATGTTTTGACTCAAATTTCTGCAGTCAAAATATTGATAATAAACCAGTTTTGAAACAAACTCACAGATATTATTATCAAGTACAAGGCCAGATGGCCATCACAGGTGCATAGTGGTGTGATTTCATCATCTACACCCACAGGGGTTTAAGTGTTGAAAGAATAGATTTTAACTATTCATTTTGGAGAATGATGTTCCCAAAATTGAATGATTTCTTTGTAAATTGTTATGGGCCATGTGTTATTGCATCTCACAATGCAACACCACAGTGAATTATGAATTTCATATTGTCAGACTTTGAAACATTCTTAGATCCTGTATGTCTAATCTTTGTGATACAAAAAAGTTAAGCCAAGTATTTACACAACAGTTAAGTTTACTTTAAAATACACTCAAAAAGACAGAAAATACATCATCCAATATAGATTTATTCAACATTTATTAAAATATTCATATCTGAACCATTGTCTTATTTATATTCATATTGACTGATCAAATTCAATTATAGAGCACCAAAGAATTCTACATTATATAAGTATTTCTATTGCTGAAATAAATAATTGATCAAACATGTAAATATTATTGTATACTAAGTCTCAGTTATTCTTTTGTAAATAATTTACTGATAATATATGATCTCTCGGTATGAATAATACACAGGTTGTAAAAATATTTATAATACCAGTTTCATGATTACAGTGTCAGAATATACATTTTCTCTTTTAAACACTTTTAATTATTTATATTTGTAATTTCGCAGAATATATGTAATTTAAGGGCTTTGACACTTTTAAAAATCAATATATTTATCATGACTCGTGACTTTAATATAACATTTACATTCATTATGTAAAATAAGAGATGATGGAACCTCACATTTTATTCCAGTGCAATCAATTATAACCCTGGTTGATGGATACTTTTCTTTCATTGAGAGTAGCATTGTTGCTGTGATAACATCTCTTGAAGGCCATATGTCAAGACTGCCTAGTTTCAAATACATATAGTTTACCCAAGTTACAACGATTCTGCTTACTGTTGACGATGAAATATTAAACAGGTTGGCGAAATGATGCTCAGGAAAACCTTGCCGTAATCTGCAAAGTACTAGAAAAAATTCATCAAGAGGTTCCAGAGATCTTGGTCGACCTAACTTATTTCTGTGGAAATTATTCCTGGTACCTGAATTATCCATGTTACATTTCTCATTTCCAGTATTCCAGTATCTGACATTCTCTCCATTTTTCTCCTGTATCTAAAAATTCAAAAACATCCAGAAAAGTCTTGGTACCAGGAAAACCAGTATAGAAAGCTATATCATTGTCAGAATCTAAAAATCTGTGTACACTAAAAGCAATCTGACAGTGTTTTTCATCCACAGCTATAATTTCATTTTTTAGTTCAGTTATTTCATCTCTGACCTTCATCAATTCCTTTTCAAAATTGTCTTTGAGAATTTAAATTTCATTCTTCAATTTTTGTATGTTTATGTCTTTCTGTGATTATCTTGTTTCAACTTCTCTATGTTCAGTTCATGTTGCATGATCAGTTCCACACCATTTACTGTGTCACAGGTATTTTGACACTCCCCTAGGACTGTTTTCGTTGTCACTGTGTCTTTAGCAGTTGAGCTTGCCGGTTCAGCTCTCCATTCTACAGGCGTTTTCCTATTCTGAATCAGATTGGTCCACGCAAAGTGTGATGGCACCTCACTGTTACACAAGAGTCTCTTTCTTGCTAGTGTGTATCGGAAGTCATCTTCCTTGAAATGTAGGGAACAGACCTTGGTACTTGAAACTGTTGCATTGGGATCTCGCCTTATTGCATGACGCCATTTCTTCACGAGGTCTTTATCGCGTGGGAAATTAAAGAAAGATACCTTGTGACCAGAAACTCTCCGGTAACCCTTACCAGTACAACCAGGAACACAGCAATTAAGGGGCATGTTTCAAACCTCCCTGTGGAAAAAATTCCGAGTTAGCATGTTTTCAAGGCGATTACGTACTACCACAGTCCCTCTATCCACTGTCGCTTGATGGACATTAAGAAACAACGTCAAATTGATCTGAGCATTAATGAACATAAACGTGACAGTGTGGCTTAATCCCGGCTGTTCCTAACAGCATATTCCGTACTTTCGTGTCCTCAACCATGGACTCAGAGGATAATGGAGGCACCACCATCAACGATGCCTCAACGATGCTCAGATTTATCCGATTTAAGTTTACAAAAACGGGTATACGGGGGATGTAATTACACTACAGAATATTTATGTTGTTTCACACTGATTCTCAGTTAAAGTGGACAAAGTGGAGGCTAAAATGGTTTTGTATTTGATGTCGGCTAATCAGTATAGTTTTTATCCTGAGTATTAGGGACATGACTTTGCACTAATGTGCAAATTTTCAACACATAAATCAACTTAGTTTTTATTTTTTGTGCTATTTAATTATAAGTATGCAAATTTAACAAGTAATTTACGTTACCAAGGAATGTTTTTGAAATAGTTATACCCATTAAAGTAGCCACAGATATTTCGGAACGTAATGGTTTCATTTAAGAGCAAGTTACCCATGGCCTTCATGACATAGGTAATTAACGCTTACAACACAATGTTGATAGACAAAAAATACTGCCAAGTTCGTGATACTATCAATCTTAACAAAATTTTCATGAAGTCTGATATCATCTTTTATGATATATAAAAGTGACTATAGTTTCGCTTTAAATTGTTTGTTTGTTTACTTGTGTTGAGTGCGAAATAGGAACACTGAGATTAACAACTGCGCTACGTTGTCAATAAAAACATTATATGATCCTGAAAAGTTGTAACGTAGATTACGTCAATACTGTCGGTGGTAACGTAAATTAAAGAAACTATTACAAGTTACATGGCTCTTGACATCTTTTAAACATTTCGTTTTGTCATAATTAATATCAAAGGAACAAATTGACTTTATCAATAACAATCTTTCTGTTAACAACTAAGTCACTTTGATTCAAAACTACGTTGTTATCTAATCTCTCTTATGAAGGATTATGGAATATTTTATCCATCAAATGGAACGTTTCATCCGTCGAAATTCCAACATTTCTGTAAAACACTTTGCGTTTCAAATGACATCAAAAAATCATAAATATTGGATGAACTAACATCTTTGTAGTCCTCTGCAGCAGTTTTCAGCTATCTACCACACTGATATTTACGATAAAGTCGATCTTAAATGATAATAACGTAAATTACATGTTACTTCCAATTACCTCATAGAAATGTAAAGTTGAAAAGTCACCGACTTCGCTTGGGGAAATAAATGTAGAAATACAGATTTTAATCGTCATTTTTATATAGATACAGAGTAAAGGACTATAATCCATCATACTTACAAGAAAGACAAATGCTACCGAACACATTTCGAAACGCAACATGCAGTAAATTGTCTGAGAATTTAGAATATCATTCTCTTAACAGTTTCAGTATTGTAGCAGCTTCATTACATTAAGAAGTCATCCTTGTTTAACATATTGATCAATCGGACTTAAGGAAACTTAGATGGTATTTTAGCGAACAGTCTTATCCTTTTCCATAGCAAAACTTCTTCTTGTGCTAGTTCATCAGTTAATGAGCTGACATGCAGAATTCTGCCACTTTTATATTTTTACTTTTGCTCAATACAGCACAATACATCTTTCAACGAGAGCCTTGACCTGGGCATTTTTCCCGTGTCGTATTCTGTGACTGACAAATTACTGAGTGCCTTTTTGACTTTTTGTCTTCTCCGACAACAACTGCATTGACTTTGGAATTTTCTTTTGTCTTTGCTGTGCTGCCCTCTTACTTTTACTATTTTACTGGGTTGTAATATACGTACTTCTTGACACGCTCCCTATCCTTCCTCTTAAAATCTCCCCCCAGTTTAAGTCACTTCTCATCCGCTTTAAGCTCTATGAATTTCTACTCTAGCTTTCCCCATTCTGCAAATAGTAGACATATTGCCCATGACGATGTTGAAAAAAACAAGAACACATTGTTGTCACATTAATTGCAATCTACGTTACGGTTATTGCAACTAAATATTATCTATTAGAAAATTACAGTGTGTTTGACTATGGCATTTTGAGGAAGTCACAACTTTGTTGTTTACTATTTAGTACTTTTATAAGCTTTAAAATATCAAATGTGATTTTATAATGAGTGCTTCTTCGCAAATGTAACTTACGTTACCGCTACTTTGAAATTTGTTAATATTTTCAATAGATACATGATTATATATATTTCTCTGCCTTTGCTGATTATTAGTTTGCTTCGTTAATTTGGATATTATTTCAAAATACCAAACGCTTTACTGAAAATCAGATTTAGCCCTATTCAGTTTGCTTTTTAAAACTTAAGTAATTTACGTTACAATGCCAACCTGCAAACATGGTCAGTCATATGATCCAGATTTATATACAGTGTTGCCAAATGAAGTTGATTCTCAAGTTGTAATGTACCCGAACAGCAAGACCGAAAGATAACAAATCATATCATGACACGTATCGTTACTGTATCCTGAACGCGTCAAGATGAGGCAACACCGTATATGAGTAAAATATTCACAGGGTTGTCTTTTAGAATCATTTCCTCACATTTTGGTCTGTCTGAATGGCGATTTGAGTAGTCTGCTGTTGTCAGCTACCGGACAGCGTGTCGGCCTCGTCGTGAATAGTATTGGGGTTAACACCAAGTCAGTGTGCGGTGGCCTCCTTTAGGGTAATACGCTGGTAACGTTTTTTACTAGTAACGTAGTTTACGTAACGTTCATTACATTTTAAAACCTTTTCACACCATTTCTGCATATATTCACCCTATTGAAATTAAATATCTGTTTCATATGAAAGATGACCTTGTTCAAAAATAAATTATGTGAATTGCTAAAACTTATCTACTTGAGCAAACAGAAAATTTACGGTAACATTTATTACATGATTATCTATACGGGTAGAATGGGCGAATATGGCAAATGAGCAACTTCATGTTGTAAGGAAAATATTGTTTACTTACTACTGAAACAGAACTAGAACAAATCATGTCCATGTACCATTTCTTTTTATAACAGAATAAGAGAATATATCCGAATTAATAGCGTACATCAACAATGGACAAAAATTGCTTAATGAATAATCACGTAAATCACCTAGATTATACGACAACGAAAGTTCATGAAGGAAAAGGTAAAGGCAGTAATTCTTCAGCATAAAATTTGCTTTACTAAATGCATGACATATTACTACAAAGAAAAAAAGGCACGAAATATTTCGATACCCCTGCAAATTTTCGGAGAACAGAGTGAACGTAAAGAGTATACTGAATGCGACATTCGTTTTACTGTGGGTTTGATGACAAAAACAAATTTAAATTAAAGCTGCAAGCAGCGTTGGCGGGGCCCAAGCGGTTGCCATGGTTGAAAGTACTTGCATTGATGATACAATGTGCAAATTTTGAGCTTCCATGTGTTTCATGTGTAGAGAAATCTTTAGACTAGTTGTTAACACATGTGAAAATACATTTATAAGCTCACGCATCTCAAGTCCCATGTGAAATGATTGTGAAAAGTATGCTTGACAGAGAGAGCGAACAAGCATTTTAAGTACAATTGATGTAGAGCATCATAGCTCATTCTGGAAATTTACCATGTGTCCTATGTGTTGACAAATCCTTTGACTAGTTGTTATAAGTGAAAATTTCCTGTCAAAGATCATTTTTCTCATTTCCCATTTACATGATTTTGAAAAGTGTGTCATAGACAAACGGGAAATAGCATTACAATAAATTTCCACTGATTGTGTGGTCACTTGTCAGCCATACAGACTGATGTGATGACAAGAAAAATAAAAATTTTGTCTGTCATCCTCGTGCCCGTCAATTCAGATCCGCCGCGTCAGCCTTTATTCTGCTCATGTGGAAATAATTAAAAAACAAAATAAACACAAAAAACTCGGCGATAGTATATGTATAAAACAGAAGCTTAAAAAAATAATTGACACTTATATTCCATTCAGAACTGTACTCATATGTAACCCTTATATTGCGCTGTCAAAACTGTGCAAATGCTGCGCTTAAGTTAATCAAAGAACTGTTGTTATACACAAATAATTAAGCAACACTGCTGTGCAGTCTGCGTGCATT
>LD347182.1:88575-99865 GCA_001465055.1 Ptychodera flava | reverse complement strand
TCGACAAAGAATCGGCAGAAGAAGAAGAAAAAGAGGAAGAAGAGGAAGTAGTAGAACTTGAGCAATAACAATAGGGTCCCAGCCGGTCGGCTTGGGCCCCTAAAAAGGGTAAAATTATTTAAATAATGCATTTAAATGGTACATGTAGATGTTTCTAGTGTAAAATAGCTATTTTGTTAAAAGTTTTAACATCCGATAAGACTTTCCTACGCACTGTTCATTTTTATAGCCATACGACACCGCTCACACCAATTTGTCCCTGTTAACTGAGAATCAGTGTCACTATCCTATAAGCGTGCTCACATGCTGTTGTCAGCCTAATATTTCGTGAGCCAACGCATGCATTCACGAGCTCCGACAGTGGTTCAACGTCAACTATTCCAGCATTTGCAGACGACAACGTCTCGCGACCGGTCGCGAGAGAGATGACAAACATTTTTCTGGACACAGTGGCAAAAGTAGGGTTAAACCAGCATAACAGCCCTATCTTGGAATGTTAAGGTAGAGAAATGTTGAATACCGTACCTTTCTAGAAAAATTTCATAGGTAGTTCGGCTGTAACACTGTCAATAGTTCGTAACTTCGTTGGCTTTGTTTACCTTCTCCAGCTGACAGGACCTACTGACCTCGCTTCCATTACGCTTTCGTTGGGTAAATGACGTCATAATTAAAGGACGCCCTCTTTATGAAAAGGATCTATACACTGCACGACCAAGAAAGAACCCCATCGTTGTGCTTTCTCTATTTTCCTTACCCGTTTTTTATTGTACCACATGATCATAAACGGTGACACAAAACTAAACAATCAGCACAAGGGTATTAATGAAATATAACCGTAAAATTAAATATTTTAGGAGGAAAGTGTGTACGCTACACCTAGCCTGATCGTACATTAGCCTAGGTCACGATCCTTGCGCTGCGTGAGTGTATACGTTTTATTTCTCGCGCCAATGATTCAAAAGTGTCGTCTGCCTATATTCTTTCGAGAATTTTTCCCAAGCAAATATAAAAGAAGTGCTCAGTTTCGACATTTTTAATGTATTAAAACTTGAAAATGTGTCAGCTAAATTAGGGTCGAGAAAACGTTTCGATATGTGCTGATACGTGTAAAACACTGAAGGTTGTAAAATCAGGTTGAGTCTGGGGGCTTGGTACAAGAGCGCAGAATGCGTCCGTATGGTTTTCACATGTTTCATGTATTGACTTCTATGCGTATTAAAACCACAGTGGACAGCTAGCTAGAGAGCGTCAACGTATATTACGCTGCCAGTTTATATGTTCATGTGTCTCGCTATCGACACGGCTTTCAATTTGCTTAAATCCTTCACGTCGGTCTGTTTCAGAATATTTTCTATCATTAATTCTGGGATGTATGTGGATGCGAGGCGATCGCGATCGCAGAAATGATTTACCGTAACGGCAAACGGGTGCAGTTATAGAGTTCGCGCGCACCCGGAGACTGTCATGTGGGAAAATTTTGACAGGTCACGTATGTGCACTTCCGCATGCTACGCCCTCTATATGCTCTCTGTATTTACGTACCGTTTATAATCAAACCGGCGAGTAGGGTTTGGGCGAAGTTTCGGCGATTGAATACGTAGAAAGAGTGTCGATGAGAGTTCAATTTTTCAAGAGAGGACAGATCACGTATATGCACTTCCGCATTGCGACGAAGCCCCTCTATATGCTCTCTGTATTTACGTATGGTTTATAATCAAACCGGCGGGTGGCAATATATAGGAAATCATGGAAATCACTGAAATCAGGCTATGTGGAATGTATATTTTGTTTAGAACCGAGCATTTAAACGTAGGGTTTGTGCGAGGTAGCGATTTATCAATTGGTCAAATCACCCGAAAGTGAATTACAGAATTTGAAAGAAGTCATAATCCTTTACGTAAGATATCATGATTTATGTATGATTGACAAATAACACTGGAATTATGACAACACACAATATGATACCTTTCATAGATTTTATTATTTTGAATAATGTAACAATACTCAAAATAATTTTCACTCATATAAAATCGTACGTTAAAAAGTTAACATGGAACAAGCAGTGATAAAAAAGTTTCCAACTAATCAAAGCGAAATACAATGTAAAGAGTTTTCATGCTTTCAATAGCAATTTAAAAGCACTCTTTCAGAATGTAGCATACCACTTCACAATATATCACTTCTGATGCTCATGTCAGTTGAAATTGTATGCGAATAATCAATTGTCAATGACTTTCAGGACAAAATTACTATTTCAATTAACATTATGGAAAGCTTCAACATTTAAATATTGTCAAGGACTTTCCCTGAGTGTTATGGACCCTTCATGGTACCAATGTATTCTTTTTGTCAAAATTGTGTGTCTGTATTCTTATAAAGTCTTATAAATATCCTACATTAAAAAAGGCGGGTATTTGCTGGTACTGATTGGCTGCTGCATGGTAAATTTGCATTCACTGGTAACATGATGTGCTTAAACTTCAATCACATGAATTGTGTTCAGTTCATAAAGAGTTTAGCTTCCTGTTGTGCTACTCATACACTCAATCTTACTTATATTGATGGTTACAATAATAGTTACAATAAATCAAATCGTTAATTCAGAGAAAATGATTTTTTGAGCAAAAATGCAAAAAATTACCTCAAAGATACAAATATAAAAATTTTACCACAATTTGAACATATCTTACAAAGGCGAACCCCGGGATCACGCGTACCAAGTTTAAAAGCAATTGGACGAACAATTTATGAGGAGAAGATTTCGACCAAAAAAAGGGAAAATTTACCGCAAACACAATTTTCTAAACTTTAACCACGTTGAACAAATGTAACTAGAATCACCATAAAAAAACCTGCATACAAAGTTTCAACCAAATCTGGTTACAGAGTTTTAGCAATTTGCTTGAGTTTCCCTTTTTAATCATTTACCGCCTAGATGATAATTACACCTGATATTGTTGGCAACTCCTCAATTACACAGCTTGCCTGTTTCCTGTTCTACTAACAGTTCTTTGCAGCCAATGCTCTTTCCACAAGTTTCATGAAGATCAATCACTTGTTCTCTTTGTTCTCTTTATTCATTTTGTGTAAATACAGTGATATACAGACTAGAATCAACCATTACACCAGGAGAACAATGAAACATAGGGTCAAAGTCCCTGTAGCTACTTTAGGCATGGACAGTATAAAGGACGTACATAGCATAACACCAAATATATACTGAGTGCAGAGGTCCCTTGGCAATACAATGTATTGTTATGACAGAAGAATGTTTCATTACAGATCCTATTTACACAGACTTTCATCAGTAGTAAGCATAGAAAACTCATTTATACCTACAGTGTCTTTGCCATCCGTCTATGACACTAGGTGGACACTTATACAGGCAGTTTGAAAAAAAGCTATCAGATGAGTAACTTTTGAGAAAAAAAGTTTTTGACAAAAATGGTAAAACTTGTGTCAAAATACAAAATAGAAGATTTCATCACAATGTCAATATATCAAACAAGGGTGACCTATAGGAACCTGTATACCAAATATCAAAGCTATCAGACAAGCAGGTTTTTAGAAACGCACTTTTTAACCCAAAATGGCAAATATTGCTCCAAAATTACAAAATTGTACATTTCATCATATTTTGAATATATTACATGTTGATAACCTCTTTGAACCTGTATACTAAATATCAAAGCTATGACAATTATTTTATTATGAAAAAGATTTTTGACCCAAAATGACAAAAATTGCCTTAAAATACAAAATGCTTTCCAGCTAACTTTTTCTTCATGTGGGGGAAGAGATGAAAGTCTGAGGGTGCTAGGTCAGGAGAGTATGGTGGGCATGTAGAATGAGTTTGAAGCTGCAGTCACACACTGTTGCCATGTCAATGACTGACTTGTGAGGTGGAGCATTGTTCGGATGGAACAAGACACCTTTTCTCAACTTTCCCTTGTCGTATTTTTGTCAGCCTCCCGTAACTCCCTCAACAGTTTAGAATAGTACTTTCCATTGATAGTTTGTCCTTTTTCTTGGTTGTCATTTGAAGAGTTGAAATATATTCAAACCAAGCTTCATTGATCTGGCATCGCTCCTTCATAGTTAGACTCAAAACTTTTCACCCAACCCTCATATGTGCAAAATATCTATTACTATACAGAGCTAATGTCTGCATCTTCAGGCTTATGCCTTTTCTTCTTGACACAAGACGACTGCTTCTTTGCAAAGTACCTCGTCTACATAGTCAACTGCCAATCTGAGTACAAAAAAGAAAAACATAGCAAGACAACTTAATATACCTGTGTAGTGTTTTGTTTTGACGGGGTATGGTAAGAGGTGTTAAAGTGTATGATAAAATGCATTATTACTTTCTTGAATCAATGCCTCTTCAAAATACTCTTACAACACATTAGATGTACAGGAAAGATGTTTGGTGAGTGCATAGTTACATCATTAGTATTTCTTATTGATCAGAATTTAAAATTGACTGAATGTTAAAATTCCCATTATCTTGATATCTACATGATTGCTGTGAGTATTGTCACAAGAGATTCATTCACTGTTTGTGAGGATGATGGTCATTATGAGGTTTTATGTGGTATGAGAGAGACTCCATTCCCACGTGACAGGCGTGTGACTCCGACTCAGCCAAATTCCAATAAAATTCAATAAAATTCCAATGTCATTGCTCAAACTGGTTCAGAATAGATCACACACTACAAACTTAGATTGATGAAGAACATGAATAAGTCACACCACTATAGTGGATGGACATGTGTTGAATGTCTCCATTCCCACATGACAGGTGTGTGACTCCGAATGCTTCAAATGTAAATTGATAGAATATAATTCCCATGTCATTGCTCAAACTGGTTGAAAATAGCTAACTTAGAAATAAAATGAAGGAGAACATTAATACGTCACCCGAATATAGTAGTTTTAGATGTCTTTCGAGTCTCCATATCCACATGACAGGTGTGTGACTCTAACTACTCCAAAAAGTCATGCATAGATAAAATTCCCATGTCATTGCTCAAACTGGTTCAGAATAGCTCACCAAGAAATAAAAAGGAGAACATTGATAAGTCACGTGATTTACCTGTAGTGGTTGGAGTTGTGTTGAGAGTCTCTATTCCCACATGACAGGTGTGTGACTCCCTCTGCTCCAAATGTCAATTGACAGGTAAAATTATCATGTCATTATTCAAACTGCTTTTGAATAGCTCATAAAAACATAAAATGAAGGAGAACATTGATGAGTTACAACATTATAGTGTTTGAAGAAGTATTGAGAGGCGCCATTCCCATGTGACAGGTGTGTGACTCTGAATGCTCCAAATGTCAATTGATGCAACACAATTCCCATGTCAATACTCAAACGGTTTCAGAATAGGTCACCAAGAAAGAAAATGAGAAAAACAGGATATGCATAAGTAATGCATAGTGGTTGGAGATATGATGTGAGTCTCTCCATTCCCATGTGACAGGTGTGTGACTCCAAAAGGTCTAAATTTCAATGAATACAACAAAATTCAAATTTAATTATAAAAAGTGGTTCAGAATACATCAGGAAACCTTAAAACAACAGAAGAAGATGTTATAAGACACACAAATATTGTGGTTAGAGCTGTGTTGAGAAACTCTCCATTCCCACACGACAGGTGTGTGACTCAAAATGCTCCTAATTGTCAATCAATACAACAAAACTCCCATGTCAATGCTCAAAATGATTCCGACTATATCACAAGGAAAGAAAATGAAGATCAACATTGATAGATAATGCCATACCAGTGCTTGGAGAAGTGCTTCGAGTCTCTTCATTCCCACGTGACAGGTGTGTGACTCCGAAAGGTCCAAATTACAAGTGATACAACAAACTTCAATTCAAATGTAATAATTAAATGGGGTTCTGAATAGGTCAGGAAAAAATAAAAGATAGGAGAAGATGTATAGGACACACTATATTGTGGTTGGAGCTGTGTTGTGAGACTCTCCATTCCCATGTGACAGGTGAGTGACTCTGAAAGGTCTAAATTACAAGTGATATAACAAAATTCAAATGTAATAATTAAATGGGGTTCAGAATAGGTCAGGAAAACTTAAAAGGTACGAGAAGATGTATAAGACACACTATATTGTGGTTGGAGCTGTGTTGTGAGACTCTCCATTCCCATATGACAGGTGTGTGACTCCGAAAGGTCCAAATTACAAGTAATACAACAAAATTCAAATGTAATAATTTAATGCGGTTCAGAATAGGTCAAGAAAACTTAAAAGATAGGAGAAGATATGTAAGACACAAAATATGGAGGTTGGAGCTGTGTTGAGAAACTCTCCATTCCCACATGACAGGTGTGTGACTCCGAAAGGTCTAAATTACAAGTGATACAACAAAATTCAAATGTAATAATTTAAAAGGGTTCACAGTAGGTCAAGAAAACTTAAAAGGTAGGAGAAGATGTGTAAGACACAAAATGTCGGGGTTGGAGCTGTGTTGAGAAACTCTCCATTCCCACGTGACAGGTGTGTGACTCCGGAAGGTCAAAATTACAAGTGATACAACAAAATTCAAATGTAATAATTTAATGGGGTTCAGAATAGGTCAGGAAAACTTAAAACTATAAAAGAAGATGTATAAGACACACTATATTTTGGTTGGAGCTTGGTTGTGAGACTCTCCATTCCCATATGACAGGTGTGTGACTCCGAGAGGTCTAAATTACAAGTGATACAACAAAATTCAAATGTAATAATTTAAATGGGTTCAGAATAGGTCAAGAAAACTTAAAAGGTAGGAGAAGATATGTAAGACACAAAATATGGAGGTTGGAGCTGTGTTGAGATACTCTCCATTCCCACGTGACAGGTGTGTGACTCCAAAAGGTCTAAA
Organism: Ptychodera flava; assembly: GCA_001465055.1. Taxonomy (NCBI): domain Eukaryota; kingdom Metazoa; phylum Hemichordata; class Enteropneusta; family Ptychoderidae; genus Ptychodera; species Ptychodera flava. The sequence goes on along the minus strand of LD347182.1, from coordinate 92,979 downwards.
TTACAAGTGATATAACAAAATTCAAATGTAATAATTTAAAAGGGTTCACTGTAGGTCAAGAAAACTTAAAAGGTAGGAGAAGATGTGTAAGACACAAAATATGGGGGTTGGAGCTGTGTTGTGAGACTCTCCATTCCCATATGACAGGTATGTGACTCCAAAAGGTCTACATTACAAGTGACACAACAAAATTCAAATGTAATAATTTAATGGGGTTTAGAATAGGTCAGGAAAACTTAAAACTATAAAAGAAGATGTATAAGACACACTATATTTTGGTTGGACCTGTGTTGTGAGACTCTCCATTCCGATATGACAGGTGTGTGACTCCGAAAGGTGTAAATTACAGGTGATACAACATAATTCAAATGTAATAATTTAATGGGGTTTAGAATAGGTCAGGAAAACTTAAAACTATAAAATAAGATGTATAAGACACACTATATTTTGGTTGGAGCTTGGTTTTGAGACTCTCCATTCCCATATGACAGGTGTGTGACTCCGAAAGGTCTAAATTACAAGTGATACAACAAAATTCAAATGTAATAATTTAAAGGGGTTCAGAATAGGTCAAGAAAACTTAAAAGGTAGGAGAAGATATGTAAGACACAAAGTATGGAGGTTGGAGCTGTGTTGAGAAACTCTCCATTCCCACGTGACAGGTGTGTGACTCCGAAAGGTCTAAATTACAAGTGATACAACAGAATTCAAATGTAATAATTTAAAAGGGTTCACTGTAGGTCAAGAAAACTTAAAACATAGGAGAAGATGTGTAAGACACAAAATATGGAGGTTGGAGCTGTGTTGAGAAACTCTCCATTCCCACGTGACAGGTGTGTGACTCCGAAAGGTCTAAATTACAGGTGATACAACGAAATTCAAATGTAATAATTTAATGGGTTTAGAATAGGTCAGGAAAACTTAAAACTATAAAAAAAGAAGATGTATAAGACACACTATATTGTGGTTGGAGCTTGGTTGTGTGACTCTCCATTTCCATATGACAGGTGTGTGACTCCGAAAGGTCTAAATTACAAGTGATACAACAAAATTCAAATGTAATAATTTAATGGGGTTCAGAATAGGTCAGGAAAACGTGAAAGGTAGGAGAAGATATGTCAGACACAAAATATGGGGGTTGGAGCTGTGTTGAGAAACTCTCCATTCCCATATGACAGGTTTGTGACTCCGAAAGGTCTAAATTACAAGTGATACAACAAAATTCAATTCAAAAGTAATAATTAAATGTGGTTCTGAATAGGTCAGGAAAAATTAAAAGATAGGAGAAGATGTATAGGACACACTATATTGTGGTTGGAGCTGTGTTGTGAGACTCTCCATTCCCATTTGACAGGTATGTGACTCCAAAAGGTCTAAATTTCAAGTGATGCAACAAAATTCAAATGTAATAATTTAATGGGGTTTAAAATAGGTCAGGAAAACTAAAAACAACACAATTGGAACTATTTTGTGATTATAAGATCTTGAGCATTTTGTTGTAATCTATTTAAAAATCACGAATCTAACAGTGTTTTTGTGTGAAGACGAGGGCAAATTTTATAAATTATTGATAATTGCACAATCATCAAATACATCTATAACAAATTTTACATTTTTGTCTAGCTTTTCGCACTCTCAGGAAAGGAGAACCCATTAAATGTAACTGATATGTCAATTTTGTTTAGGTTTAAGTGAAAATACAAATTTCCTTTCCAAGGCTGATTTGTAGGCATTTGCTTTTCTCAACGAACGATGCATGATAAAATTTTAAATTTTCGGTGGTAAAATGGCCTTCTACCTCTACCCAAATCAGTTCTGTTGTAGTGTATGTTTTTTTGGTGATCTCTCTTTGAAATGATTTCGTAGATGTTACCAAAATGACTTGTACATTTATTTATTTCATATACAAGGAAATGAGACCTGGTAAATTTGATAAAACTACCATTTTCTTGTGCTTGTGCTAATTAATGCTGGAAACATTTAAAAAATCACTGAACTATTTCAGCCCTTCTATTAAAAATGAACTCTTTTTGGTAGTTGCAAAGAAATGTAATCAATATCATCTGTCTGTTGAAACCTTAAAATATTAAGGGCAAAACCAACAGTTTTTGTCTGGAATGTTTAGGGACTGTGCAGAGATGTCTTTGCAGCTTTCAGGGACCACTCCGATGAGAGCCTAAATCTTTTAGAGACCACACTGACATGACCTTGAAACTTTCAGGGACCACCAGATGAGTCCTTGAAACTTTCAGGGACCACCCAGATGTGACCCTGAATCGTTCAAGGACTATCCTGGTGTGACATCGAAACTTTCAGGGACCACCCGGATGAGTCCTTGAAACTTTCAGGGACCACCCAGATGAGTCCTTGAAACTTTCAGGGACCACCCAGATGTGACCCTGAATCGCTCAAGGACTATCCTGGTGTGACATCGAAACTTTCAGGGACCACCCGGATGAGTCCTTGAAACTTTCAGGGACCACCCAGATGAGACCCTGAACCTTTCAAGGACTATCCTGATGTGACCTTCACTCGTCAGCTTGTGCATTCACAAGCATTACTTGGTAAAGCTGACAGGCAGACGAATCACTGAAAAGATTTGGTCCAACTTCCTGCACATACAGCGTCAATATTCATGACGGTCGAAGTTTAGATTATGTAATGGCTTAACACAGCATCCTCATCGCTCCCATGTGTGACTGGTCGACCGGCTCCAAAACACGTCTTTGCATATTTATCACGCGACGAGATCTACAAGGCATGTTCTTCCCGGCATAAATGTGATAAACTGGGCAGTGGCTGAACCTTCAGTCGACTTAGACGAGCAAGGCTTGATGATTAATGGTAATTTACTCGCTTGTTGAAGTATGCTGTTACTAGCCGACGCGCCGCTGGTCTGAACAGTAAACAATTAATTATTCGCAAACAATCAGTTCATAATGGCACATTCCATTTTAACCTACAGGGACATTTAGGGTTGTGCGATTGTGTAAGGTCCCGGGTAAGGTACATGTTGCTCTTTTATGCTGTAAAGTTTCCCCACTATTTAAAATACTATGGTTGTATGTTACAGTCTTCATGATTAATTTGGAGATATAGTCAATGATACTTTTCTCATTAAGCGAGACACTGAATCGTACACCAACTAATATGGTCCTTGCTAATTTACATAGTAAAGGTCATGGGTCACATTGTTGTGAGGCTCTGCATTGTTTCATGTCGAGTGTGTAAACGGCGTGATGTTCGACTGAATTTTGACTACTGCACTAATTCCTTCGTCGGGAAAGGTTGCCGATTCTGAATGTAGGACGTCCATTACCCCAATTATTTAATGACAGGACTACATGGAAAGCAACGGAATACTGGATATCTCCGACGAATTTGATGTCTGTTACCACGGTCCTTTGTGGAGTGACACTGGCAGTGCTGTTCCCGATCTCGACAATGATGTCAGCAACTGTGATTGTAGAGTGAACATGACTAAGACTATGAGTCCTTGAAACTTTCAGAGACCAGCCTGAGGTGTCCCCGAATCTTTGAAGGACTATCCTATAGAATGTTACCTTGAATCTTTCAAAAACCGCCATTGCAAGACGAGTCTTTGAAACATTCAAGGACCACCCTGATGTGTCCCTGGATCTTTTAGAGACCACTCTGATGTGACCTTGAAACTTCCAGGGACCACCTGGATGAGTCCTTGAAACTTTGAGGGACCACCCGGATGAGTCCTTGAAACTTTCAGGGACCAACCTGAGGTGCCCCTGAATTTTTCAAGGACTATCCTAATGTGACCTTGAAACTTTCAGGGACCACCCAGATGAGTCCTTGAAACTTTCGGGGATCACCCTGATGTGTCCCTTAATCTTTTTTAAGGGACGACTTAGATATGACCCCTAAACATTTTTAAGGACTGGCCTAGAGAGGCACTTTGAAATAGTAAAGAACCAATCAGATATGATTCCGAAACCTCCAAATGCATCCAGGTCTTCTAAACAATACAGCAATCATCAAGTTTTGACCTCTAATCTTGACATTTTCAAAAATGTGTATCAATGAGATGAATTATCCTTAAAAAATTGTCAAAAAGGATAAATTTACAATTTTTGAAAAGCAGATGGCTTTAAATACTACAATTTTTAAATACTACTTTAACATTTAATTCAATAATTACAGTTTTGATGTTTTCACTAGAAAAATTGATAATTACTAAATGCTTTGAGTAAACCCTCTCTTAGAGAGCACATTCTGTGACTTTTACTGTTCATCTTATAATCACAAAATAGTTCCAATTGTGTTAAACTATAAATGAAGATGTATAAGACACACTGTATTGTGGTTGGAGCTTGGTTGTGAGACTCTGAATTCCCATATGACAGGTGTGTGACTCCGAAAGGTCTAAATTAC
>LD347182.1:66694-86404 GCA_001465055.1 Ptychodera flava | reverse complement strand
CAAGTGATACAACAAAATTCAAATGTAATAATTTAAAGGGGTTCAGAATAGGTCAAGAAAACTTAAAAGGTAGGAGCAAATATGTAAGACACAAAATATGGGGATTTGAGCTGGGTTGAGAAACTCTCCATTCCCATATGACAGGTGTGAGACTCCGAAAGGTCTAAATTACAAGTGATACAACAAAATTCAAATGTAATAATTAAATGGGGTTCAGAATAGGTCAGGAAAAATTAAAAGATAGGAGAAGATGTATAGGGCACACTATATTGTGGTTGGAGCTGTGTTGTGAGACTCTCCATTCCTATTTGACAGGTGTGTGACCCCGAAAGGTCTAAATTACAAGTGATTCAACAAAATGAAAATGTTATAATTACAAGAGGTTCAGAACAGGTCAGGAAAACTTAAAAGATAGGAGAAGATGTATAGGACACACTATATTGTGGTTGGAGCTGTGTTGTGAGACTCTCCATTCCCATGTGACAGGTGTGTGACCCCGAAAGGTCTAAATTACAAGTGATTCAACAAAATGAAAATGTTATAATTACAAGAGGTTCAGAACAGGTCAGGAAAACTTAAAAGATAGGAGAAGATGTGTAAGACACAAAATATGGTTGATGGGGATGTGTTGACAGACTTTCCATTCCTATGTGACAGGTGTGTGACTCTGAATGCTCTAAATGCAAATCAATACAACAAAATTCCCATGTCAATACTCAAAATGTTTCAGAATATGTCACCAGGAAAGAAATTGAAGATCAACATTGATAGATAATGCCATGCTAGTGGTTGGAGATGTGTTGAGAGCCTCTTCATTCCCATGTGACAGGTTTGCAACTCCAAATTTTCTAAATGCCAATGGATATAATTTCAATGTCAATGCTGAAACAGAATATGTCACCAAGGAATAACATGAAGGAAAACATTGATAAGCAAAACCATTATTATAAATAGAGATATGTTGCGAGTCTCTTCATTCCCACGTAAAATGAATGAGAATATGGATAAGTCACATCATAATAGTCATAGTGCTGCAACAGCTGTTGCGTCTCATTCCCTTCTGTTACAAGTCTATCACAAATGACTAATAAAAAGTGATACTCACTTTGTGCTCATGCACCTTCTCTATTAACAAATACGGTGGTTTCAATCGGGTTCGAACTCACAACGTACTAGCGGAGAAGACTGTACACAGTACAGTTGGACGCAGCATTACATATGTACGAACAGCAATAGTTATTTGAGGGATGCGCTTGCGCAAAAGCCTGGCCTATTTTTATTTATTATTTATTTATTTATTTATTTATTTATTTCGAGAACCAGCTCATACACCAAAAAACATACAGAAAAAAGGGGACTGATAAACTATAAAAAAACTATAAAAACACTAAATCATGAAGGAAATTAAAACTGACAGACAGAGAAAACTTTAAAAGCAGTCGGAAAACAGTCTTTTCCAGAACAGGCTACCACACATAATATATGTATTGATAGCAGCACTAATAAGAGAATTTTCACTATTCATCAGCCTCATATAAAATTTCGAGCGTAAAGTGCGCTGTTTACTTTAGAAAGTCAAAATGTTGCTCTGAACAAAAGTGTTCGAGATACTTAATCTTCTGTCAATACCAAACAAGATTCTAAAACCGTTGTTATAAGCAACGCGAACATTATTGATACACTGATTTGTGAACTTACTCCAAAGATGTGAGCAGTACATAGAAGTACAATATGTAATAAAAAGTCTCGTTTTGACAGAGTACGAACAGTTCCAAAACTCACGGATTAACATGTTAGCTCTGGCATAAAACAACCTCATTTGACGCTTAATATCATCATTATCGTCGCCATTGCTGTTGAAAATGACACCAAGATAAGAATGATTATCTACAAAAGAAAGCTCTTTGTCATACAAGTACACATGCGGAATCTTACAAATATTTAGCATATTAGGCAAAATGGCAAGACACTTAGATTTCAAAGCATTAAAGACAATATCATGGTCATTAGCATATTGAGTACAAATATTCAAGAGGTTGTTGATACCCTTTACACTAGGACAAATCAGTACCATATCATCAGCATATAACAGGTAATTCATGCACTTTCCACCAAGGAAGCAGCCGATATTTTTCATAACAAGTAAATGACTAAGTTTATCAACATAAACTGAAAAAAGACGTGGAGAAAGTATACCTCCCTGTCTCACACCATTACATGTTTTGAAATGTTTAGATAACACAGAACCCCATCTTACAGCAAATTCTTGATGCCTATACCAATAAACCAACATACGAACTATAAAATTCGGAATACCTCTATCAATCAATTTGCGAAATAATGTCCAATGGTTCACTTTATCGAAGGCTTTTGTCGCATTAAGAAAACAAAGGAAAACAGGGGTATTATGACGCTTATAAAAATCAATTATTTCTTGTACTAAAAATACACACATATCAGTTGAGTGACTTTCTTTAAAACCAAATTGATGATCACTTGTGTACAGTAGACTATCACACTTATCAAGAATGAATAATTCATACATCTTAGAAATGGCAGTGGCAATAGCAATAGGGCGATAATTCCCAGAATTAGTAACGTCACCATTTTTATTCTTTACAAGTGGAACAAAAGTGGTGTCCATCATGCGAGACGGCAAGTAACCATGAATATGCGCTGCAGTAAGCATCACTGACAGAAGAACGTGCAGGCGTACATGCGCAAACTTTAAATGCTCAGCTGTAATGCCATCTGGACCAGCAGATTTACCACTGGCCAATTTTGCAATGGAATTTCTAATGGCAGTTGGAGTGACAATCTTATTCTCATCGAATGAAACACTCGAAATAGAATCTTTCACAAAACACTCATTACCGTTGTTGGTGACAGAGGAAAGCAGACTTGCAAAATGGTCACGCCATAAATTAGCAATGTCATGATGCCCATAACAGCCATCAATGGTTGATGCAAGAGGAGACTTCTTTTTACTACTAACACGCTTCCAAAACTCCTTGTTATTATTGTTACAGAGGTTGTCCGCTAAGGCGTTAGCTCTCAATTGAGACTCACTCTTTTTACAGATCTTAAAAACATACTTAAACTTAGCACGTGATGTCCTCATGAGATCAAAAATCGGACCTTGTCTGGGACTGCCAGAGTCCCGCCACAACAGGAAAGCATCACGGGCAATGGCATGATATTCTTTAACATGTTGATTCCAACCTGGAATTGATTTAGCCCCATTATTACACTCAATGTTAGAAGGAATGCTTTGCAAACCAGCATCCTTTAAAGCTTCAACAATATCATCATACAGTTTTGAAATTGATTGCAAATGAGAAGAGTTATTACAGTTTGAATTTCAACAAAAAGAAGGCATCTTTACCAATGTTAATTTCTCCAAGGTTATTACATGAACTGTTGAGATAACTATGCAATGATATATGATTCACCTTGGACCAGTTAATGTGAGAACAACTAGAGTTAACGACGGGAGTTGAGTCATACTTTTGAAGATCATCAAGGTTACAAATGACACGTAGCGGGAAGTGATCAGATCCAATATACTCGTGTAAAATACTAATATCTGTAATACAGTTATGTGCAGGAGATGTTGAAATACAGTGATCAAGCCACGAAGTTGAATAGTGTGCTTCACTATAATATGTAAAAATACGTTGATTGTGAGTACCAAGTAGATTGACATCAGAAGAAATGTAATTATTATCTTCACTAAATCTAGACAGTTCGTTACCAAAGTCAGAATTGCTAGTGATATCGGCATTCCAGTCACCAATAACCATAACACTATTAGTCGGTGCTTCCTCGATGCAATAACGGATTTTCTGTAAATATTCTAGAAATTCATGATAATTGTCTCTGTTTTGTGTTGGCATATAAACATTTAGAATAAGTAAAATACCTCCACTGTGTCTGATCTCAATACCAATTAAATGACTGTCATTGTAACGTTTTACATTTACAGTACCAAGAGATTTCCTCCACATTACTGCAACACCACCAAACGGGCGACCAAGGCGAATACCGACCTCATCGTCCATAGACCTCATCGTCCATAGCTGATTCACCAACGGCGTAGAAATCTTCATTGATACGGGACAGTAAACTGAGCTCAGGCTTTGACAGCCAGTGTTCCTGAAGAAAACATAGGTCACAAGAACCACATATGTCCTTTATGGTTTCAATCGACGATTTAATTCCAAGACAGTTGTACGATATTATAGTAAGATTCATAAAGATTACTGCTAGTTTCTTGCAGGATAGAACTTCCTCACCAAAGTGCCAGTTGGCCACACACTAGCATTGAGGATGCGTTTCCGAAGTCGAAATAAGCTTGAAAGATGAATACGAATCATATTTGGTCTGCAATGTCATTATTTTTACTTCACAAAGGCCAAGGTTTTCTAAATGTGCTGATATGTCATCTGCTTTAGTACCTGGAGAAAGACGGCTAATAAACAATGCACTGGGCTGGGTAGTATTCACAGCTTTAAGTGACGTCAATTCTGCATTGTTCCCAGTGATGACCGATTTAGGTTTGGGGGCAGATCGTTTCGAAGGTCGATGTCGACGATTAACAGTGACGAAGCTATGGTTGCTGGAGGATGAAGGCAGGCGGGTGGGTGCATCATACGATACTCCTTGGCAAATGCTGACTACTCGATCTGGTACAGAACGATCGACGGCTGGGATGCCAGAAGTTGCGACTTCGCTATACGAACGCGAAACTATTTCTTTGACAGCTGTAATTTCATCATTATCAGCATCGCCAGCAAAGGTCGAATCATCAGCATTTCTCAAGTGTGATTGGTCACACTGTATATCAGGTTGCTCATTCATCCATTGACCATCTGTGGACACGTCTGCTTTGGTATGCAATTTATTGTTCAACACTTGTTGCGTGAACGATTTCTTTATGAAATTCAACTCCCGTCTCAGGGATGCAAATTCTTCTCTTAAAATTTCACGTTCATCGAAGGTACCATTGCCCTTCAACTGAGAAACCTCCTGTTGCAGTCCTCTGATTTCTTTTATCAGGATGGACACATCAATGTGAGAAACATCAACAGGTGGCAATCGTGTCAGATCTTGTGCGACAAAACATGGCACATTACTCTGATCAAGTTCATGCAATAAATTCACGTCACCATATCGTGTAGGTTATTATTACGTTTGTGTTGGCCCGTGCGTCGTATAAAGCGAATTGTATCAATATCGCATGAATCAAAGATAAGCCTTTTCGCATATTCGACCTCTTTGTCATCATACGTATCAGTACAGAGTTTTACAATCATGTCTGTTGGTAGAATGTCAATTTTGTTCCACAGAAAGCATAACAGCTCATTTACAATGACGCTTCTTTCAGTTACACTGCGAGAAACTTCGAGTTTCTTACTTTTCTTTAGCGAGGCTCCCAACTTTGTCGGATTTTCTCTCCTTGCTGAAGCAATATCGGGGAAACGCCTTTCTTCACAGACTGGGCACAAGTCCAAGTCACCCTGGCATAAGGATACATTTTCCAAACTTCCACAGTCCAAACACTGCATTTTGACAGTGGCCTCACCAACGATGTATTACGTAACAGCTGTACCGGTACATCAACTGAAGATCTGGTGAATTTTATACAACTGGTTTTTCTAGCGAAGAGTCCACAAAAGCGCTCAGAAAAGACAAGTCAGCCGACCAGATAATGTTCATGAAGGGATTTGACCTTGAAGAATACCAAAAGTACATCAAATTCACACCAGAAAGACTTACAAAGCAGGACAGCAAAATGACGATACCATATTCAATATGGCGTCACCATTTGTATCTATGACCTTTGATCTCATATTCCGTGACCAAACGTGAGCATTCCCACATGACACATTTCATTTCCCAGGTGACAGGCTCCCTGTCGCGCGCACTACCCCTATCAACGGGTGACCTAGCTAGCTAGGTACCTGGGCCCAGTTCAAGTTGTTACAATGTTTCAACTATGTCATCCAGAACAGTTTGATTGTACAGTACTATAGAGCCTTGGAAATCGTGCGTGTACATGTGTGTATATATATTTGTGTGTGTACATTTTGTCAGATCATATCTTTTCACTGCTCACTGCATGATTATTAAAACGGTTATTGATCGATCGCCCATTTACGCTACACATTTGACACGTTAATCTGTTTTTTTACGACAGTAAAGTAACGATGATGACAACATCTCTTAATTCAGAGAAGACAGCGAAGGCATTATTGATTACAAAAAGGTACAAGCTACCGGCTGAAATTTGGAACGAACTATACAAAATATTAAAGAACAATCCAGTCATACTGGAGCAAGACTATAGACTATGTATGTGGCGCCTGGCACGACAAACGAATGAAGTGATGAAACGGGTATGTATCCAGGTAGAGGATAGATAAACATTCTCCACAGTACATGGTCGGTTCCCCGTACGTCTTGTCAAACCATTCCTTTCTATGTTTCTACTAGGGCGAATGTGTACCGCGCACACGTACATTTGTCTGTGTAACACATTCAAATTGTGGGGAGGGAGTGGGTTCTTTTAGATCTGACATCTGATCCAAGTATGCGGTTAAGCCCCGCATTTATTTCAAATGAGAGTTTGACGGTGATGCAGAATTATAGATTCAAAGTTAGAAGCAACAAGAACGTCATTGGTTAATATTCATATGGTGAAACAATTCCTATTTTCGATGACGTTCGTACGGTGACGTCAAAAAAGTTTAGAATCCTATTTAAACATCAAGCTATAGTATAGAGCATGCAAAATACAAAGCTTATGAAAATATAACAAAAAACACTCAACAATTGAAATCTTTCAGGACACAAATTTGAAACCTACGTATTTAGCATTTCTATTTTGTCCTGTTTACTCTTTCCTTTTTTTAATAATTATTCTCCCCAGGCGATGGTTAGACTACGAAAATATCAGCTGAGCCTGTATGAAAATGTATGGGACCTGCTATACATCTGCGTCCTTCATGCAATGCATTACTGAGGATTGGAGACAGCGCCGAACTTTTAATTTTTTTTATTTTTTTTGTGGTGTTTTGTCGTGTTCAGCAGTTTCAATTGTATTTTTATATTAACATTGTTTTAATATTAAAATTAATTGAATGATGCATTTGATATGAATATTGGTCTACATGAGTGGTAACTTTTTTGTAAGCAAACGCAATGGACTTGTAAATGTATTCAATTATCCATCTAATCAAACATATATGTAGTCACCTCGATGTCTAGGATTATGACAGCAGGACAGCATGCGAAATTTTACGACAAGGATATCTCACCTTTACTAAAATTACAAAACAAAACAAAAAATATCTATTACCTTTTCCCAAAAGAGAGACAATGACAACATCAGATACAAAGATATTTTTGTTCAGTAAAATCACCTGTAAAGTGCAATGTAAGTATTTACCTTCATTTATTGATAAGGTGTTGTGTTTTCCCCCTTGCTTTGTTTTCTTTTGCATTTGGTAAGAAAATTAAACCAAAAAGGTAGTTTGCATTGCGTTAGAAAAATGCGCAAAAAAAACCAAAAAACAAAAATAAAATAAAAACAAAACAAAACAAAACAAAACAAAAACAAAGTAGTTTTAATAAGTTTGTTTGTGTGGGAGAAAACTGTGTGTCCAAGTCGACAGCATTGCCCTCCACAAAACGAATACCCTGAATCCGGACAGTCAGTTCTACATAGGCAGGTTGATACTCTCCATAGCACCAGACAAAGTTTTCTGGAGATGGAACAACCAGCCTGGGATTTTTTCTTCAGAAGTCCTTTCACAAATTCTGTTTTGCCGGACTGTGTTGGCCCACACACGAGTGCAGTGAAGGGATGGTGAAGTCTTGCATCCATAATTTTGTTGGATTGATTTCCTTCTGTCAATATGTGTACGATTTGTCACGCAGTGGTTGATGGGAGTCGGATTTATCGGCCAGTTTTTTAAGGGTCTATATCTTTCTACTTTGTCTCTAATGTTATGCACTTGAACAAGATGATTTGTCAGTCTGACCAGATGTTTTGCACGACATCCAGGATAGGGACAATTCTTTCTCACTCGTGGCATATCAAACGGTTGGCTTACTTTCAATTTCTCCTTTTTTCAATTAATGATCTTTGAATTACCTTTCGTTTAAAAAAATGTCGTAGATGATATAAGGTAAAACACAAAGATGGACGAAGCACATGGGCTTTGAAAAGTGTAGATTGTTCACAATCAATCTTAACAATGTTTGCAGAATGACACCCATCATACCAACGGAGTGAATTACATGAAAGCGCTCTCTTACATAGGCCAGGAATACCTCATTTTGTGAAACAGGAAAGGGACAGAGAGGGGAAATGGCCCTCGGGGCAAAGGGGCCTCCTTCTTTTTCATAAAGGGCCTACATGAATTGCATCACAGAAAGGTAAGGGGAAGTTCAATGGATTACACATCTTCACTAAAGGCCCTCGGGGCGTGGGGGCCGGAATTTTTGCCCTGGGGCAAAGGGGCCATGCTTTTCATACCTTACCATTCCTCAACACCTGCACACGCAAACACTCTCTCCCACACATACAAGGACAAAACACCATTTTCTTCTTTCAAATCAATCCATCAAATTGATGAATTCTTTAATTCCTGTTAGAAAAAATAACTAATGTAAACATGTTCAAAAATATTTCATTGTCAAAAAATGATGTAAACATTCACAATATTTTTTACATTTAACTTCTTATTCTATTTGTTCGGTCATCTTCTTATTTTTTTCTTCTATAAATTGAAAGTTCAAAGGAAAACAAAAGAAAGAAACATCTCATAATCTTCTTAACACCATAGTTAATCCCAATCCCGGGCCTTTTTCTCCGGTATTTGAAATTGAACCTGAACAAAGAAAAAAAGGTAAATACTCAGTGTCCATTAAATTTTGAATAACGAATTCAACGATGATTCACAAACTTTTCTTTTCGAAAGAGTCCACTGTTTTTTTTTTGGTTTTTTTTGTTTTTTTGTTTTGTTTTTACTTTTCTGGGTTTGATTTTAATTTGTGTCCGAGGGAGGTGGATATAACAGTTACAGTTGCAGTGGTTCGGTGGAAACTCCATTAGCCAGGACTTTCGCTTGATAGAGACGTATGAAAATCCAAACTTCAGTTGTTGATAAGTGTACATGTGGAGTCCATGTAGACGGAATCCCCTGTTGGTCACACTCTGGTCACACTTGGAAGGGAGGACGTCCAGATAAAACTCTTTGGTGATGGGGTTCTCTTTTTTGTTCACGCCCTTACATGAAAACTTATCTCCCTTATCTCCACCAAAGCAGTAGTAGTATTTGCTGTTGAGTGCCACAATACCATCGCCTTCCCACTCGATCTTGAAAAGGCCTGGAGTTCCTCTGTCATGTCCTCTGTTCCTCTGTCAGTAGTGATCAGAGCGTGGAAACCAATGATGACGTTCGGCTTCATACAACTCTATCATCTCTGGTTTGACCAGTTCTTCGAGGCTGTTGGCAGCGATGGAGATGGATACCGATAACTGTGTAGCTCCTGTCAAGATACCTGGTGTTTCTCTGATGGATCAATGCTCTGAGATCAGGATCTGTCCGGCGCATGGTACGGTAGTGACATTCCCACATGGTGACCAGGTTGAACCCCATGTCTCTAATGTAGGTATCATTCTTGGCAGTCTCTTCCTGAAGCTCTTGCACAGACTTCCTACAAACTTCATTGACTTCTCGCTTTCTGTTCGCATCACAATCATGCCCATGCCAGTAGCAACCATGAAACTGATAGGCAGTATCAACCATGAAACTGATAGGCAGTAATGTTTGCCTCACAGAAACCAACAGGGAGGCGACGACCACCGAGACGTATTTCTCTGGCATTGCTCCTGTGCTGGATATGCAGGTCATCTTTTGTTGCAAGGTAGTCGAGCCACTGGGAGGCGATGGGTTCAGATAGTGTCCGACGAGTTTTCACATACCTTTCGACGAATGTAGAAGCCTGTGGGCATGTCTTGCATTAAGGCCCACAGATACAGTGCATTGGCATCATATCCTACAATACGCTTGCAGGGTTTCTCATTCCTGATGACTGTTTTACCTGCTTCATGGTAACAAGGGAATATGATGCTGGGTCCTCTGATGATGTTGACTTGAAGGTGTCATACTAGTCTCTGTCCTGTTTGCTCAGAAGACAGAAGTTGACATCAGGGTCAAGCCGCTTGAACATATAGCTCATGGTTATGCCAGGTGACGAAACGGCCTCTTTGAATGGATCCACCCATCGTTCCCTATAAAATTGGTACATGTTACCGATGGCTTCTAGAAATGGTTGTACATCGGCGTTATTGTACCACACCAGAAAGTCTCTGAAGGTGGTCATTCGATTGGTCTCCCACACTTGCTGACACAGCAGGTACTCTTCTTCACTGATATTTCTTTGCTTGAGTGTGCTGTAGAATGCTCCATGTGGTGGAAGTGATTGGGATCCCAGCTTTTCGAGGCACTCCATCCATACATATGGGAAGAAACCCTTTTCTTCAGTGGTGTTGTACGCTTTCAGGAATTGACTGTAGCTACAGCCATGTGACACATAATTGGATATGTCGAGGAATCGAAGAGTGTCAGTCTCCAGAGTCAGGTAGTCTGAACATCGCTTGATGACGAATTTTACTGTACTCTCCCGTAGAAGCTCTGGCCACATATATGCCTTGGCTGCATTGAGATCGTAGCAACCAGAGTTGAAGCCAAGGACTGGCAGTTGTTTCAGGTGGTTAATGAAACGGGTTTTAAGTCGACACAAGGGGTGATCATCATCCTCTTCGCCGCCTCCTCCTTTCAGAATTTTCTTGTCCAGTTCTTCAAGAAATTCCTGGAATCTAGGTTTCATGATCTCATAGCACCGTTCGCTGATGATTTGTAAGTATTGTAGCATTTTGGAGACCAGATGTTGTGGGTTCCCATCTGTGATGTAAAATCGTGGCTCTTCATAGGATGGCACATTGCTACAGACACTTACACTGAGTAACTCATGCTTGGATACAAAACGAGTTTCTCTGCATTATTTGAAGGTCAGCTGTCCTTATCCAAGTAGCATTCAAAATCGAATGTTGCTCTGTAGGGGTAAAATCGCAATTCTTCAGGTATTGTGATTCCCACATCATCCAGAGATTCAAATACTGTCGGGGTGAGCTGAAATACACCTCCAGGAAAATTGTGTTTTGTCCCTGCAGAGCATGTTTTTTCATGCTTGGCTAAGTTTCTAAAGTGGTTGAAGAGTTTATCACAGGAGGAACACTTGCATGACTTAGCATAGTGGTCAAAATCTTTAATGTATGAAAAATGACCTTCATAATGGTTGACATACATAGTGTCCTTGTGTTTTCTCATGGATCTATAAATGTGCTTGACGATCCTTTCACCCCTTGTCATATCGTCTTCTTCGCTGATACTCGTTTCACAGACTTTTTTATTGATGGAAAAGAGGTCTTCCAGAGTTGGAAAGTCCTCGAATGACACACCACCAAAGTTGACACTAACAGTCTGTTCCTGACTTTGTGTAAACTGTCGTGAGTATTGCTTTGCCGCAACTTCCAGATTTTTTTCTTCATACCCTTTGGCAAGAGCAAGGCAGTGGAAAAAGCAAAACTTGTCATTGTAAGGACGAGCTGTACGAGGAGAGTGGATCAAAGGTACAACACTTTGAGATGTCATCAAGTAATCTTGGAGGGTGACATCACTACAGCCAATGTAACGCTTTGGCATTTTGACGATGTAAACAGTGATATTAGTGATCAGCTCAATCACCCATTTAGAGTCTGGTCTATTCTGTTTGATGTGTTCAAGTATATCAGTGTCTTGCAGACGGGTTAGAAAGTCATTCAGATCATGCTTATTCCTGATGAGAACAGGCGCATCTAACAGGTGATTGTTGTGGGATGGATAAAAATACCTCAATGCTCCCGTTTCGACAAGACACATGATGAAACCAAGGGCAAGATTTACCTTGTATTGAGTGGACTGTCTTTGATGAACTGTCTGAAGGTATCGCGCTATCTCATTACGATGAAATCCACCATGGGTTCGGAAATTGAAGACGTCCAGCAACGGGTTTCCCCTATGATGTCTCGATCGAATGTGGAGCCAATTTTCTCTGTAGAGGGGTAGAATGTCAGACTCCACATTACCATTGTCACTGTCATCAAAGATTGGTTCCAGTGGATCAACAGGTAATCTGCCCGAGGTACTTGTGACGCTTTCCTCATTGCTGTCAACCTCTCTGCTATTACTGCTGCTGTTACTAGTGCTGGCATCATGTTGCTTTTGTCGATGACCACCTGCCTGTACAATGTCTGCATCATCGTCATCAGAAGAGGACGAAGCAGAAGAAGATGAAGAAGATTTTGATTTTTCAAATGAACGTTTATTACTAAAATTAATCGTCTGTACAGAAAAGTACATATCAAAACAATTCAAATTTTGACAGGAAAAGCAAAAATGAAATCAGACAAATGCATAATGGCAAATGATGGTAAATTATTGAAAATACTGAGCAAAGTTGGACTATTAAAAACAGCAAAAACTGCAAAGTGGCAAAGACACTGATGCTGGAGCGAGACGGAGAGAACTTGTGAAAAGGCAATCAGGTAGCTATAACACTTGCAACATGGGCAAAGAAACCAAATAAATCTGAAAAAAGCACAATTTTGTTATTGACAGAAGGCATGATGCGAGGTGCATGAAAAATCTCCACTGAATGGGGATAGCAAAACAAACTACGAAACAAGAAAAAGCGACAGACATTTGCAAAGAAAAATGACAAGAACACCTTACATCTTGCAGAAAAAAGCCACCCAACCGCCAATGAGAAGGGATATGTTGAGAAAATTCTTCGTTGGCATACTCTAAGTTGGCAAGTACATGCCAACAAAGAATCTCCTCAACTGACTACCCCCTCCCATTCCGTGAGGAGTACGGTGCCCAGGACGAGTTAGGTATTGGCAAAAGGGAAAGTGTGCTGAGAGGTAAAAGCACACAAAAGAAAAAAGAGTTCACCACAAAATTGAATCAATTGTAATTGTTCCATCAATGTCTAGGGAAGCAATGACGTCATTAATACACCAAATGTTTTTGAAAGCACTTATGTTTGAATTGAGCGTGAAGTAATTATATTCTTCTAGAATGAGAGAACAAACTCGCCTTTTAAAAACAGAAACAAGCATACTACTGATTGAGGGATCATGACCATTAATTGCATTTCGTCTCGTCACATGAATTGCAATTTTAGCTGTCGTAAAAAGAAAATTTAAAAGCGCAAAAGTATTTTTGTCCATGTACGATTTATCGAAGGGTGGGCCTAAAACAAACCACCAGAATAAAATTTTGCATTCCTGACCAAGAAAATGGTGACAGAGTTTACGAAGGAGAATGAACAAAGGAGAAAGACGAGGGCATTCTAAAAAAATGTGTAAAAGGTCTTCTCTGGCATTACAGAAAATACAATCAGAGGATGAGCTATACCAAGAATGGAACATAAACGAACCAGTTGCGTACGCACCGTGGAGAAGACGCCATTGAAGATCTCCTTCTTTTGGGGGAATGGGACTGAGATATTAAGAAGTGAACAAAGGTTTGATATTTTCAGAAAGTGAAAGCAGATCTGTCAAAATTGTATCTTGACGTTTATTGTTCCCATGAAAACTGGACATAATCAAGAATTTATATATGCTACCCTTTTCAAGTATATACAAGGGACAATTCCAAATAATATGGTCATCATTGCCTTTACAAATAAGTTCGAAAGAATACGAAGGACGATGACAAGAATGAACTTCATCCAAATTAACTTCCTCTTCAAAATAACTGTGGATTTTGTTTTTCCAATCACAGGGAATAGAGTCGACCAACGTCGACAGTTTTTTGAAAGATACTCGTTACCGTTGCCCAAATACGTGCCAAGGAGTTTGAGACCAATATTATTCCAAGGAATTTCAAGAGGACGATCAGCACGCCCACGCCATAGGCCGACCCAAAGACCTTGGGACTTACGATAGTTAATTTTTGCATTTCTGGCATGTTCATAGACAGCAAACCAATATTTAAACCTAAAAAAATCAGTATCACAAGTTACAAGAGTATTAACGTCATCAGCATAAGCTGAAAGTTTACATTTACGATCACTTGAATTTGGAATCATAACGCCTTGAATACTGTCATCTTGTCTTATTCTGTGTAAAAGAGGTTCAATAACAATTGCATACAGCTGCCCTGATAATAAGCAACCTTGCCTTATACCACGTGAAAACTGAACTGGAGCAGTTAGAGAACTGTTAACACGAACAAGACTATCAGCTTGTGTATACAGAAGTTTAATAAAATTGATGACATTTTCACCAAACCCGAACGCATGCAGAGTTTGAAAAAGATAATGATGACTGACACGATTCAAAAACTTTTTCCTGATCTAAAGAAAGAATACCAAGAGTAAGATTCATGTCATTATGAAAATGAATGCAATTTCTAATTAAAGGAATATTGTCAAAAATCTGTCTGCCTGGAGTAGTATAACTTTGATCTACATGAATGATATCTTGCAAAACTTGCTTCAAACGAAGTGATAAAGCTTTAGTGAAAATTTTATAATCAGAACAAAGCAAACTGATAGGTCTCCAGTTCTTAAGGAGGGAGTTATCACCTTGTTCAGGAAGGAGTGTGATAACAGCTCTACGACAGGACATTGGAAGAAGGCCATCGGAGATTGACTTTTGAAAAACCTGGTGAAAATCTTTCCCCAATAGAGACCAGAATTTTTTATAAAATTCACAAGGAATGCCATCAACACCAGGTGTTTTACCATTCGCAATGTTCTTGAGTGCAAAGGTGTACTGGTCAAGACTAATGGGTTCATCAAGTTGCGTAACTTTGTCAACAGGTAATTGAGGGAGATCGTGAAGCAAAGTATTTTGTGCTTCAGGTGAAACAGGCTCAGCAGTAAACAGGTTTTGATAAAACTGGCGAGTGAGTTGACGAATTTCTCTCTGATTTCCAGTAATTGTATGATCTTCACGTTGGAGATGAGTAATGGATTTTCAAAGAAAATACAACGATCATCATGCAAATGAAGTAGACGACCCTGGACGACACTTTTTACAGAAACAACATCAACATTTTTGTTTCGCGGAAACAGCACTGCAACCCCAGCAGAATTACTAGTACCATGTGAGAAATAAATAGGCGCACGCCAAACTACTTGCCACTGAGCCCGAGTAGCCACTGTAGAACGGGTTTCTTGTAAAAAATAAAAATCAGCATAGTGATTGGACTTGAAAGTAGACAAAATGTTATACCGTTTCAAAGAATCATGGCAACCATTTACGTTCCAAGAAATTAAACTTGCCATCACTAGACAAGCAAAATCAACAACGATTTTACTTCCAATGTTTAGTAATAGCCAAGCGTTTACATTGTCTAACATGTTGTTGTAACTTTGCCACAAGTTTATGGATACGAACTTTTTGTTGACTAGTGACAATATCTGACCTGCGTAAGTTAGCAAATGACTTTATGAGAACTTTAAAATCTGAGCAGTAATCTTTACATTGTTCTATCATATTTTTAGAGCCTTTAATGTCTTCTAAAAACTCAAGCAAATTAGATGGCTTGATTTGTAGCTTTTCTTGAAATTCTGATAAGTCAGAAAGTTCAGACGCAACAGACTCATTGTCATGATCGGACATTTCGCTAAGAACATCAAAGGAGTTTGATGTTTTCACTCTTGACCAAATAAGCTGATTTTGAGAAACTTTTGTTGAAGACTCTGACTAATATATAAACAAATCCTGAGACTCATTTACATTGATATCTGAAAAAGGAGTCTCAGGAAACTCAAGTGATTTGGACTGAATAAGTGAGGATGATGACGATGAAGGGGGGTCGAATGATAAAACGGGAGTAGAGGGGAGCGGAGAATACAAAGGCGAAGCAGGGGTTCGTACCCTGTCTTCATCGGCATGGACGTTAACATATTTTTTCCTTCTCTTGAGCGTCAGTGGGTTGACTGTTTTTATTGGTGAGAGGTCTTTGATCAACAGAATTTTCATCAACAGATATGACTTTGTGAGCGGACTCTGATTGTGCCTCATTGTTTTCGACAAAGCGAGTTGACGTTGAGGCGTTACTTGAAGTTGAGGTGCTAATTTCTGTAGTATTGATATGCTGATTAACACCTTCATTTGCATTTGCTTCACTTTCAACAACATCAATTAAACCTAAGTTTTCATCCACACAATTATTCTGTTTTTGAACATTTTCAGTGTCATTATCGTTGTTTTCTGACGATCTATAATCATGATAGTTAGGACAACATTTACGGATATGACCTTTTAGTCCACAATGAAAACAACGAAGTTCATCAATAGAAACGTAAACGGAATAAAAATGGTCATCATATTTGATTTGATTTACACCACTGTAGGTCTCATTTTGTAACAAAACATGACCTTGTCGTCTAAACGAATTCACATGCTTCAGCGAAGCATTTTTACAACCAAGAGGGATTGCTCTTAGGTGTCCAACAACTCTACCAAGTTTCAATAAATGTTCCTCCAAAACTTCATCAGGAATGAACGGAGGAACATTTGACAGAATTGATTTTGAGGCTGGTTTCACCATGTGTTCTACATCGACTAATTCATCAAACAAAGCAAACTTTGATTCAACAATACTTTCAACATTGCCGAGTGTTGCTAAGAAGACAACCACGGACTTATTCATTCTAGATGCAGCAATAACATTTTCACTTCTGACTTTCTTTGCAATCTCTTCAACATAGCTTTCAACAGGAACACCTTCAATATTAGTAGACCTGACAGCATGCCTGCGTGTCAGATTCCGAAATGGCTTGTCCTCCCAGGCGGCCATATTGCCGACCATGGGTTAACAAATGACAAAAAATAAAATCGAAGAAAATCCGCCTAGTCGAAGATGAAAGCGGACCGGAAACAAGACCCAAAAGAACTAAGCACTACTCACAACATAAACTGATGACAATTGATGAAGGATGGCACTTCTCACTGGTAGTAAATCAAAACAAGTAGGAGCCCTTCTTCTGTACGTCTATCCAATATGGCGGAAGAAGAAGAGAAGGATGAAAGGTGCGCATCTTCCTGGTGGTTGTGACTGTGCCTTTTCAATGTCTGAAATGATTTGAATCGGCGGGAGCATCTAGCACACTTGTATGAGACGGCCTTGGACAATTTTTTGTGAATTTTGATATGGTTGGTGTAGTGGGACCTTCTGGTGAATACCATATCACATGTTGAACACTTGTATGTGCTTCGACGAAGATGGCAATCATGGATGTGTTTTCTCAAATAATCCTTGCAGGCCAAGCTTTGATCGCACACAGGGCAGGTGAAGTGATGGTCTCGAGATTTAGCATGAACAGTGTTTGTGTGTCTCTTTAGGCTATCCTTGCGGCTGAAAGATCGATCACACCATGGGCAAGGGAAACGAATGTTCTCACCGTGGACAGTACTGACATGACGCTTGAGATCTCGGCGTCGTACAAATGATCTGTTGCACTGGGAACATGTGCAATCTTGAGCCGAGGACTGATTTTCAGTTTGTTGTAAGTGCCTGCATAAATTCAGGTGATGGTTGATGATTAGTTGTCTTTAATGTCAGGCTTGCTACTCCTATATCAGAAGAACCCAGCATCATTCTCAATAAATATATAAAAATAAATAAATAAATAAATAAATAAATAAATGATTTAATAAAAACATAATTTAATCAATTGCGACTCTATTAATATATGTATGAACACATTTACAAACACACAAGAGAGCATTGTAAGATAGTTACAGTTACATACATACATACATACATACATACATACATACATACATACATACATACATACATACATACATACATACATACATACATACATGCATGAATGCATGCATGTATACATACATGCATGTGGTCGTCAACTGGACAATGCACATAAAGATAATTGGGTATCAGGAATTAAACAATTGTTGCTGCTCGTAAATATTGGAGAGGCCATGAATGTAAAAATAGAAAATGACAAACAGTTTAAAACTAATTTCAATGTAAAAGTTAAACAGCTGTTTGAAAAGTGTGCATTTGAATTGATTCATGATGATTCCAGACAAGGGCACCATAAAAATAAACTTCGCACATACAGAGACTTGAAAAAAGATTTCTCTCTCGAAAGCTATCTTCATGTTATAAAAAACCCAGATCACAGATCAGCCCTGTGCAAGTTATGCATTAGTGCACACATACTACACATAGAAACAGGTAGATATAGAAACCTTGATGTCATAGACAGAGCATGCCTAATCTGCCAAAACAAACAAGTAGAAGATGAGATACATTTTCTTTTTCATTGCAAAGGCTACACAGACATTAGACATGATTTTTTCAGTAAACTAAACATTTGTAAAAACGAATTCAGAGGCACACAAGACCTTATAAGCATATTTTCAAGGACAGATAAAGCATCAGTGAATTGGGAAAATACATACATACATGTCTTAAACTCAGACAAGACAAAATGAAAAAACAAAGTAAACTATTTATGAACCTGTAATATGTTGACCTCATATATATATATATATATATATATATATATATATATATATATATATATATATATATATATATATATTCTTTCATTGTTGTTGTTTTTTGGGGTTTTTTTTGGTTTTTTGTTTGCAAAACCTTTATTGCACTTTATAATCAAGATCCCAACTGGGGTATTCAATAAAGGCTTACTTTACTTTACTTTACTTTATATGCATGTGTACATGCATGCATGTATACATACATGCATAAATTTGTACTAATACAATGGAATAAAATAATCAATTCAAAGACATGAAAATAGTTAATTACCTGGATTTCTTTGCAGATGAGACTCCTCCATTACCTGTATCATCTTTTTGCTCTGTTGAAGCTGCAACAGATATTGAGATTCTGTTGGGGAAAATATTATCATGTTATTTTGAGGGGGAAAAAACTTATTATTTCACATATGTGCGTATATATGTATGTATATGTGTGTGTGTGCGTGTGTGTGTGTGTGTGTGTGTGTGTAAAACAGAAAAAATCCACTATTATATCAGATGAATTTTCCCATAAATGTACAACAATTATAACCTTTGATGGACGAAGGTAAATGAATTTTATGAGTAATTATCCTCCAGCTTACCCGTTCGAACTTGGACATTCATCCCCTTTATTTTCCTCGGAGAGGTCAGCCACGTCTCCATCGTATTCTTCGATTGGATTCTGCACGAAAGAAATGAAGAGGCAAAGGGGGAAACGTCCTCAGTATTTTTATGACTGCAGGAACAGCTTCTGTCAGTTTACAACTGAAAGGTAGTCATATTCTTACACGGGTTCTCAGCTCATGATTCAGACACGACACGAACGCTGTGACCTCAAGACTCTAGAGTGTAAACAACCGTGAACGGTTGAATGACGTGACAAAACAAATACATTGTAAGGGGCAACATCAAAAGTTCAATATAATAAATCAAACTTAATTGCTTAAGTTTGGCCTCAGACCCCCCCACCACCCTCCTCAATCAACTTACTTCTCTATTTAAACCATATCAGCATAATCACTCATACTCATTCCTTTACACCACGCTACCACTTCACA
>LD347182.1:721-14921 GCA_001465055.1 Ptychodera flava | reverse complement strand
CCCCCCTGCCGTTAATTGTGCTCGTTCCCTAAGCAGTTTTGAAATGGATGTACTGAATTGGATGTACTGAAATGGGTGTACTGAAATGGGTGTACTGAAATGGCAGTACTGAAATGGTTGAAATGGGTGTCTGAAATGGGTGTACTGAAATGGGTGTACTGAAATGTGTGTACTGAAATGAGTGCGGGTGTACTAAAATGGGTGTACTAAAATGTGTGTACTGAAATGGGTGTACTGAAATAGCTGTACTGAAATGTGTGTTCTGAAATGAATGCACTAAAATAAGCTAAGTGTACTTAAATATGATTACTGGAATGGGTGTACTGCACGACCGAACAATGCCTTAATTTTAGCTTTTGCGTCACCGAACCATTTGCGAACGAAGGTAACTTACCTTGACCCCGGATACTTTAGGGTCAAGGTCGTCATTTCTTTCCGCTCTACTGACCACGATCACATATGTGCCAATGAAGACTAGCCGAAATAAAAATATGTTTCCGGTAAGCTCGCTGATCCAAGACATTTTTTTCGCATTTTCAACAACAACGAGCAGATTTTCTAAATTTACTGTATTTTATTGGTTTCAGCAACAAAATTGAAAATAAAAAAATGCTGCCTACCCTAATTTTCGGAAGGATGTTACTGGAAACACAAACATATTTTTATTTGGCCTTAAAAAAACTGTACGAGCAAAATAGAATTAAAACAAATCTATGACACTTTATATTTCAGACTTACAGCAATGCGTTACGACAACAGACGACAAGACAGCCTGTAAACTACATCATAAACGTACTTCTTTTACATGTCCCGATGGATCTGGAGAAATGCCACAGATGTGCCGATATGTTTACAAACCAAGGACCTCTATAATTACCCTTTCATAAATACACTTCTATATACTTTACAAGCTATATATATTCTGGGGAGGGCAAAAATAAAACCCTCAGAATTTACTGGCATGTAAAAGGTCGGGAAAGAATGACCTAAATGCACCGACGTATCCTAAGGGAGCATTCGTTTTTTTACGGGGGGGGGGGGGGTCGGGGGAATTTTAGCGACAAATGAAATGTAAAAAGCGACCCCCTCCAAATCAAATTTCTAAAATTTGACCCCCCCCCCTCAATTCATCAATTGTAAAATGTGACCCCCTCCCCAATGAAAAAAAAAAATTTTCAGATTTGATTCATTAACCCTTCGCACCCTGTGGCCCCGGGCTGAAAAAGTTTCCTCGCATACTAGAATCAGCATTTTTGGTGAAATTCCAAAATCAAATTTTTTGCACACACATGAACTTGTAATCGCTCTAGTCTAATCAAGTACACTAATATCAATAATCAAGAGTACATAAATACACAGATTTACCTATTTTTATATTGGAAAAATATTATTCATAGTTTCCTCATAGACAAGATAGTGAATCAACATTTCGGTGACATTCCAAAATCAAATTTCTTGCACAAACATCCACTTGTAACCACCCTCAGTCTAATCAAGTACATTAATATCAATAATCAAGCGTACATAAATACACCGATTTAACTAGTTTTGTATTGGAAAAAAATTATTCATAGTTTCCTCTGACAAGATAGTGAATTGACAATTCGATGAAATTCCAAAATCCAATTTCTTGCTCACACATGCACTGGTAATTACCCTAGTCTGATTAAGTACATTAATATCAATAATCAAGAGTGTATAAATACACAGATTTAGCTAGCTTTGTATTTAAAAGAAATTATTCATAGCTTCTCATAGATTATGTATGGAGGACCTGTGTATTTTCTATTTTGCCTGGGAGTTCTTGTGTGTTATCCCTGTATACCTAGGGAGTTGCAGGATGCACTGGAAGGTTTTAGGGTCAGCGTGTGCTTTTTAAGTAAGATATTTCTCTATTTTGAGTTTTACTCAAGTCAGCAGATATGTAAAGAAACCGGTAAGTGGCAGAGGTCGAACTTTATGCGGATCGGACTGTTTATTTAAACCCTACGTCATCCTCTACTTAGTCGATCAAACAAACATTGCTCACCGTGCGTGCCATACATGCCGTATATGTACAATACGCACTGCACATTGAGATGATAGTATCACTACAAGTTGAAAGCTGATCTTTCTGCAGCAAATTGTGTGTTAACTGCGAACTTTATTCCGTTTATGAGTTCAGGCAGATGTCTGACATTGTCATGAGAACATCATTTATGATTGTTCCACTGAACTTTTGTCGATGCGCGGAGTTAGCAGAGGAAGACGTCAATTAGTTCGGCATGTCCCCGCCGAAGAGCCGACCGGAAGTAAACAAAGATCTAAGATGGCTGCGCCCGTGGTAGCTGAACTGGACGCTGCGTAGCAGTGAATTGCGTGTGTTGTCGCCGATTTTCATGTTTGGACATTACACCGGACTTACAATTGTGCTCATCATCGAACATTAGTTAAAGTCGCGTGTGAACTATTTGTGTTTCCGAGCCGCGTGGTCAAGTCTGAGGTACCTCTGCGATAATGTTAAGTTTTCCATAGAAATTGTTAAGCATTTAGAAAGGGTTTGAACAGAGTTTTTGTTCTGAAAGTGCCGTCGGGAGGTCGATCAGTACAGTGTTACCATGGAGTAATATTTATAGTTTTGAAGCACGGTTTTACTATTTTATATGTAGACCCCGATATTTGACACAATATAGTAATATACAGAAGTTGTTTGTTACATTATATGACTGTGTGTTCCTCATTTCATGCCCTATGCTCTGTACCCATGCGTACATGTCTGTGCACGTGTGTTCCCAGCATTATATGGCCTCTACCACAGCCCTGCAACGGTCTATGAAGAGAACTGAGGTCTCTGCGGCCTGGATATGGACCGCAATGAAGAAACGGTCTTTTTGGCCGAAATTCTGCTCTATTGGGGCAAAATCCTTAATAATCCCTGCCTACCTTTACCTCCTAACCAATCCCAGAAAAGATGCGATTAACTTCTCCTAACGTCCAAAACCGCTCATTTTCTGAAACATAACGTACTCGACAAGTTGTTTACCCATGGAGATCCCCATTTTGAATTTCGCTGCAGAGACCCCAGTTATCTCCACAGACCGTTGCAGGGCTGTGGTGGAGGCCGTATTAAACGCCAGAAACACACAGACCTGTTAACGCCAGTCTGGGACTTGTTTGCCCTGCTAGAGAAATACATTTGGCTTAGCTTTGGTCGGTTATTATTCTGCCGTCTCGAAACATCGGTTACACAAGCAACATTTCGGTGAAATTCCAAAGTCGATTTTTTTCCATAACTCAATACAAACCTTTGTAAAATTTGACCCCCCCCCCCTTCAATCATTGATTGTAAAATGTGACCCCCCCTAAAAAGCGGTTTGTAAAAGTCAACCCCCCCTGATTTCCACCGACCCCCCTCCCTGTAAAAAACGAATGCTCCCTAATATGCCTTGCCTTCAATGAAAATATGCTACATTTCCATCTTCATGAATGACTGGAAGAAAAACAGCGAGGGAAGCGGTACAGCTTAAGTAAATAAGATCTATCATTCAGACTTACAAAACGATCATAATTTCATAAAATTTCATAATTTCCCATGAAGAGTGGTAACTCGGACACCTAGCAGTGTTCATCGTCAGACGTAAATTTCCCAAACTTAAAAATGAGTGTCTTTTTTGTCTGACAATGGAGTTTTAAAAAGACAAAATATTTAAGTTTCCATATAATTATTCGTATTATTCATCACATATGTATATTTATTGATGCAAAGGATTGTGCGAGTTGTCTGCCGTTGGGTACATTTTTTCAGAGTCGTAATCGTTATCGTGTGATTGTACATTTGTGATTTATTTTCACGTATGTGTTTGTTCTAGAACGACAGTGTATTTGTGATTGGGTGATTTACTCTCTTGCAGTTTTGTCCAAAATATAGTACGAACATTGGCCAGACCGTTTTCAATAATTTCAATAGTTTTGGACATCGAAAGGTAATGATGAGCATAATTTGCCTAATCATTCGATTTGAGAAGGTTCATTAATAGTCAATCAAATACAGATTTAGGTGAAAATGAACGCCTTCTGGAAAAGTTCTCCTAATCCTAATCTCACACTTTGCAAACACACTTACATGACTCGATAAGCTAACCATTCTCTCTCTCTCTCTCTCTCTCTCTCTCTCTCTCTCTCTCTCTCTCTCTCTGCTACGGTCGGTCTCTCTATGTCTGCCTTTCTTTCTGTGTTTCTCTATTGTCTCCAACCTTTATTATAAGATATCTTTCTAAATCCATGTTTTTTAAGACAGGGCTCGAAATTAGCGGTAGTTCCGCGTCCACAGACTACCAACTTTTCTACTGGGGCGACCAAAACCCATGAAATGGTAGCCCACATGGACTGCCCAACCTTGGACAGTGGATGACATAATGTTGATCGCTCTGAGATGACCGACGCTCATACAGTCAACCCAGCTAGACACAGAAAGGCTAAACCATGACTTTGTTATCCAAGTTAAAAGGCGACAGTGCAGTCGCATTTGTTGCGACAAACTTTCAATAAAATATCATCATCTGAACGGATGTACTTGGATGACAGGCTCGGGAAATGATGGCCAATGAAACTTCACTTTCATAGTTATTTAATCACAATGTATCAATCACAATTAAACACAAAATTATTCAAACTGCAAAGAAAAAAGCTGTCGGACCATCCAGAAATTACGGTTTTCGAAGTGTACGAGAGCATCGCATGATACTGTGCTTTGGTAGAGAAATATAGCAAAAATTGCCACGAAAGTATTGAGAACATGACTGTACCAAGTTGTCATCCTGGAATTCATAGCCAATCTATTTAGCCATGCTATGTTTGCATGTGCTGAGTGAAAAGTCGTTGTCATGGCTAACATCAAAATTTGCATATAAGCTCTGTGTATGTGTGAACATGGATGTAAAAATATTTTTTACATCCATGGTGTGAATAAGTCGGGTCCTCAAACTTTGAGGCGTCACCGTTGTTCACAACACATGCTATATCGTTCTCCTAAGGCTTTGATATGCAGGTATTGATGTCAAATGACTAGAAAATCACTTCCTGGATAGAATCAAGCTAAATAAATCTTTCATTGTCTAGATATAAATAAAAGATATCCTTTACAATAAAACCCTCTTAATTCATGCATGGACTACCAGACCTTGTCACTGGGCTACCAACTTCAGAAAATGGTAGCCCAGTGGGACGACCAGGGGAAAAAGTTAATTTCGAGCCCTGTAAGATAAACGGAGTTTATCTTAACATTGCATTGTATAGAATTAACTTGGATAGAAACGGATTGAGAACGGTATCTGACATCACGGGTGATTCATCGAAGACACTGCACACTGTGACTCACGAGTCAGGTGGCAAAGACTGGGTTAAATGAAGCGAAAGGCGAGCACTCTGGACATAGAGTGTAGTGACTGGGTGACAAATTTTAGACTTCAACGCCATAACGTCAGATTTTTAATTTGAAATTGCCGTTCAATACAGGGGCATTGGTTCAATATGCTCTCGAGCAGCCTGGATCGACCCTGAGAAATTTTCTTGTCGAGACAGTATGTATCAGCACAGTTTTTCCAAGTCGCCATTACGGTAGCTGAAACACGATTTATTTAAGATGATTGGATAGTGAAGTAATTTTGTTAAGGTAGCGACTCAGGTTCCTTTACACGTATTTTCAATCCGCATTTTCACATAGAAGAAGTGGTCACACACCCGACAAGTGATACTTTTTTCATCAGCTCGGTCACCAAAGAGTTCAGAAAATTTGTCAGTTTTTCAAAAACAGTGCGTATACGTTTGTTTTACTCAAAAAAGCGCGGTTTTTGAGTTTTTTTACTCAAAAAAGTGTAAGTACAAATCTCTGATCGGCCTCGGTGATCTGTTTACGGCATTCAACAGCTGGGTATACTGGGCAAAAAACCATGTCCCGGATTTTTGAAAGTCGCTTTTGTTTTCGCACAATGAGCCTCCAAAGTGTCAACTTACGGTGGCCCCTACACGCCACGGAGCTCTATTACTTTTGAATATAAGCTCTAATTTTTCTTGACAACATCTCTAATATTTGTAAGAGATTTTATTTCTCCACCGCAAACTTTTAATTTTGTACGGGCAACTTTATCTTAACTTTATCTTAACTTTAACTTCTCGAAAGTATTTTTAGTTTTAACTATAAACAAAATATGTTTCTCAAAAGAATGTTTTATTTTGTAAAACAAAAGTAAATGTTTTTCAAGATAAACTGCCCTACACGTCATGGAAATTTATTACTTTTGAACATAAACTCATATTTCTTGACAATATATTTAATATTTTTAAGAAATTTTATTTCTCCACAGCAAACTTTTATTTCTGAACGGGGAAACTTTATTTTTGGGGTAAACTGTTTTTAAAAACTTTTAACAAAAAAAACTTTAACTTTTAAAATATAACTTTAACTTTGAACAAAATGTTTGTTTCTCAAAAGCGTTTTTTATTTCGATAATATTGTTCACAGCAAGAGTAAAGATTTTTGCTAAGCGCGAACTGAGTTACTTAAATGACATTACCTTATGTCTTTAGAGCAGAAAACTTAAATTCTTAAAGAAAAGTTTTATTTTTCCGAGAGTAAAATTAATATCTATATGGAAAAAAGATTTTCTCAGAGCAGCAAATTGAAATACAGTGAATAAAACTTTTTGCTAAATGGCGAGAAATTATTTTCTGAAGACAACAAAACTAATTCTTTGAAGATGTATTTTCTACATATGAGTGTGGTTCAAGAATTTGGTAAAACTGAACTGAGAAAGAACGAAAAAGGAAGGATGAAAAAAAGTCAAACTTATTTTTCTTCAGAGCGAAATGTATTTCTGAGAGGAGAAATATTTCATTTTGTGTGTGACAAGTGATTGTCAAAGCGATGCCGAAACAGCACGGCAAAACTCACAAAATGCACATAAAAGTACTGGTCAGAACGCAAAGGTCACGCTTACGAATATGACGGGACCGGGGTCAGTCAATTACTAAATAGTTTGGAAAAAATCGAAACACGGAAGACTAAACGTCTTGGGTTGCGGTGCCGAAATGACTTTGTGCCAGAAACTGAGGGGCCGAAACGACCAGTTACCATCAGGGTTCTGATCGTCACCTGCTGGTTCGAAGAGCAGTTTTAGTGTCTATAACTTTCATTATTGTTGGTTTATATAAACGACAACGGTCATTTGCATATAGTGTTTTGCATATCGACTAATAACAGTGATTTATTGGCAAATTTCCCGACGGGCATTACGGGGCAGTAATTGGTAGGACATCCATTTCTTTGTACCTCTGATGC
This sequence comes from Ptychodera flava, assembly GCA_001465055.1. NCBI lineage: Eukaryota > Metazoa > Hemichordata > Enteropneusta > Ptychoderidae > Ptychodera > Ptychodera flava. Next base: position 7,606 of record LD347182.1, on the reverse strand, counting down.
GTCTTGTAATGTAAGGAGAACTTTCATTCTGTTGTCAACTAACACGAATTGACATATGCGCCATGCACTTTGACTTTCTAATTTCCCCTTAGTTCAGACCACGGTGAGACGTTTTGCCAGGAGGTTCAAAGGATGGTAGACGAGAGGGAAAAAAGAGGCATAAATCAGAAGAGAATCCGATGGATTTTATACTGCAATTGGGCATATGCACTCTACGTAAGCATCTAAATGTTTAAAAATTTCTCAGCGATGCATGTATGCTCTGAAAATTGTTTACCTGTATTATATATTTTTCGGTAAATCAATTGCCGGAAGGAAAAAATACCATTTCACACTATTCTAGTCTCACATATCTAAAGTTTCAGTATATAAGTTTTTTTGCATGCCACACAGATAATCTATTGCTAGATTCTTCTGCTGTATGTTACGTAAGAGTTTTGAGTCATGAAATTGTTGATGGAGTACTTATCTGATTAGACAGCCTTTTCCAAGAAATTAGTATCCTTGATACAAGTTTGTATCATGAACAACTATCTGTAAGGGGGTGTTACAAATCTTGCTAAATTTCTTTTCTCCATGAAAAATCTAGGATAAGGAAATTGGACCACATGGTGCCCACTATGCATTTCCAGCAGTGATATTACAGTACTTGAGAGCACTTCTCCCGAGAAATGTAAAAGGGGACTTATGGAAGGTGAGCCCTTGACATCACACACTTACACGCACACACACACAGTTATTGATAACATACATCACCAGATCATACAGCTTCAAAAATGTACTGTTGCTTGATGCAAATTTCCAATTTTAGAATAGTGAAACTAAATGCCTATTATAGTATCCCACCTACATATATTTCTTCCTTTCGGGTAACACACCAATGTATAAAGCAGTTATTACATTTAGTTTTAGTGGTAGTGTATTCATTGCTTTATTGTTTGTCTTGATTTTTTTTATTTTTGTTCTTTGTTGTGCACATAATTTTGTGATTTTTTTCCCCCATATTATTTGGTGTATTCACACAGTTATTGAAAAACTCTAGCTTCTTTAAGATACTTTATTTATTGTTACATTTGTGTTTGATATTTATTGTTGAATTGTTTGCTGCCTTTTTTACAATATAAAAGATATATGTTCCATTTTTGACATAATACACTTTATATAAAAGATGTTCATCACTTACCATATGTGAAATGCAATATTTCATTCCTATTGTGGATGAAAATGTGAAGAACAATTCGTGAAACATACTACGACAATTACATTCTAAAATTCCGCCAAATGACAAAGTCAATTCAGTACTGAAGCGAAAAACAAATTGGCTGTCAATGTCACAATGCACGGTCCATACAGTTACTATCAGGGGCTTGTTACTTCGGTTTTCTACCATGACGAAGTGCATAAAGTACAGAAGTAGACAAAATCCGCTAACAGTATCATGATGTAGTGTCCATATTTTCAGTAGTATGAACTCATTTCTTCATCTGGTTTGTGCATTACCAGTGTCACACATCGACGGTAGTGGCCTCCTGAACTGTTGACTTTGTCGTTTTAGTTTTGACACCATCTGAAAACTTTGGCACAATACGCTAGCTGTTTAAAGTGCAGTGTTGGGTCGATGAAGGGGCTGTTAACTCAAAGGATAAAGAACTGTATAAAAAACTGTATCAAAGAAAATCGGCTGATTTAATTCGAGGATACGAGCTAGAATATTCCTCATATACAAATTAATGTTTCTTAAAACTTAAACGAATTTCAAATGTTTGTGAGAAAAAATACAGCAAAATTATCGAGAACGCACAGCTAAACTGAAAGGCAGACCACCGTCCCTCCACCCACGGACGGTGGGCAGACAAAACCTTAGCAACACCACCCGATTGAGAGAACCACTCTTAACCACACGAACTTTGACCCTAGTCAAAATCAGACTTGTCCATGGGAAATATGTTTACAAGTTTGCTCACATATAAACAACGTAAAGGTCAACTTCCAACTTCCTGCTTTACGGACGTCCTCATGCCATGAACTGCAGGCAAGGCACTGGCAGGGTTTGCACTGTTCACGACCATTTAAACGTTTGAAATAAGAGTAGCTGGCTCTCCTCGGCCATCGAAATACATTGGCTGCCGTAAATTTTGGATAAAAGGTCATAACTGGCCGCAATTTGGTAATTTCTGGACACATTTCAGGAGAGCTTCTTACCTTCCCGTTTTAGTAACCATTCCTATCTTTCGCGATGTTGACCAACCCGTAAAATCCCTGATAATTTCACGGTTTAGCATAATTAGTTGTGTTGACTAATTAATTACAGTATGTGTGTATGAGAGATATACGTCCTTGTAATGGAGTGTAAAATAAATAAAGAGTCACAGAGGCTAGGTTAGGTTATATAAATCATTTATTTTATTTATTCCGATCATTCAGAGCATGAAGAAAGAAGAGAAAATGATAGAGAAAACAGTGTGAAAAACTCAGTAATACTTATTGGGTCGCCTGTGCTAACACGCGGTACGCAGGGCTATGTTAGATCAAACTACCGTAAAATGACTGCCCCAGCCGTGTGTGGAAACTTCCTGGAGCGACAAGAAGCCGACCGAACAGCCTTTACACAGCGACAAGGACTTCATGACTGCATTCAGAGTCTTCACGTCAATCACCCGGAGCATCTCGTCGCTGTTTGCAGTACCTTCGGTCGAACCCACAGTTGCGAGTGGAGTGATACGTACCGGCCGCCGCGTACTATGCATAGAATAATTATTCTATGCATAGTACGTGGCGGCCGGTACGTATCACTCCACTCGCAACTGTGTTTCATATGCACTGTACACGCTGTACTATTAACGCTGACTGTTATTTTGAAGACTGCGCATACGCCTGACAACGGGAATATAAATTTACATAACGTCATGAATAATTAACCATACAAACCTAGGCTCGTAGGTCGCAACGAGTTCGAAACTTTTCAGCTCGATTTCACCCTTCATTTTTGGCTCTCGGACATGGTGAACATCCATCTAAATACGTACATATTCTACGACACTTTCCACACTGGCAAAGCAGGTAGGAGAAACTGTCGACAGTCTACAGGGTTCGAAATTTATTTATTTGTTTGGTGGTCAAGTACCACCAGATTCAAATTTTCGTGTGGTGGCCAAAAAAAATTTAGTCATTATCACTATATCAGACTCAAAGTGTAATTCTTGTGGAGGTCAGGGTCCATAGGGTGAATATAGTGGCCTGACATCTTGTTCTGGAACAATGCCGCTAGCGCTACGCTGCTTCACGTGTTAAGTTTGATTTATGTTGGATGCCCAGCAAATCCACTAGAAAATTTTGCAGTATTTCATTGATCGCTGCATGGGTGACTGACTGACTAATAATGCAAAGGACCTGTTTTACAGATTTTAAGTTTTGACAGAATTACAAACTGAGTTATCAAGAAATGACAATTAGGCCTACTGCTGATAACATGACAATTATTGCATCTTTTTCACTTTTATGAAGTTTTTTAAGAGATTTGTACCTTGATCTGTGTAGTGGCAAAATTTTCATAACAATTGTGCATTTTGTGATAAAAGCATGAAATTTGGTATGAATGTAGATTATCATAATCAGTCTGCACGACGACCGAGCTCTTCCGGTACCATTGCATGACGGGTAATATAGGCAAGAATGGCGTCTTTCAGTGGCGTAACGGCAGGCGAGGGTATTTGGTTGCGGATATAAGACCTCTGGGGTGAAAATTAGCATATTTGGTGGGAAATAATCACCAAGCGAAGCGAGATGATGCTAATTTTCACCCCAGAGGTCTTATATCCGCAACAAAATACCCGAGCGCACCGTTTATAACCTCATTATAGTATGCTAAAGATAAAAACAAGTGGACAAAGTCGTTATTTAGGGCCGAAGTTGGAACGAGAGTTCAGGAGTGCCCAGCCTCATACACTCTCTAAAAAGAACGTTTCAGAACGCGCGCGTGCGTGTGCACAGTTGAATTCATAAAATACAGTTACGCAACGCATTGATATCGGGATTAGACATCGAACTTGAAGAATTAAAAAAACGCTCAAAAACTTTTAAAAATTATGTCGTTGTTACATAACCTCCACTGCTTATAGAAACTCTTCATTTGTTGGCTCGTCAAGCTGCAGTAGACTAAAATTTAACAATCGAAATCAATCTGAAGCCATAGACTTGATCGACATTATGGCGCGTTGAGCTCTCAAGTTGGCGTTCAAAATTTGAGCGAGCTCAAAAATGTTATGCGGCGCGTAGGTCTTCTTGTTGAGAATATAAACCCCGGCTCCAGCCAATCAGATGGCCGGATTCCAGCTAAGCATGTTATAATGAAAGTAAACAAAAGCCAGCAATATCGCCAAAATAAAGACGTGGTTTTCTCATAAACTAAGGTATATTTTCACTGTTTTTGAGATGGTAAATGTCGGCTATAGGTCTGAAGAATATTGTCGACAAATGTTTTGGCAATATACGTATTTTAAAATATAATTTTATCATTTTTCAATCGGGTAGCTAAAATGACTTGATTTTGAACGAACTCAACTTTCAAAACTTGTAATTTTTGGCCTCAAGACACAATCACCAAACTATGCTGATTAAATGTACCCCATTGTCAATGTAAACGTAAAATCAAGTCATCTGGGTCACTAGGCACGCAATCGTCGGCAGAAATGGAGCGAATTCATGTGTGTGAATATAGGCCGAAATATGAAAATTTGTCAATTTGTGGCATAATCCTGCTGTTGAGGACGATGCTGCTTTCCTCCCTCACTGATGAAGACATTTTTTCAAATCATTCATCTGTGCTCAATGAATTTGGCATTCCTTTGAAAGAGAAGGACAAAAAACTGCCTATGTTGTATTGGATACCTAAACTGCACAAGAACCCTTACAAACAAAGTTTTATTCCTGGAGCAAGAAATTGCACTACCAAACATCTGTCACAATTATTGACTATAATTTTAACAACCATCAAAAATGGTCTTTTTCGATATTGTGAGAAAGTGTATGAAACAAGTGGGTTGAATCAAATGTGGATGCTAAAAAATTCGAAGGAATTGTTGCTTTATTTAAAAGTCAAGAAAAACAAGTTCAGCTCAATCCGAACATTTGACTTTTCCACATTATACACCACAATTCCCCTCGATAAACTTGAAACAAGGCTGTCATCTCTTGTTAAACAAGCTTTCCTGCATAAAAATGGCAGTAGTGACCAATACATTACCATCAAACATAGGTCAGGTTATTTCAGTAACAAGATGGATGCCCAGCACAAATACACAGATGAAGAAATTATTAAAATGTGCGATTTCTTAATCGACAACATATTTGTTAAGTTTGGCGGTATGACATTTCAACAATCTATCGGCATACCAATGGGTACAAATTGTGTACCCCTTCTTGCAGACTTATTTCTGTATTCATATGAAGCAGAGTTCCTACAATCTCTCTACAAAGCAGGGTCTAAAAAACTTGCTAGGCGTTTTAACAACACACACAGATATATCGATGATCTGATTAGTCTAGACAATCCAGACATATCAAATTACTTACATCATATTTACCCTGATGAGTTGGAAATCAAAGAAACAACAGAGGGTAGGAACTCTGCTTCATATCTTGATCTGTTCCTACAAGTGGGTACTAGTGGGCTACACACTAAGCTGTATGACAAAAGGGATGATTTTGATTTTGAAATCATAAATTATCCCCACTTGTCAAGTAATATTCCATCTGCACCTGCTTAGGGTGTGTATGTGTCTCAACTTCCCAGGTATTGTAGGGCTTGTGATTCCTACACTGATTTTCAACTGAGACACAGCTCATTGGCATCAAAATTACTGAGACAAGGATACACAACAAAAAGACTTGTTAGGACTTTCAAAAAGTTCTACGGTCGATACGACGACATTTTGGCCAAATGTGACACCTCGGTCACTCAAATGATTAACGACAGCATTCCTGGCTTTGACTTAACACAGTGATTCATCCTGTAACTTTTCATACAATATTAAGACAATTTTGGGACCAATTCTGACGGGTGTAGCATGCCATTCCGGACACCTGGTACCACCACTAACTATCAGTGGTTCAGGATGGTCCTATTGAATTTGTAAATCACAATTGTCCCATGGACCTGGTAATATATTACCTTGAATTGAAATGATTATTGGACCAGTTTAATGTCATATTAGCATAGCTTCCACAATACGGTAAACGGGTGCTAAAGTCCCGCCCACTTGGCTGGTGACTCACTGCACGAAGAAATGGAGGGTACATTTTCTATGGGGTTGACAGGACCTCTCTTTGAAACTTTGTAATTTTTGGTCTAAAAATCATGTAGACAATTTAGTATGAAAAATAAGGCCTTTAGGTATTACTAATTGTTTAAAAATGATTAATCGTTACTGTGGTTCATTAAAATGTGTTCTCAGCACTGTTAACTTTTGAGCGTAACGATGAAAAACCCTAAAATTTTCAAGCCGATTATGTTCCACCTTAAGTACCGTCAGACTAATGCAAACCTCTCCAATCGGCAATGGTTTACTCCTGGCAACATACAGCTTCATGTTACTCACGGGGGGCTTGCCCCTTCGTCGGTAATTGCTCTGATTGACGCGATTTTGAGTAACTTGCAGTTAAAGCCATTGATTGACACCTGTCAAATCCCAGTCGCAAGGGCGCGAAGTGCGGTATGCACTTCGCTGATTATTATTGCCCTCAAAGTATGACTCATCTATGGAAATCCGGTCACGACATGCGACCTGCGACTTCAATTTCAAAACTGTGACCTGCGTCCTGCGAGTTTGAAACATGCAACCTGCGACTTTGGCATTTAGACCTAGGTGTAAACTGCGACTTCACAAC
>LD347181.1:76021-88212 GCA_001465055.1 Ptychodera flava | reverse complement strand
CAGTTGAAATTTTAACAGCGATCAAAAAACAACTCGTCAGTTAGGTTGGGAAGTGATCGCTGTGTTTTATCTTTGAAAATGAAGGAACAGTTGCCATTTACATGTATATATATATATATATATATATATATATATATATATATATATATATATATATATATATATATATATGTACATATATATATATATATATGTACATATATATATATATGTATATATATATATATGTACATATATATATGTATATATATATATATGTACATATATATATGTACATATATATATATATATATATATATATATTTATATTTATATATATTGGCGCCTCGTATAATGAGAACAATGTAATCGTTACATTGATACGAGTTCTGTGTGTAATATAGTGTATTGTGTTTTGGAATTGCATATTCTTTTCAGACAACTTAAACTTATATTTTGAGAATGTTAAAGTAACGATCACGGACGATGAAATGAAAGACGATTATAATCGATGCTTATCTGCACTGCTTTCTGATCAACACATCAAGGTCGACTTCAGGTATTAGAGGGAAAATGCACAGACTTCGAACAACAAATTGCAACGATGGAAAAACAGTTATCGGTAGTCACCAAAGAAAGAGATGCAGCCCTTTCGCATATTACACGTCGATCTGATTGTGATAAAGTGTCACAGACTGTTTCCACGAAAGGTACAGTATTTACATTTGTTTAGGTAATAATAGACAGGTATAAAATACATTGCACATTTCTTGGTGTCTGGATTATAATATCTTAGATTTTTTCATCAGCCAATGGATGCATCATAAATACTTATCCTATTATTCTGGTATACCAGAAAAAGCATTACTTTGCTTGCATATTATGGATTCAATGTCCTGTGACAATGTTCAAATACATTATCATACATCGTTTTGAAAACTTTGGCGGAAACAGTGACCCGTGGTTTAAGTAATGCAATACTCATAATAATGTACAACAGTACTGATCTTTTCGGATTATTTTTGCTTGAAACAACATTTGAGTGGAATGTAACAAAAATTGAGTACATACATCATATAACTATGGGTATTTTTGGCTTTTTTCCGAGCGACCTTTTGACCAAGTCTTGTAAACCGATAGGCAGACAACCTTTTCTTTGATTTAGTTCGACTTTGGTTCGAAGTCGACGTGAGCGTGTCTGGTTTGCAAAATGGCCCTTTGGCAAATTATATCTTTTGTTGTGAAAAAAGTGTGTCCAATCGAGTTTTTTGGCTATGAAAATAATCTCAATAATTAAGTCTTATTTTAACCATTTTTCGTTTACTTGTTGGGCCTTAAAAGTTACGATGACAAAGTTCATAACTAATCAATAGCATCAGCAAATATAAAATTATAATTTTTATCTCTTAACAGATGGTGAATCAGATGAAGAATGCAGAAATCATAAAAGTGATAAAGTACCGCAGAAATATCGTACAAGCCTATCAGACAAGGAATCGCAGACAAGTGTCTTTCAAGGTACGTGGTTGCAATTAAGGACACCATTTATAATAATTTATGTCGCAACCGAAGTAATTACCTGAAAATATTTTTAAGAATACAAAGATCAGTCTTTACACTGCTCATATTATTTTATGAGCTTCCTATAAAGTGACTGAAATGCGCTGGTTAGTTTATTTAATGATTACTCTGATGAAATCGGGTTTTCAGTATTTTTTATTAAAGGCAATTGATAATGTTTTATGTTTAATTTAGTTTCGATCGACTGCTCAAGTGTGTGCCCCTTCCATCAATCATTACATCCAATGCATTTGTTCAAACAGAAGAGACATGGAGACAGTGTTAAGTGGATTAATACTCTGAAAATTGATTGAGTTTGCAAATTCTGTACTACAGAGTCTGCATGGAAACGACAAAGGGCGACATTCATCTTGGTGTTTGTGGCCGTTTTGTCGTATTTCACGGGAATTCTGCTTGGTTATGGTGTAAGATCTGTCGACCATCAAGTTATTGATAACTATTTCCATGGAAACAAACCATGTACAAGACCTAAAGGTGATGTGACAGTACCTAATGGTTTTACTATTTTGTATTTTGTTTTGCATAAGAAATACAGGCTCCAGTTTTATTATAATTACGGTATATTGTGTCGTATTCTAGTCGTTATATTTTTTCATGCATTGGAGATAAATAAGAACATGTATGTGTTGTGTTACTTGATTGAAAGGATAATTTTATCAAGAGTTACCTCTTTCCCCAAAACCAAATGATATAAAGTCTCGTTGATGTTAAGAGCTCTTGGATGTTACTGCTTGATTGATATTTCATAGTTTTTTTATTTTATTATTTATCAAGGCTTTATTTCGGACCTTGCCGTCCATATCATCATTACTAAAAGAGCTTACAGAGAAGTTACTATGTGTGAAAATGATGGTTTAAATGAAAACATTTGTCATAATTAAACAAAAAGAAGGTTGTTCCATAATTTCATGAGATATCAGATGGGAAACACAGAGACTTACACACATGTCGCACAGTTGTGTTGCTACATTTCATCAGTCGCTGTCTTAAACCATATAACATGTTATAAGCTTAAGAATGACGGGAATGTCTTTTTAACATCTATATTTAGGCGACCAAAGCCTTTAATTTAAAATCCATAAGTGCTTTTCCGGACATGCAATCCTGTCAGCATATATATTCTTTGATTGAATCACTTTCGTTATTATTTTTATGCCTCAGTGATAGGTTGGACATGTCATTGTTTATGAGGTCATACTAAAAATAGCATTTTTGTAACAATAGAACGTCTGTTGTTTATATAATTTAAAAAATGTGGTATTGTGCTGTCGAAAACACTGGTGGTTACATTATTATTTCAAACGCATAAAGTAAAGTAAATACAACCATACAAAATTACAACACCTCTGTAGCACTCTTTAAAAGGCAGACCTATCGGAGAAACAACGCTAATCATATATAAGTTTTCAAATGTTTCTTATATTATATCATGCTACCATGGGACATTCTGATTGACCGAGAGCTCATTCCACCCATGCTAAAATACTGTTTTAGCACTGATAGCAGTAGTAAAACGGGGCCCCTAAACCATAGGTGCATTTGCACGTACGTATCTAAACCATAGACCCTCGAGAAAAACCGAAATAGTCCGCTTTATTTCTAAGACCGAAGTCTGCATTTGGTTCACAGATAAAGTATGGGTCTCTTACTCACCTCTTGTTGAAAATAAGTTGGGATCGATGATGAAAGACATCTCTTAAGCTGCACATGTTGGTGTGATGTAAAAGGGCAACAGCGCACTGTGCACTTTGCTGGATTCAGCAGGAGTCGAACGTTCTTTAAAATGAAGATAGTATTCGTTCATGCACTAATAAATTGACACTTCCTCACAGTAACGGTATGTCAGATACCGATTTTGGTACAATCCGCTCCATATAGCACTAGCCTATCGGCTCGTGCTAAATGTCGCGCATTGTACCAAAATCTCGTTTATACCCTCGTGCGGCGGTGGTTATTGCTTGATTAAATTATAATGTGCCATCTTGTTGTCCTACCATATGTTCCATTTGAGAGTTCAGTTAGACTGATTTTTTGAGTACATGACAATTGAAGTCAGCTAAATATTAGCATAATTTTAACATCATATTAAATTATAGGAAATCGAGGTCACTTAAAAGCTTTCGTAATATCGATTCTTTATGAACGTTTGATTTCGAAATTCATTAAAATTTGCTAATTTGCTTCAGCCTGCAATAATAACTATGATGTCAGCTTGGGTCGTACACATATCATGCACTTCTAATTATAATATCACAGGTTTTAAACAAAAAGTTAGGATCGTGTGTAATGAATATTTGATACGATTCAATATTCTTTTTCTATCTGAAGCGAAAGTGATATTATCTGCATTTTCTCAAAGGTATTTGAGAGAGAGCGAGCAATTTTTTGGAGGTGTTAGAACTAAAATATTACCCGTTGTGTGTATATTGGCTCACATTCTCTCTGTTTTGCATAATGGCTTCATCGTGTGCTATGAATTCTGTCATATTACTGAACACTTTACATGATCCGAAACGCATACAAAAAAGCGTATATCGATCGTTTAGGACTTTTGTGTTCAGGGAAACATCTAACACAATATGAAGGAAAAAACATTCAAAATAAAAAAATATATATAACCCATGCAGAGTTTGTTTTAAAGGAATATTCCACGAAATTATCAACCTTGCTTTAAAAGTTGAAGACTATTTTTATAACATTTATGATGAAAAGATGAAAAATGTGCTATTTAATATCCAAGAAATTAATGTTTTATTAACTGTTTTGTATGACGCCATTTTCACGGTATGGAAGCGCCACCTATCGGAATTCCTCAGAGAGGCTTCACCTTTGATGACGTAAAGTTATCGTGTTTAGTTGAGGAAGTTAGAGGGTATCGCTAGGGGGTCTGATCTACCGTACGTTTGTATTGAGCTGCTGCGCTAAGGATACACCAGGCCTTCAACCTTACAACTTTGAACCGGAATTCAGCGATTCCTAACTCCAGGATTTCGAACTTGGTATTTCCAGTGAATACACGGAGACAATTGGATGAAGAAATTGCTCCACCTGTTTAGCCTTTGCACGGAGTTTGCTCCAAGGGCATTGCAACGCTCGTTTAAAAATATTGACAAATGATTTTATAACAAAGAACATTCATGGAAAAATGTCAAATCCAAAGTGCTAGTTTTTCAGTTGATATAAATTTATTACATATAAAAGAGGTGAACGAACGACGAGATAATTTCAAGCACCGTTCCCCGTGGGGGGGGGGGGCCGAGGGGGACAAAACGGATGACCGGAAACGGCTCATCTGTCGACTCTAAATGGAGTGTTCCCCTTTTAACATAAAATAGGACATGCATTTTCATGTTCGCCGGGGCACTGAAGTAAACTTCAAACACACTGTAATGTTCTCGAGGCACTATTAAAATGAATTTTTAATTTATTCTTTTAACATGAGTTATAAAACATACAACAAAATTTCCCTTTACTCACAACTGACATTGAACTGGTCATTAGCTACCGGTAATTAGAAACCGCCATGGAGGTGATCGCGGACTCGGATTTGAGACGCCGTTTGCCTGCTGTCAACTTCGTGCAGTCTTTGGGAGAAAATACTGAAAAAGGTCAAAATCTGAAAGCAACTACCTCACGACCAGTCGTTGAGAAAAGTCGGGAAAATACAACATTTTACAGCCACGAAAGGTTGACCGGTCGTGGAAAGAAAATACAGAAGAAAGTAAAAAGGCTCAAAGCCTCTACCTCACGATCTGTCATGGAAAAAATGTTGGGGAAAATGGATCACTTTATAGCCATGACGACCTGTCGATCGGTCGTGCTACAGAAAGTACAGAAAAAAAAGGAGAACAGCTGAAAGCCACGATCTCAAGACCTTTCGTGGAGTGTTGGGAATCACGTGTATGGTGTAGCTCCGCCCACCAACTCCTTTACTATCCTGGTCTCGGCACCAACAAATGTGGATTGCACACTTTGGGATAGGTTCGGTTAGAGAGAGACAGAATAGGCCGGAGACAGCTTTGTATTGTGTCTTAGTATGACCAAGTTCAAATCTATCCTTTATTACTATCACAGGTCCATATATACAGTGTAGTATGAATAATCATTAGAATCAATGAATTACACGACTAACTAATGACACGCCCAATGTGTAATCTACATGATTGTAAAAAGGGAGGAAAAGGACCGTAAACTTGATCCCTTGACCGCACAAGAAATCAACGCCGCTGAAAGTTTATGGATCCGTGACACTCAAAAGCGCGCTTATTCCACAGAAATTAAGGCGCTTAACGATAAACAGAAATCAGCTGGCCCATTAGCCCACAGGCTCTAGAGTCAATGCAGGCGAACCGCTAGCCGTCACTGATACAATAAAATTCAAGTATCAGTGACGGCTAGCGGTTCGCCTGCATTGACTCTAGAGCCTGTGCATTAGCCCACCAACTTCGCTTGTTTATTGACAAAAAAGGTTTCGTTCGTGTTGGTGGTAGGCTTCACAACGCGCCGTTAAGTTGGGAAACTAAATTTCCGCTTCTCCTTCCCCGAGAAAATCACTTCACAAAATTGATAGTGATCGCCGCTCATTGGCAAATAAAACACTCCGGATCACAGACAACAATCACACACATTCGGCAGAGATTTTGGATTCCACAAATTCGACCCTTTGTAAAATCAATATTGAGAAGATGCGTTGTCTGTCGGATAGTGTGCGGCAAACCCTACAGAAAGCCAATCCCCGCACCCCAGAGTTGTAGATTGAGCGATGCTCCACCCTTTACTGTTACTGGCGTGGATTTTACTGGTGCAGTGTATGTCTCAGTAGGAAAGTCTGAGCAAAAAGCGTACATTTGTTTATTCACTTGTGCCGTTACTCGAGCCATACACTTAGAATTGGTCGCAAACCTCAGTAGCGAGACATTTTTACGAGCCTTCAGGAGGTTCGCCGCCAGACGCTCCTTACCGCACAAAATTATGTCGGATAACGGATCCACATATTTATCAGCTGCGGCGGAAATAGAAAACATGATGAAATCAGTACCAGTACGGAACTAATTTGCAAACTGTCGCGTTGAATGGACTTTCATTCCAAAACGTGTGTACTGTGGCATTTTGTAATACAACGCATTTTGTAACAACTTACGCAAAATGTAATAAGGGTATCAGCATTTTGTAATAAAATGGTCTACGCATTTTGTAATAAGGGTATCAGCATTTTGTAATAAAATATTGTTTACGCGATTTGTAATAAGGGTATCAGCGTTTTGTAATAAAGCGCGTTTTGTAACATAAGTTAACGCATTTTGTAATAATTATAAACATCCGCTGATATTGTATGTGTTTCAAAATGCTTTGTGGTTTCTAAATACGTAAAAATGTACTAGCATATAATGATGTCGATATTATATCTCACTACCGAGGCTAGGTTATCATAATAACGCCATATAAAGGGGGTCTGAGTTGATAGTCAAAATGCAATTGAAGACAGAATGAGATTTATTGTATGCGATTTATAATCGAGAAAACAAACCGAGAAAGTTTTAGTAGGTTTTACATACAGTACTGTACTTTGAAAAGACAATATACTGCAGACCGTTCTGCATTTTTTCTCTTCAATGTTACTGTTGTTGGATGGAAAGAGAAAGGCTTGGAGACGACATGCAGAGCTCAGAATATGATAAAAGACAGCGACATCATCAACATTGACAGTGTTGTGTTCTAAGACCTAATTTTATTATACTAATGATGTACATGCCACAAAACCCACCTTATCCAGAAATGGTTCCCTTGTGACATTTTGAGGGTTTTGGTCTGATTTTTAGGGCGTTGCTACATTATTTTTACTTTTTTTACTAAAGATGAACAATAAATATTGTTTTTTGGTTACAATAAAATTGTGTATTCTTATGTTTTTGCATGTATATTGGATGAAGTTTGCAAACCTCGAATAATCAAATTCTATATTTTGCAAAATGATTGTAATGTTAGTGTACACTGTGATTTGAACGAAGCTTTTATTGAGTTCATAAAAATGATGTTACAAACATTTTCCTGGAACCATCAGTTGTAGACAACAGAATCTAATATACATTTAGACATAATTGAGAAATAGGAAGTGATAAATTCGTTAGAATGTGAAAATCATTGTAAATTTAGAATACTGGTGGCCATTCTGAATATTTAATGAGGTCATGTGACCAGTATTTGCATATTTTGGGGGCAATTGTAATACTACAATTCAAAACATATCTTGTAATTGTGGACAAAGTTTGATAAATTCAATAGTCAGAAGATATAAAATAGGATACCTTGACCTGTCTGACCCCTATTCAAGGGCGCTGTGTGTAACTCTTCACTTATGAGTGAAGACAAGAAAATTTGTGTAAGGTTTATCAAATCTGTGTAAAGTTTATCATAGTGTATAAAGTTTACATCAAAGGCCATGGTAATGGGACTAAAAAATGTGATTTAGCATTTGGATATGATAAAATATCGATTATCTTTTACTAGAAAACTGGAAAACATGTAAAGATAATGATAAATTTATATTGTTTGCGGCCATTTTTAATACCTAATTAGGTCACATGACCAGTATTAGCATATTTTGGGACAAGTGTGTCATTTTCATTCAAAATATACATACTTACTGTGGGGAATATTTCATAATATTAGGTGCTGGATGTTATGTTACATTATGCTTTGACAGATTTAACACTTATACAGAGCCTTTGTTTACATTACACTTAGCAGGTCAAAATGATACAAAATATCAGTGTTTTTTCAAAATTTTTGTCACAATTTCATTTCAGTCCATGCTGACGTGATAGAAAACAGGTTTTGTGATGAAAAATTATGAACTAATGAGGAATTCCCATGAAAATAAATAAATATGTTAAAAAGTACAATATTTTATATATTGACGGCCATTTTGAATACTTAATGAGGTCACGTGACCATAATTTGCATATTTTTGGGACAAAGTATTTTATGGTGATTCTAAAAATATAATGGTATGAGGATAGTCTTTGTTAATTTAAGAAGTCAGACGTCATGCTAGATGGTACTTCCAAATGTCAACTCCACCCCAGGGCCTTAGGGTGCAAAGGGTTAAAGTGGAAAATAAATGTACGAAAGGTTGCAGTATTCTAAGCAACTTCTATACGTATGATATGTGTTTCTCTAAAGTTGATTGTCGATAATTTAAGGTAATAAGATGGGAGGGGCACGTTAATATGTCAATACTGACAGCTGATATTTATCAAAATATACTGATAAACACTGACGTGAAGCAGTCAATTAAAATACTGAATGATAATTTATTTTAATCATCCCATAGACAAGGACAAAATAAAGCTCTATCGACAGACCAGCCACTTTTCCTTGTATGTAAAAGGTGACAATTCATATCTACTGAGCCATGGTTTTGTTTTCTCAGATCTATTTCTTTCCAGTTGTGTTCCTCCTTTAAATCTACGCTATCGCCCATTGGTAAAATTTGTCTAGCCAACGAGCTAGCATAAGCTGCCCTGCAATACCATGATTAAGCTACATTTTATTCGCTATCCTACTGGTTATACCTGCCAAATATCTGCCATTATCATTAAATGACAGCCATAGAAAGATAGATGGACAGACAGACAGACAGACAGACAGACAGACAGACAGACAGACAGATAGATAGATAGATACTTAGATAGATAAATAGATAGACTCAGGCACTCTTTCCTCCCTTCCCCCTCCCTACCAACATAGATGCAGACATACATACATACATACATACATACATACATACATACATACATACATACATACTCAACAGGTCAGATATACTTCCACTTTAGTAGCTAAACAAGTCAAATCACTAAAATATCAGATTATTCTGACTATTTTAGTTTCGTTTAGTTTAGTTTTAGTTTTGTTTCCTTTAGATTACTTCAGTATAGTTAAGGTTATTACGAAAATAACGCAAAGAATGTATAAAGACACATACATGTAGTCATTAGCGCGCGTTAGCGCGTCGGGCGATGCAATGCACTGATGTCTTAGTGTTTACTTTGCGGTATTTTCGTAATAATTATTATCATACATCTCCTTTTTTATCAGAAATATATGCACCCGTCGTTTCCGATGCATTATTCCATATACTTTAGAGGCATATTCTGCATCGCCCTCTTAACTGCGAGCGGGTTAAGGGTAAGCGCCATCTTTGTTTACATCGCGCGCTCATCCAACATTCGATGTACCAGCCTAGCAGCGATGTCGTGCCATATTTGTACAGTGCGGTCTTGGTGAACTTTCGTTATTACCTCATAATATTTTTCACCTTCAAACAGTCGTAATACATTTACTTCTGTTTCTTTTATCAGAAGTTATTTTCAAAGTACAGTATGGAGTTTCAGTATTGAGCCATTCAATGACGCACGGTTTATCGTCAAATATGAAAGTAAAGGGGTTATTGCATGCCCGTTACGTGCCCGTTTTTAAGGAAGCTCGATTGTATTGTTTGCGAAGGCAGATGTATAATAATTTATTTTATGCTATTATATTTTATTTTATCTGTGTATCTACCTGTTGATTGCTGGTTGTCTGCAATACATCAGAAAGAATGTCGTTATCCTCTATTTAATAAATCAACTGACTGTGTATACCAATTATTCTCTCAAATATATAATAATAAACTAGTCAAAATCTAGTAGTTACCTGCCTCAGATGATCGGTTGGTAAAAATACTGATTGACAGCTATCTAAAATTAAGTCTTTCTAATTTGAAATGGAAGTCAGGGAGCGATCAATTTTTGTACTTACTTAACGAGTAAACACACACTTTGTAATACCATTCCAAAGTCAATAAAATATCTGTTAATGCTTTAAAACTGGGGAAAGTTTTTAAAATTATTACAAAATGCGTTAACTATTATTACAAAGTGCGAATTATTACAAAATGCTGATACCCTTGTTACATTTTGCGTAGACAATTTTTTATTACAAAATGCTGATACCCTTGTTACAAAACGCGTAGACTGGTTTATTACAAAATACTGCAGACGTTATTACAAAATGTGTCAGTTATTACAAAATGCTGATACCCCTTATTACATTTTGCGTAACTTATTACAAAACACGTCAGTATTACAAAATGCCGCAGCACAACGTGCACCGTGGTTCGGTGGCTTTTGGGAACGACTTATCGGCTTGACTAAAACTGCCCTCAAAAAAGTTCTCGGTCGATCGTTCGTATCAGTCGATGAGGTACAAACAGTTCTTGCTGAAATTGAAGCTACGTTGAACGATCGTTCACTGACTTATCTTTCCACCGATTCAAACGATCTTTCACCCTTGACCCCTTCACACTTGTTGCATGGTCGTCTTATAACAACTTTGCCATATTACTCAATCGATGAAGATGAGCTAAATGACTCAACATTTGGTAGCCAAGAACGTCTCCAGGGGAAATCAGAGTATTTAGGCAAAATTCACACTCTTTTCTGGAAAAAATGGTCTCAAGATTACCTTAACACATTGCGTGAAAGAGATCGAATTTCAGGGAAGGGAGCCATTCAGAATCAGATAAAGGTGGGTGATGTTGTTCTAGTGGAAGACAAATCCGTCCCACGGATAAGGTGGTCTCTTGCCATTGTTGAAAAACTTAACACAGGAAATGATGGTTTGGTGCGTTCCGCTTGCATCGGAACGCGTACTGGCAAAACTAATAGACCTATCACTAAATTGTATCCATTAGAAGTTAATTCAGAAGTTGAAAATAATGAAACGCGCGCCGACACTGACAAAAGTGCACATACTACAAATAGTAGCGTGAACAGTTCACGACCAGTCCGTGAGGCGGCAATGAAAGCCCGTCAACGACTAAAGGAAACACTACGGGTTTTTTGCCAGCCCATTTGTTCCACGCGTAGTCGTCCTAATGAATTATTCATGAGTCTACTACGGCAGCGACACGCTGTCTCATGGACATTGACGCCCGACAGAAATATATAACGCTATTGCCGCCGTTTCACGCTAGCATTGTCCTAAAAATTCTCTAAATATATAGTATACATATACATGAAAACGTATATGTAAGTATTTTACTTACACATGAAATAAATTAGGGAGCCTTCAGTAATTACAGGGGGGGTGGGCCGGGGGAATTTCGCGAACACCTGTACCGTAAATTGTGACCCTCCCCCCAATCCTCCTGTCTAAAATGTGACCCTCCCCCTTTTCCGACATCCTAAAACTTGACCCTCCCCCCCCAAACACTGCGGTATTCTCCCCGGGAATAATTAAAAAAGTATCAGCTAATTTACTTAACAATTGGTTCAATTGTTATGTTAGGGACAAATTACAGAGGAGAGGGCTGGTGTTTTTGGAGGGACAGTCGCAATTTATCACGCAAGAATTTTTGAAGAGATATGGTATTTCATACAGTTTAGGCAGGGTCACCATATTCTGTGCAACTATAAGAAGGCATGATGTAGCTGATTTAGTGCTTCATCCAAAAATATCAAATTATAATACATGGAGTCGATCAGGCAAATTATTGACAATTTACCCCTACAAAACATGCTATATCTGTATTTTATATATGTTTGATAATGTATTTAAATGTACTTTGCTTGAATAGGGAAGTAAAA
>LD347181.1:35021-59733 GCA_001465055.1 Ptychodera flava | reverse complement strand
TATAAATATATATAGATAGAAATATAGATATAGAGATAAAGAGAGATAGAGAGAGAGAGAGAGAGAGAGAGAGAGAGAGAGAGAGAGAGAGTATCAATAGGACGTTAGCAGTTGATTCCCAGTGGAGAGTGGAGTGGATACACACTACCACACCAAGTTTTTTGGTCCTAACGTTTTTTAATGAACTTGTGACACAACGTTTCGCTTCAAAACTGGAGCTTCTTCAGTAGTACTGTATAACGGAAAATACAAAGATCGTGCTTATAAATAAATGATGTACATTAAGAAAACATTGCTTTACAAAACTTTAAACTA
This sequence comes from Ptychodera flava, assembly GCA_001465055.1. Lineage (NCBI taxonomy): Eukaryota > Metazoa > Hemichordata > Enteropneusta > Ptychoderidae > Ptychodera > Ptychodera flava. The sequence goes on along the minus strand of LD347181.1, from coordinate 59,418 downwards.
TGGAATTGTTTGAGAAAGTCGATCGATTGGAAATGATATTGATTTTGTGAAAAAAGTACCCATCTTGCAGTCCGACGCCCAAGGTTGAAATCTGGCGTGCGGATATGCAGGTGAATGGCTATTTATACCTCCGGGTAATGGGCTGAGAGGGCGCTGTGGGAACTTATTTGAATATGGGGCGGATGTTTAAGCCAACAGGTGAAAGATTCGATTTGTTTACGCAGCTTATCATCTGACTGATATGTTTGCACTATCGCTGAAATTGTAATGTCGTTGATGTCATGCTGATCCGAGTTGAAATGGGTGGCTACAGGGGTGTCTTTATTGTGGCGAGTAGTCGAGAGATGATTGTTGAAACGTAGACTAAGTTAAGTCTTAGTTTCACCCACATAGTGTTTTGAGCAACGTTTGCTTGTGATGAGATAAATGATGTTTTTACTTTGACAGCTCATATTATTTCTGATTTCATGGGTGGTATTATTAGCTGTGCTAGTGAAATGGGTGATATCCGATGAAAATTTGAAAACATTGCATGCCCTTTTTGAGCCGCATTTAAAGAAACCAGGTTTGTGTGTAATGGACGTACTAATGTCGGAGTGAACCAGAAGATCGCGGAGATTTCTGTTACGACGGTATGATATTATAGGTGTATCTGGTATCGCCTGTGTACATCTTGGTGATTTGTGTAGAGTGTTGAAGTGTGAGGAGATAACTTTTTTTCAAGTCAGGATGTCGAGGATTGAAGGTGGTGACAAGGGGGATGCGGAACTGGGGTTGTTTATTATGGTATTGCAGTAAGGTTGTTCTGGGGATCGCCTTGGCACGTTCGATTTGGTTTACCACAAAATTTCGTGGGTAGCCTCGTTCCAAGAGAGAAAATTGTAGTTCAGAAAGGTGTATGTCTCTCCAATGAGTTTCTGAAAAAATGCGACACATCGAATGGCCAGACTGTATGGTAAATCCCGTTTAAGATGTCTAGGGTGTGGGGAATTAAAATGAAGATACTGAAGGGTGTCGGTGGGTTTTTCGTATAAATCGGTCATAATTTTGCCGTGATCATCCACATGAACTTTGACATCTAGAAATGGGATGCTTGTCTTGGATATCTCCATGGTGAATTTGATAGTGGGATGATATGAATTGAGAAACTTAAAGAAGGCAGTAATGGCTTGCATATTTGCTACGAAAATGCTATAAATGTCATCGATAAATCGATGCCATAAAAGTGGTGTTGAGGGTATAAATGAGGTATAAATATCCATTCACCTGCATATCCGCACGCCAGATTCCAATCGTGGGCGTCGGACTGCAAGATGGGTAATTTTTTCACAAAATCAATAACATTTCCAATCGATCGACTTTTTATAATTTCATGTTTTGTAAAGCAATGTTTTCTTAATGTACAGCATTAATTTATAATCACGATCTTTGTATTTTCCGTTATACAGTACACCTGAAGTAGCTCCAGTTTTGAAGCGAAACGTTGTGTCACAAGTTCATTAAAATACGTTCGGACCAAACAACAGGGTGTGGTAGTGTGTATCAATCAAGTTTTATATAAATATATATATATATATATATATATATATATATATAATTTCTCTGTATACATCTTCCATCTGTTTTATCTCTTAAATGAGTGTGATTGTTTACATTATTATCTTTACATTATTATCTTGATATTTGGCGCGTCGTAAAAAGTTTATGCCAATCATTGCAAAGATAGGTTTTGTTTCAGTATGCCCCCTACCTTGAGCAAAAAAATTGTTAATTTCTGTGAGAGGCAGACGTTAGACTAACATTCATTTTCTGAAAATATACTAATATGAACTTATTTCTGTTTCACTTTCTTCAGAATTGTTCTTTGCGTCGGAATTTTTTGCGAAGATCTTTGTGTGCTCGTCAATGTAAACACGATTGGAACTAATCTACTTTTCTTTTCAAGTAACACAATTCTTTTTAATGAGTAATTTGTAATATCACAACATTCAGCTAAAGGGCACGTGATATTTTTGAGAAACTCGAAAAATATGAAAATCCAATTATCGACATTTAGTTCCAATCGTGTTTGTAATAAGCAAAAAGGGCAGGGATTTATTCTGAGTTCAAAATCAGTATATGACACGCAAATTTCGTTAAAATGAGTTATAATTATATGGTTCTAAAACATAAATATACCACTTTGCATTTGGAGTCATTTTGTTTTATTTTTATCGCCGAAGTAAAGACCCGTATGAAAATCGTATATCTGGACCACCAGACCTTTCATGCCTTAGACCTACAGTTTCGAAGAGAGCATCATTATATTATATGCTGCGTCAAGGCCACACGTTAAGATTCCAATAGTCGTATCGTGCAAACAATATTTTCATAGACTGAAATATTGGAATCTAAACAATGAGAACACAATATTGTAAAACCCGTATACTTATATTCCAAAGTAATTTGGTGAATAATTTCCGGAAAGAAGAAACTCGAAGCTCTCCGCATTACCATCGGTTCCGTCTGCAGAGCAGCGAGGTTCAGGACTGGCCAATTAAACTGACGTACCAGTATCCGTGCCATTGTGATTCATTTGATGTTTGTTTTCAAAAATGGTTTAATTATGTTTTAGATAAATTTTTAGCCCCCTGCCATATTTAAAATTCTATAAAAAATTTAGGAAAGTAAGCACAGGCTGTACGGTAGTCTGATACGTGCATCGTACACGAATGCTAGTGCCATCCCTAGCTCATTTGAACGACGACTAGGAATTGTTGACGACTCTCTTGCGGCGTATGTACACATTATTCCCAAAAGGAGTTCAAAAGTTTAAACACAGAAACGGTCAGGAAAACTACTTTTATTTTGCAAAGACCACGCATTCTTGGGTTTTGCATTCTGATAAGTACATTATTCTATCATCACTCCGCTTGGAAAGTACTCGCAACGTAGTGACCATGACCATGTCGACTCTTGGTGACACGATCATTACGCCACTCGTATTTACTTTCGCTGGACTAAGGGAAATATGAACACTTTATACACAAATTATATTTTTCATGTAAATAATCAGTTTGTTACTTGAAGTCCTCTAAAGCCTATAGTCTTGTGAGAAATGTTCTTTTCGCAGGCTGTTTGTAATTTCAAGATGCGGATGTGGTGACCTTAGGTCACCAAGTATAAAGTATTGTCAGAGGATTTGGTACAGTTTTGTTGTTTTAAAAGATATTCTAATAGTTAGCTAATTTATAAATATAACATGTTAATAAACTCACAGCATCAAACTGATATCGACACACAATGACATTAAATCAATGACGACACCCCTCTCTCTCTCTCTCTCTCTCTCTCTCTCTCTCTCTCTCTCTCTCTCTCTCTCTCTCATATCTTTATAGATATTCGTCTGTTGCAATCGGAATCGCAAGCATATACTTTTATTATAATATCGACGCCCTTAGCAATTATGTAGAAAGACAATGGACCGGAAGATACTATGCTAGCTTGATACTCTTACAAAGCAAGGAAAATGAAAATAAATTACTTATAGACTGTGTTGAAAGTGAGAATGTTGAATCGAAGATAAAGCATTGGACAAAATATAATTTCGCCAAGTCTTATGATAACGTCCCGTATACATGTGCTATTGATGTAGAGTACAGACATAGAGTCAACGTTAATGTCAATGATGAATTTGAGTTTGACCGACTATATGGATGTGACAAAATCACATGCATTCTTAAACAGCCGAGCCACTGCTCATTACAAGTAAAACTTCATCGTGACGTACCTGAGAAAGATTTACATACAGGATCAGTAACGTTTCGTTACAATGAAACCGAGAAGGAGACCCTTGGTTTTGTGGTTAAACGGGTGAGTGCTCTAAGGAAACTTGTACAAATTCACGTTGTATTTCTTTTCTGCAATAAGCCATCTTTCGACATAGACTTGTCTTATCGATTCATTTTTGTGTCTGTGCCTTATCCCCTTTTCTTTTCAAAGTCTGACTGACGTTGCAAGAAATTATGAACCAAGATTTCTGGTTATTGTATCTAGCGACAAATAGCATGTCTATAGTAAATCTGCAGTGTATATATTTTTCACTCAACAGAATAAGGAACGCTCTACAGATTCAAAGAAAGAAGATACAAAGCATCAGACAACTGTGGCGTTCGATCAAGGTATAGAATATGATATTTTTATAACACAATGTTTTTTGTAATTATTGGTCAACTCATTATGTTGTCATTAGCAGTTCCCCCAATAAAAATAAACAGAAATGGTACATGGTAAACTGTATACTTTGTTAGTCTAGTAATATATCGCTCTACTCATGAGCTTTGATGGCTATGCGATAGTATTCACAGTCGATAATGTTTTTTTTTCAAACATAACAATGATATCAAAGTTTTTACAAAATTAATCTGTTTTAATGTTAAATGCACATATTACGAACAATTCCACCCACTGCTGAATAATTTGAATATACATTCATTTGACGACAAGTATGGCATACGAAACAAATCTGAATGACTGAATCTATTGCTCAAACTTTGGTCAGGACAATATAAATCGTTATATTTTCATGTCAACAATAAAAGCCTAGGAAAACTATGCAAACATTACTGGTATATTTTTGTTCCAAATAAGAAATATTCATTCAGACAGAAAGATTTCATAATCTGACTTTTGAGCGATAATTTGTAGCTTAGAAATGATAAATTTAAAATACTATCTGAAGGCCAAGCAACTGTTACGTACGACAAGACAGTTTGTACTAGCGATAATGTTGAAAAGTAGGAGGATGTAACGTTGTAGCGCTACACCCAATTGCAAGTTTGTGGTAGATCAAAGGCATCGGATCCGGATGGAGATGTAAATGACGTTATCTTTTTTCTTTAGGTCAAGACAATGTCTATCAATACAGCTATCGTGAATCCAGTGTCACAAGGTAGATACTTTTAATCCTTTACAATTGAAACCCCAAATAGACAAAATCGCGATCTTTTGACTGTGCCAACTACGGTAATGCATTACTTGAGCACTCATTGCTATCATACGGCGTTATGTGACATTGGTGATAAATGGCCTTTTTCCATAGCTTGGTATTATTCATGCGATTCCTTATATTTTAAGGCATGTTCCAAAGTTTGAGAGTCAGTTAGGAAACTCATGTGCTGCTCATGGACAGAACAGATAATAATATGAGATGTAGTTTTCGATATTTTATGAAATAAACATGAAACCTTTAAATCATTAAATCAGATCTTCTAAACATTGCGACCGTGTCCTTTTTTAGTCGCTTACGTTACGTGATTATATTTCACACACAAATGATCATCGTCAATATTTTGTGTCGGTATAATAATGGCAAAATTTGCCATAGAATCCAGCGACGTGCTATGCGTAGATTGAAAATATTCCTGTTAAAAGATAACGGATAAATAAACGTAAAATTTTCAAAACTTCAGAAGTAACCGATGCCATGCATAATGGCGGACGTGGACATTTGAACATTGCAATCCTTTTGTCTATGACAAATGTTATTTTTTCAATACAAATCTCTTCGACTTTGTTCATCAACAGCGGCAGTGTCCTCATTTTGAACGACGAATGGGGAACGTCAAAAGGAGGCATCTCAACCGTTCATCGACTCATCGCCAAGCAAGCCAAAGATGCTGGTTTTGATGTGCACGCGACAACATTAGAAATACCGTCAAACGAAGATAAGTCGGATGCAGAGAACAAAGGCATAATGATAGTACCTGCTCTCGAGAAAGGCAAACGTCCTCTTGATTTAGAAAGTATCAACACACACCATGCTACACACTTTCCTGATAACATCCTGGGTGAGGAAATAAACCCAAACATTGTAATCGGTCACATACCAGTCACGGCAGAGGGCGCGCTCGATATAGGAAAAAATAGACTCGGTGGAAGGAGGGTATTTCACTTTGCCCACACTATACCAGAAGACACCGACGTTTTCAAAGAGGGCGCAAGTCATAAGAAGACCGAAGAAAGAGAAAATAATATAATAGAAATAGCGAAGCAATCAGATGTCTTCTTCTCCGTCGGCCCTCGTATATTCAACCGCTACGATGGCAAGTTTCGCGGCAAGAATGTGGTTCACATGCAGTACATTCCTTATCCTGATGATAGGTTCTTTGATTTAGAAATCACGCCACCTCAATCACACCATCCCGTTCGAATCTTGACTTTCGGTCGTGTTGATGAAGTTGGTCACCTTAAAGGATATGACATCATCGCTGAGGCTCTGAGTGAAGTCTGCGAATTGTACAATAAAATGAATATGAAATGCCCGCTTTGGGATATCGTAGGAATCCCTGATGAAAAGCATGGAGAAGCAAAGGCTTTCATTGATAAAGTCAAAAAGTCCAATTTCCTCGACTACAAACTACACCCATATTGTACACAGCAGGATATAATGGACAAACTGCAGCAAAGTCATCTAGTCATCATGCCTTCGAGAAGTGAACCCTTTGGTATGGTTGGCATGGAAGCAATTGCAGCAGGAGTTCCGGTCCTTATTACGGCACACTCTGGTCTTGCTGAGTTGATGGAAATGCACTTCGGCTTGGATGGGAAAGAGATAATTGTCAACGTTGGCCTTGGTGACACCGACCGTGAAAAAGATGTCGAGAAATGGCAGATGCGTGTCGTAAACATGCTTTATCAGACGCGCATGGACGAAAGGTTCAAGAAAGCAAAGCAATTGAAAGAGGAATTGAAATCCTCACCAGAGATTAAGAAGAGCCATGAAGATTTTGTGAAAATGCTTAGAGAAAGTGTGGACATAGAATGACAGTTAAAGCTGACATGCGAGATAAAATCAATTGTTTGTATGAACTCATACTAACGGTTGACGTTAATGTAGCAATACATTTTTTCTAGTTAGTTCGCTACGCAACACTGAAATTACGATACGTGGAAATGTAAAGATACACTATACGCTAGCATTCATTAGAGATATTGCAATTAAAATTTTGTAATTATAGCTATAATAAAAGCGTGTGAACACTTAATACATTTGCGCTGTTTTGAAGTTAACGTCAGCACACAGTTTAACTTTACGCCGCATTTGTTCACCTTAACATGAATGTGTTGGAGAATGTTTGTAAGAATGAATTGTAGCTTATGATTTAATCATGTTCTTTTTTTTCTCATTTTTTATAAACTTTCTTTACTTTAAGGCTGTATTTTATTTTCCTCATATAATTAAATGATTTGCCGGTAGATCATTAGTTTAGAAAGGGCAACGGTATAGCATTCATCGTTGATGATGACAGAATCCGAATCTTTGCTTGTGCACTTTCAATTTATACCAAATCGAGGTAAATTGGAAATCAAAGTCCTTTACAATTGTATGTACGTTTTTTTAATTTTTTTTCAGTACTTGTAAAGTAGTAAGACACTGTGTGTTGACGTTAACTTCAAAACAGCGCAAATGTATTAAGTGTTCATACGCTTTTATTATAGCTATATTCATATCAACAAACACGTGATTTATGAAAGAAGAACGAATGGCAGCATTATTTTGTCTTCAAAATAGCCTGAAAAAAGACGTGAGTTTATCAGCTCTGGCAATATCATAAATATCATGGCACTCGTTTATGTGAATCTCATTTTGTATCTATGAGAAACGATGTCTTCGACCAGTTGCATGTTAAACAAGATGATAAAGTCCTACTTTCTCCAAAGGGAAGTTCAGAAAATTTACACATTTTAGAGAAATGCCTCATTTATTATTTGGCCATTATATTTTCAATTTGCATAATCACAGTGGAATAAATTTGAATAAATGTGTATCTTATATCAAAAGTTGGGGGCGCTACTTCAATGAGATCTTATTGAATACGTAGACAATGTCTTATTTACGCAATAGGAAGTGCTCGCAACAATGCTTGAACTTATGATTGTGTCACGTTTTGTAAGTATCAAAGACGTGTAATATTGTTTCAATGTGGTCTTCCCTAACAATAATGCGTCACTGTTAATTGCAACATTTTGAAAATTATTTTATAATTGGCTAGACATTGATCATCCCCCTAAGGCATTCCTTATGTTTGCATCATTGACAATAAAAGTGAATTCCACACGAATGGTTGCAAGGCATGCGATGAATACTGATATTTCGGATATAGGAGATTTAAGTAGCCTGTCATTGTAATGAAACAAAATGTCAAAATAGTGTCTTTATTTCAAATATTGTACAGTACTTTTTAGGGAGTATTCTGAAAAAAAAAGAATGTTACAACCATCATCAAGATATTGTACTTAAAACAATATTTGAACGATATATGTTAGTATTTTTCCGTTCTAAGCATTACATTTTTCAATTTCTTTTTAACGTAATTTTATGTATGAAATTTTCAACGAATGGAGAATAAATGATCCTGTTAGATTTATTCCCTTCGTGGAGCCTTGGACAGTACATACTAGCTGTAGTCTGTCTTTCTCACAAGTAGGAAACTTTTGGCAGCATTGTCTTTCTCACAAGTAGGAAACTTTTGGCAGCATTGATAGTAATTAAAATGGGTTTAGGCATTTAATCATTTAAGAAAATACAAGAGGCAGATATTCTTAAATATTGTCATTGGAAGTAATTTTACAACATCTTTTTCAGTGAAAGTGCTCTCTTAAGTGCTTTGCAATGTTAAATGTAGGACCATTTGGTGACAACAGCTTACCTTAAAGTCCAACGCAATGATCATTTTTTCACTGAAAATTAAAATATTTAGCGGAACAGACAATTATACCCGTTTGTGGACAGGTTTTTGTTTGTAGGACATAACTGCTTTCTTTCTAATGACGTTGTATTCCCCATATATATATATATATATATATATATATATATATATATATATATATATATATATATATATATATATATATATATATATATATTTTCACCACTATTTGCACATCTGGTCTATCGTAAGCCATCATCGTGTTGGAAGTATATTTCACGTGACTTTTGCATTAAATCTTGGTATCAAAGGATCAGAGAAAAGGCATCTTTCAGTTTAATGTTCATAACTTTCAAATCACGTTTCAGAGAAATGTGTGAGTGATGCCTTTTTGTATTTCAGAAGTTTGTCTGAATTTATTTTTTAAAAGTATTCGTAGATTTTTTTTTGATATAAAGGACAAAACTCACATATCTACGAATACTTTAAAAAAAAAATTCTAAAATAAAAGAGCATAGGTCTTCTTCTTTTTTAATTGATGTTATTCACTTGAGATTTATTTTGTTAGCTGTAGTGTTTTCTTTTTACTACATAGATTTTTTAATCAGTGAAAACCAAAATAAAAGATCTGCAAAAATGGCGTATTACTGTCATTGCTTCTATGATATGACTTAAATATGAGTGCACACTTCAAGGAGCTCCGAATATTTCAAGTTGTTTGTTATTCTTGGCGGTTATGTTCTTGTCTAACTTGGTGCTCGTCATTGTAACTTTATCTATCTTGCAGACATGCTACTCTTTACTACTTAGTTTATTTGTTTGGTCCATATCATTCCATCAAATGAAAATAATGTTACCTCACCGACGGACGGTATTTTTCCGATTCCTAAAAATTACTCACCTGGAAATTTCAATTTGTTTCAAAGTTATATAATAAGGTTCAATATAAAATTTCACAGCACAAAACGTTATATTTGGACCCAAGTGCTCTTCAAGAATTGCGTTGGATTAGTATATCTTTACTATATGCAATGGAGAATTCATATACATGCTTAATGACATCATTTTATAGAAGAAACAAGTACATTTAATTATCAAGTTTCGGGTACAACCTTTTGCCAGTGAGTAATGGTCACTGAAGAAGGGTTGTACCCGAAAAGTCTGTTTTAATCCTCTTCACCGGTGTTTTTATATGCCGTTTTTCCGGTATTGCAATATTCTCTGTTAGCAACATTGATATCACTTCTGAAATAACTTACGTATACAGTGACGACACTGTATCACATAACACATAAACAATCTCGCCAACATCGCCAACAGGGGTATGGCGATGGTCACTCTGGTGTCCCATTTCTCAAAATCATTAGAATCTGTTTCTGAAAATAATTATGTAAAAAGTTCTGCAATATTGGACATAAATTAGATCTATAAATTGTAATGAATATAATTATATTAAAGTTTATCAAATAACAGCAAAGGAATTATGAAGGAGGCAGGGGTGTTGGTAACTCTAGTTGCGGATTTTCTGAATATCATTAGAACCTTTCTCTGAAAAAAAATGTAAATACAAATTCTTGCAATATTTGGCATGGATTAGTTCCACGAAATGTATTGAATATATATGTATATATATATATATATATATATATATATATATATATATATATATATATATATATATATATATGTGTGTGTGTGTGTGTCTGTGTCTGTGTCTGTGTCTGTGTGTCTATGTTTGAAGTTGATTAAAAACCAGCAATAGAATTATAGTCCAGTCAATCTACGAGATTTTGGCACCTTACCCACCACAAATTGCAACAGAATTTTTTTCTTCAGAATGCATTTTAATGAGGTATCCAGAACAACATATTAAAAGTTTACTCGAATCCACCTTGGGGAAATATGTCTAATTTGCATAAATCAAATATGGCGGCCAACCATCCGACAAAATAATATAATTGGCTATATATCACATATTAAACAAGCTATTTCAGTGATTTCAAAGTCTGAAACTAGTTATTCGGCTCAGGGAATCATTTTGGAGGTATAATGTTTCATATAGGCACCTCATTAATTTGCATAATTCCAATATGGCGGCCAACATTCCTACAAAAGACATTTTTGGTCATATACCACGTATTAAACAAGCTATTTCAGTGATTTTAAAGTTAAAAGTATATTTCTTAGGCATGGACAATCAATTTTCGAGATGCTATGATTTACATAAGTAGTTTTTTAATTTGCATAAATCCAATATGGTGGCCAACATACCTACAAAAGACATTTTCTGTCATATACCATGTATTAACCCTTTTGGCGCTAAAGTATGTTTTTGTCAACTTATAAATTATACCACAGTCAATTTTTCTGCTTTTTGCAAAAATTTTGATAAAAATATGTAGCTGCTAAAAATGATATCCATTTGGTCCAAACTTATGAAAAAACCGTAAAAAAGTTCACAGAAATTGGTAAAATATTGCATTAAAATGTTGGTGTAAAAAATTACAGCAGTCAGAAATGTTCACAGAAATAGGTAAAATATTGCATTAAAATTTTGGTGTAAAAATTACAGCAAAGGGTTAAACAAGCTATTTCTGTGATTTCAAAGTTAAAAGTATATTTCTTTGGCGTGGACAAATGATTTTTGAGGTGCAATGATTTGCGTTGGCACTTCGTTTATTTGCATAAATCCAATACAAAAGAAATTTTCTGTCATAAAATGTATTGAACAATCTATTTCAGCCATTTTGAAGTCTAATTATATTTCTTGAGCATGAAGAGATACCTTTTGTGGTTCAATGTTTTTAAAAGACAATGTCATGATTTTCAGAAATTAAATATGGCTGCCAAATTAATGCCCAATTAGCTTCTAATATAAGTAAGGTTATGGTAGAGTTTTTAGGAATAAGAATATCAAGAAAAAATGTCAACAGGGCACTGCACCTAACGCACTGTATTTTGCTCAAAATATATTTTTGCAAATATTCTTCCAATTTTTATTAATCTGTTAACCCAAGATTAAAAATTGGTTAGGTTCACCTTTTAGCTTGGCAAGCAGTCGTAAGTTGCATGATATAGAAGGGTTAATGTATGCAAATGTATGCAAATCACCCGATTTCCCGCTTCCCTTTTATCCGAATTTCAAGATTTCCAAAGAATATAACTCTGTTCTGGCTGGGTCATATTTTCTGAAATTTTCACATTATGTTTTTAAATGCTATATAACAAAACAACTATTTTGTTTTGCAATAAAATTCTTACATTTTGAATTAGAGGCATTTTTATTTTGCTAACCGTGATTTTAAGCTCTTTTTTGAGTGTCAGTCGTTCAGCCCATGCCATTTTAGAATGAGGATATACTCTTGTTTCAAGTGAAATATTACATTTCACAAAATAGTTTGTACGGGTTTCCTTGTCATCTTAGATAAGAAATATTCCTTCGAAAAAAACTGTGTTGGCAACGTGCAGCTCCACCTTAAGTCCATGAAAATTTATTTTTAAAAATATGGAAATATACTGTAAAGTTACTTACAATAACGATCCATTTAAGAATAAAAGTTTATTTTAATAGGTGTCTGTGATACCTGAATTCGTTAAAATACCCCATAACTATATTGTATTTTGAAAAGAATGTTAAAGCAAATTTGGTAGACTTACATGTATGACTTCCGAACGGATTAAAATACGTATATGTTGATGTGCGTTTACTAGTGAGATGTAAGAAAGTCATGCAATTTTAATTATTTGTGATTTATCTAAATATGACAACCGTTAATGATTGTTAGTCATCTAATAATAATCTATTTCGGAATATAACATTGGATTCATCTGTGTACGGCATTATTTGTGATTTTATAGGTGCTTTATACTCTACAGTGTTAAAACATGTAATCTTTAATGTTTACTGTTTTAAAAAAGTAGTGGACAAAATCTTTAGTTTCTTATTTAAACTGAACCCCTTCCTTATGGACGAGTGCATCTTTGGTACGTCCCCCTGGACGATAGGCAAGAAGTCATCACATGTAAGAGCAAAAATACAATAAACACAACAAAGATAATAAAAACGTCAAAAAAAAATACTGTGACCAAAAATAACACATACCACAATACAGACAAATTAAAACTTAGCGCTGATGCAAACAATATCAGACTTTTAAAAACTTGATCGACACACAAACTCACAAAAATTGAAAATTGTTAAAATTAATTCAAACAACTCAGTAGCCCCACAGAATCCAACTGTTACACGATACAAACAATGCCATGTACATCTGGAAAAATGACACTTGGAAAAATGACTCAAGAGATGTACTTCTTTGTATTGTGTAATAGTGTTGGATTCTTTGTTTGGACTAATTGTAAGTCTTTGCTAAAGCATACAGTTTTCAAATTTGTTTGAGTTTGTGTGTCCATAAAGTTTTTATGAATCTGACATTGTTTGCAATAGTGCTAAGTTTCAATTTGTGTGTATTATGGCATTTTTTATTTTGGTCATATCATTTTTTCTGTTTTTTAGCTTCGTTTTGTTTATTGTATTTTTGCTGTTATGTGTGATGACTTCTTGCCTGTCATCTAGGGGATCTTATAAAGACGCACCCATCCATAAGAAGGGGGTTCAGTCTAAATTAAAAACTAAGGATTTTGAACACGTCTTTTTTAACAGTAAAAATTACAGATTACATGTTTTGACACTGTACAGTGTTAAACACCCATACAAATTACGAAAATGCCGTACACAGATGAATCCAATGTTATATTCAGAAAGAGAATATATTATTCAGAAGACTAACAATCATTAACAGTCGTCATATATAGAAAAAGTAAAATTTAAAAATACCGCAATTATACGGTGTCGCTCAAATTTGATCAGAATTGGTACATACCAAAGATCAACAATAAGTGTTGTTTCTACCTGTTCAGTGCAGGAAAGTTCTACGTTGATGTTATGACAATGATTTCTGCACAACAAGAAAAACAACAAGAAATATTTAAACCAGAAAAACAAGAATGACAAAAGTAAATAACGTCTGAAACTTTAGGTACTGGAGGTCAACTTTAGCTACATGCATAGCAGAGAATGTTTCAACCATGGATGTACAAAAATAGACATCCATGGTTTGAGCAGGTCTATTAACATGTCACAGTTCATAAACAATCACAGGTAATGAATAATAAGCTGTTCCAGTTACTGCCACCACTCCCGCACATAATAGGTACCCTGCATACAAATAGGTTAAAGGTCAAAAACCTCTTACTCAGATGTGTGCGCTGTTTCAGTTATTGCCACCACTCCTGCACATTAGCAGGATTTCCCCTTTTTCTGACCTCATTGCATATTGTTGACACTGAAACAACGTCACATCTCAACCCCTGCATCTACCTGTACACCAAATACTGAGATGGTAGCTTTGGCGGTATGGGAGCCTTTTCGTGTGACGGACATACATCAGCACATACATACCTACATACATACATACATACAGACGCCATAGACTCACCATATAAGCTCTTTTTGGTATTTATATCAATACCAAATATGAGCTAAAAATGAATGTCGAAGGACTTAACAGTGTTAAAAGTGTTTCTTCATACCCAAGAAAAATATTAAAAGTTTAAAATCACTGAAATAGCTTGTTTAATGCGTGGTATATGACCAACAATGTCCTTTTTAGGAATGTTGGCCACCATATTGGATTTATGCAAATTAACAAATTACCTATGCAAATCATTGCATCTCGAAAATCATTTGTCCATGCCAAAGAAATATACTTTTAATTTTAAAATCACTGAAATAGCTTGTTTAATACGTGGTATATGACCGAAAATGTCTTTTGTAGGAATTTTGGCCGCCATATTGGAATTATGCAAATCAATGAAGTGCCTATATGAAACATTATACCCCGAAAATGATTCCCTAAGCCAAATAACTAGTGTCAGACTTTGAAATCACTGAAAAAGCTTGTTTAACAAATGATATATGGCCAATTATGTTATTTTGTGGGAAGGTTGGCCGCCATATTTGATTTATGCAAATTAGTCATATTTCCCCAAGGTGGATTCGAGTAAACTTTTAATATGTTGTTCTGGGTACCTCTTTGAAATGCATTCTGAAGAAAAAAATTCTGTTGCAATTTGTGGTGGGTCTAACCCTATTTTGACTGGACTATTATGGACAAAACAGTTTATGGCGTTGTTCACTGTGGTGGCACATTCTCACAAAGCAATCATAATCTGTCTCTGAAAAAGAAAATGCAAATTTCTGCAATATTTGACATAGACTAGTTCAACAAAGTGTATTGAGCATAACTATATTGAAGTTTATTAAACAACAGCGAATTAATTATGAAGGAAACAGAATCGCTGTTTGAAAAAAGTAAATACAACTTCCTGCAATATTTGAAACGAATTAGTCTCACAAAGTGTATTGAGTATGAATATATGAGTCGATCAAACAATAGCAATAGAATTAAGAAGGAGAAAGGGGTCACTAAAAGGTCCCTCTGTCGATTTTTTTTCTGAAAATTTATCAGAATCTGACTCTTAAAAATTAAAAGGAAATTACTGCAATATTTGACATACATGAGTTCCATAAGGTGTAGTCAGTATATAATTTGAAAGGAGACAGGGGTATGGCATTGGTCACTCTGGTGGCGCATTTTCTTAAAAACGATGAAATCAGTCTCCAAAGTAAACCTATGTCAAATTCCCGTTACATTTTCCTAGATAAGTTTCACGGATTGTGTATAAGTTTATTCAAAAACAATAATATAATTTGAAAAGGGACAGCATCATGGCACTGGTCATTCTGGTGCCCGGCCCAAATTGTTGTAAAATTTTCAAATTATTTTCTGATCCTCATAAATAAGTTCAAGAGCGATAATGGGTATAGATACACTGAAGTGTACCTACAAACAAGAAGAGGGTTTAAAAGGAAACGGGGTGGTACTATGGCTTTGGTCAATGAATTTGATGATGACAATGCTCTATTCACATATACAGACTATGTTAACAGTCTGAATATTTGGTATTTGAAAATAGTTTATTTGGAGTAAAACAAGAAACTGGCTGTACATGTATAAATAAAACTGCAATGATTATCTATAGGTAAGCGGACGAGTAGGAGGTGGTTTACGGAATTTAACGGCACAGTATGCCAGTAAATCTCCGAGGCCCGCAGGGCCGAGTAGTTTTATGGCAAACTGTACCGTTAAATTCCGTAAACCGCCGACTACGAGTTCGCTTACCGTGTTATACCACGACTTTGCCGAGATTTAGAGCCTTGTTTGCACGCCGAAAGTTTTTATTTGTAATTTTAGTGCAGTGCAAGTTGAAACTTTGGCAGGAAAACATTGACGCGTTTTGACACCTTGTTGAACGAAAGTATAAAAAATAACCCATGATTGGATAAAACAAAGCTGACACGTGTTGCTATTGTAGTGCTATGACGTGGTTGAGCACCTGGTTTGATTTGAATTGTATGAATTTTGTTTGATTGATTGGTTAGTTGAATGAAGTGAAAAGGTGTTTGCAGATCGACGTTAGAGTCACGCTTTGCTCATTTGGGTCGAAAACTTTTAGCAGCATACACGCAATTGCCGAGTCGCTCTACGCATTTCGATATGGCGGATGAAGTACAAATGAAAGCTGTATCCGATGCACTTAAACTACCAAAGCCAAAGATGGAAAAGAAAAGTCCCCTGTCACGCCAGTGATAACGGCCACAATCAGAAGACCAAGCAACACAGCCACGTCAGAGAAAGGCGCAATAGTCGGCTGAAAATATGGTTTGACCCTAAAAAAATTGCTACAAAAGGTTTTTCAACAATTTTCTATAGAGTCAAATGTGCTTAATAACATAGTAAAAGTCTACCAAAATCTGACCACCGGAAACGCGTCATTTTCAAGATGGCGTCCAAGATGGCCGCCATATACTTAAAATGGCCATAACTACTTAAATATTAAACCTAGACTAGTGATGTCTGTGTCTACCACCATGTTTTAGTGGTTTAGGAATCCAACTACCATATCTAGATTATAGACAAGTGGTCATAAGTCCCATAATTTGCATATTTGTACATGTATTAAAAATAATCACTGTCACATTCTTCGTCCGGAACATGTTGCTCATGTGGATTTTTTACCGAGGTTAGGTAGTAAAGGGAGAGCAACTCCACACATCGTTCATATTTAGGTTGTTCGCATTTTGTGTATGAAAGTGTGTATAATATAAGTGTATGCCATGCTTGGCTGTTTTAAGTAAAGTGTTGCTTAGCCATGGCGAGACGTACACGTAATCTACGTGTCTTGATGTTACTCCACACTGGAGCGGAGAGACTAGTGTGACACTGCGATCCTTTGGTGCTGTGTTTCGAAAACCGAGTTTTCTTAATCAGTCGCTTAAAATTCATTCTTGATTTGTGAGCCGTGTTGAATGGTTGATTGTTTATATTTGGTAGTATGTTATTTTACTTACGTTTGTTGTTCAAGTAGGGAAGCTAGAATCTCTACACGTTGGTCTTGATGTGTTTGTGTAGGTTCGTGTGAACCTGAGTTCGAGCTGTTGTCGCTCTTTGCAGTCTGGCACTTATAAGTGTATTGCCTATATTTCTGTTCCTTTATATGCGATTATCGGTTGATTTTGGAACAGTTTTTTAGACTAAGTGTTTCATCTTTTACAAGTTCACTCAGTTTTCTGTCAGAGATTGCTTGATTTTCATCATTTCAAAGTACGGGTTATGTTATTATGAAGACTACAGTATTGTTGGTTGCGTTCTTTCTTTCTTTTTGTTGTTCAAGATGTCTTTTTCTGCTTTTATGATCTCTTTCGCTGATAATGCGTTCTATTTCATTTTTTATATTGTCGGTCTTGTAATTTTTCACCAAATTGTGTGACTTTCTCTGTAAAATCGGTTTTGTTGTTGCATGTTCTGATGTATCGTAATGTTTCACCTTTGATCAGACCTTTGAATGTTGCTACCGGATGGCATGAGTTTCTTTGTAGGAACTGGAATGTATCTGTTGGTTTTATGTGTGTCTTGGTGTCGAGAATGTTCTTTTTGTTGTATCGACGATCTTTGTAGATAGTCAGGTCTAAATATGTGATTTCTTGAGAGGAGCTTTCAAACGAAAATTTGAAAGTAGGATGCATTTTGTTGATGTTTGATATGAATTCATTGAGTTCGTGTTGTGTTCCGATGAAAATCAGGAAAACATTGTCCCTGAACCTCAGCCAGGTCGGTATTTGTTGTTTGTGTTTCTGTATTATTCTCATTTCTGTCTCGTGAAATGTAATATCTGCTATTTGCGGAGACGAGGGAGACCCCATAGAGCACCCCCATATTTGCCAGTAGGATTCACCGTTGAATTAAAATGTGTTGTTTTTTAAGATTATTTTTAAGCATAGCTATCATGTATTTCGTTGGTGGCTGCTTGATTATGTAATTGTTTGATGATCTTTCCTGATTTCATGCTCTGCTGACTGATTCAACTGCCTCATTATGTGGTGTATTTGTGTAAATTAAAATTACATCTAGTGTTACTATTGTTGCATTGGCCGGAACTTTGATTGTCTAAAATTTCCGTATAAAGTCTGTTGTATCTTTGATGTATGTTGGTTGTTTCTTTGACGATTTGTTTGAGAAAGTGATCAATGAATTCTGATATGTGAAATGTTGGACTGGAGCATCCACTTATAATTGGCCGTCATACGAGCTTAGTTCCTGGTGGCGGCATTTTATGTATTTTCAGTAGAAGGTACCAAAGTGGTGTTCTTATTTCTCTATTGACTGATTCAAATATTCAAATATGGGATAGACAATCAAAGTTCCAGCCAATGCAACACTAGTAACACTAGATGTAATTTCAATTTACACAAATACACCACATAATGAGGCAGTTGAATCAGTCGGCAGAGCATGAAATCAGGAAAGATCATCAAACAATTACATAATCAAGCAGCCACCAACGAAAAACATGATAGCTCTGCTTAAAAATAATCTTAAAAAACAACACATTTGAATTCAACGATGAATTCTACTGGCAAATATGGGGGTGCTCTATGGGGTGTCCCTCATCGCTGAAAATAGCAGATATTACATTTCACGAGATAGAAATGAGAATAATACAGGGGAAACACAAACAACAAATACCGACCTGGCTGAGGTTCAGGGACAATGTTTTCCTGATTTTCATCGGAACACAACACGAACTCAATGAATTCATATCAAACATCAACAAAATGCATCCTACTTTCAAATTTTCGTTTGAAAGCTCCTCTCAAGAAATCACATATTTAGACCTGACTATCTACAAAGATCGTCGATACAACAAAAGGAACATTCTCGACACCAAGACACACATAAAACCAACAGATACATTCCAGGTCTAACTTAGACACTCATGCCATCCGGCAGCAACATTTAAAGGTCTGATCAAAGGTGAAACATTACGATACATCAGAACATGCAACAACGAAACCTATTTTACAGAGAAAGTCACACAATTTAGTGAAAAATTACAAGACCGACAATATCAAAATACCGTAATTATACGGTGTCCGTCACATTTGATCAGAATTGGTACATACCAGTATGGGTACCAATGATCAACAATAAATTGTTGTTTCTATCTGACTGTTCAGTGCAGGAAAATTCTACGTTGATGTTATGACAATGATTTCTGCACAGTACAACCAGAAAAACAACAAGAAATATATAAACCAGAAAAACAAGAATGACAAAAGTAAATAATGTCTGAAACTTTAGGTACTGGAGGTCAACTTTAACAACATGCATAGCAAAAACAGCTAGTCCCTCTTAGTTTGAGTAAGTCTGTTAACATGTAACAGTTCAAAACAATGACAGGAAATGATTCAAAGTCAGTGGAGTAGCCTGTTTCAGTCACTGGCATACCACCACTCCTAAACATTTGCAGGATTTTCCTTTTTCTTACCTCATTTGCACATTTTTGGCGTCCATTTGAACAATGTCACATCTCAGCCCCTGCATCTACCTGTACACCAAATACTGAGATGATAGCTTTGGCGGTAAGGGAGCTTTTGCATGTGACAGACATACATCCGCACTAAAATACCCACATACATACATACATAGATAGAGACACACAGACGCCACCGACTCACCATATAAGCTTTTTTGTTATTTATGCACATACCAAATATGAGCTAAAAATGAAATAGAACGCATTATCAGAGAAACAGATCATAAAAGCAGAAAAAGGCAGCTTGAACAACACAAAGAAAGAAAGAACGCCACCAACAATACAGTAGTCTTCATAACAACATATAGCCCGTACATCGAAATGACAAAAATCAAGCAAGCCCTGAGAGAAAACTGAGTGAACTTGAAAAAGACGAAACACTAAAAAAAACTGTTCCAAAATAAACCAATAATCGCATATAGAAGGAACAGAAATATAGGCGATAGACTTATAAGCGCAAGACTTCACAAAAGCGACGACAGCTCGAACTCAGGTTCACACGAACCTACACAAACACAACAAGACCAACCAGTAGACATTCTAGCTTCCCTACTTGAACACCAAACGTAAGTGGAACAACATACTACCAAAAAAAATCAACCATTCAACACGTCTCACCAATCAAGAATGAATTTTAAGCGACTGATGAAGAAAACTCTGTTTTCGAAACGCAGCGCCAAAGGATCACAGTGTCACACTTGTCTCTCCGCTCCAGTGTGGAGTAACATCAAGACACGTAGATTTACGGGTACGTCTTGCCATGGCTAAGCAACACTTTACTTAAAACAGCCAAACATGACATACACTTATATTATACACGCTTTCATACACAAAACGCAGACAACCCAAATATGAACGATGTGTGGAGTTATTGCTTTCCCTTTACTACCTAACCTCGGAAATTGTGAAAATCCACATGAGCAACATGTTCTGGATGAAGAATGTGACAGTGATATTTTTATTACATGTACAAATATGCAAATTATGGGACTTATGACCACTTGTCTATAATCTAGATATGGTAGTTGGATTCCTAAACCACTAAAATATGGTGGTAGACACAGACATCACTAGTCTAGGTTTAATATTTAAGTAGTTATGGCCATTTTAAGTATATGGCGGCCATCTTGGACGCCATCGTTAAAATGACGCGTTTCCGGTGGTCAGATTTTGGTAGACTTTTACTATGTTATTAAGCACATTTGACTCTATGGAAAACCGTTGAAAAACCTTTTATAGCAATTTTTTGGGGTAAGGCCTTTTTTTTCATAAATGCAGCCGACTACAACAGAAACTGCAAATACAAAAAAAAACCAACAACAATATGCGCAGATCCACAATGACTGTGGTACTCCGTGTGTGTTTGCCTGTAGCAGGATTTAACTTTACCAAAGGCGACTGAAATCTCCACTTTGAAGTCCTAAATTTCAGCTTCGAATGATCGTGATAACATTAACCTTAACACAGAAGTGATATTTGCAATCAATACCGTTATTTCACGGTGACCTGTAATTGATTTTGAGATGTACAGTCGTGCAAAATTAATTAAGTCCGGTGATTCTTTTAAAGTGTCTTTACTCTGTACTTAATGGTGAAATACATTTCTTCTGGTTTATGTGTCGCATTCGTTCTTTTAACTCGTCGCCACGTGACTTTCTTTTTTTTTTAAAGTGTCCATTTTACAAGTTCTTTTGTTTAAAAGTATCCGATTTACTAGTAAACCAGTCAGTTTTTAACAAAAGAACAGTCTGATTTACTAGTAAATCGGACACTTTTAAACAAAAGAACTTGTAAATCGGACACCTTTTAAACAAAAGAAAGCCAGGTGGTAATAATAAACTATTCGGTTATGGAAATTAGAAAGCATGGTTAGAACAATGGGCACGAGGCGGAGAGTGGTATAACAAATGTTAACGCTACTCTCCCTGTCTGGCTTTACAGAACAGTACTGTGAGAATAAATCTAGTCCAGCACTATAGCTTACATTACACTTGCCGTCTCGAGTTACAGTTTATAGACGTTTTTTTTTTCGGTGTCATAACCCGCAGCTGATTGCCTAGCATTCTATATAATGAAAAATTGTAACATGTCGTGATTCGATGGGATTCCTAATAATCAATCAACCACGGGGAACGTGTCCTACGTCCTCTCGAAATGCCAAAGGCTGCATGTCGATATTCTGCGCATGCTCTAGGCAACGCTGATTGCCGCGGCCTCCGTCGTTGTCAGCAACTCTCGCGGCGGGTATCCTTGTCTTGCGAACTGCCTCTATCCTTGTTTTTTTTTCCCAGGATGGGGGAACTTGTACATGTATCTTACAATCTTGAACCTCAGGACTATAGGCTTGCCAATAAAGCTCGAGGTCTCAGTTTGGTACATAGGGATCACTAATAAGGCAAAGTCGTTTGTCAAGAAGTCATGTGACCAGGGTGACCTATGACCTACATTTTACAAACACACCAGTAGCTCATTAGCTGGGCGCATGATTGCGCATATGCACTGGCATGTTTCGAAACCAATTCATTGCTGCTATACAGCTTATTTATTTATGATTATTTTAGAATGCGCCTCGGGGACAAATATTAGGGATTTAAAATTTTAAGTATTCTATTCTAATCTACCACTCGCGGGGGCTCATTTTAAAGCTCTTTGTGTAGAAAATGATTTAATCGTCTTAGTTTTTAGAAACTTGAAAATGTAAGTTTCTCTGTAGAGTTAACACAGGGATGGCGGCAATTTTGAATTTCAAATGTCGAGAAATCTTAGGTAATTTGTCTCTCCAGTACCAAATTTTACACGGTGACCCCTACTTTTTATTCTTGATCTGTAAAAAGAATGGTTCGTTGAGGAAAAGTTGAGCAAAGTTTCAAATCTGTAACTGTCAAAGCGTTACTACCTTAAAGGAGTCAAACTAAATACGTGTGTCTTGAGAGTCTTCGTCTGGTGAGGGACACCTACCGTCGTAGATTTTCAGATTCTAAAAGTGGGTTCATCTCAGAGCCCTCCGAGTAAATGTAGTATTTACCGTCTTATATTTGTAAAATTGAAAATTATTTTTTCGCGATTGTTAACGCAGATATGGAGGCTATTCTGAATTTCAAATATTGGAGAATTTATGTAATGCATGATGCCAGTAATTTTCTAAATAAAAAGCGCGACCTGAGAGGTCAAGACGCAAAAATGAATGTATCGTGCTATATGTACGATACAGCACAATTGAACTAAAATTAATTTTCAAAAATGTAAATAATCGATGAATAAACACGAGGAAGGAATTCATGAGAAGGTAATTGATATTTATTGATATTTATTAAGTAAAGTTAAAAAAACAAGGTATAACCTTAGCGGTTAAATGTTCTTAATTTTTCAAAATTGTGCGTGAAAATTTGTATTTATGTTTCATGTTGTATGTATTAACCACGAGATGAACCATGAACTACAAGCAGTCTTCGCAATTTTTGCCATGCTGTGAAACACTGCCACAAAAATGCCAGATATTCCATATTCTTCAACTTACTGATATACAACCTCGCCCGCGACTCGTATTTTATGCAAGAAACAACCGCAGGCAATGGCAAGTTTCTTGCCCTGGCATGTCGATAATTCGACAAGCAAATAGCGATTTAACCTATTACAATTCAAATTGCAAAGTAAAGTCAGATAAGGTCAATGGTCCCCTAACTTAAAGGCGTAACCGGTCTATGTGAGTGCTGGAGACATTTTGCGTAATGAGGAATTACTTCTAGAAATCTTGGAAGTAAAAGACCTGGTGTCAGTCATTTCTATTATCACCCATATTATCACAATTCCCTTCACCTCCACGCCATTTTTTCCAGTGAAGAACCTGATGACCTACTAGCTAAACTCTGAACCTGTCTTGAACCTTTGAAGTTTTCTTGTCATTTTACTAGACAATTAATAAGCATTGATTTTATCAACAAATATAATCCTTGTATCGATATATGAATATTAGTTATATATGAATATTAGTTAAGGTAATGATGTTAAGTTATCATTTATGCTCACCCTGTGTAACTTTCTGAGGCTGTGAGACGACGCTTAGATGTCCCCCACACGACCTTGTAAAAAAACGGTAGGTGAACACAAAGTCCGTTTTACGGATGTGAATGTTCTTTAGGATTGAGAGAAAAACCTGCTCCGATGGTGAGAAATACGGGTGTTATCTTTATGAAGAGGGAATAGATATGCATGTAGCTGTAGGTAATTTGTTAGAAACCAGGATTTTACAGATGACAGTTTGTTGTGCTTTTTTCATGCGTTTATCTGCCTGTCTGTCTTTATGTCTGTTTATTTGTTTCGTTTGTATTCATTTATTAATGGATGTATTCATGAATTCATGGATGAATAAATGAATGAATGAATTTATTTAATTCTTAATTTATCTCTTTACTGAATCATTAAATAATTTATTTATTTATCTATTTATTTAATTGTTTCGAAAATAAAGGAAATAAACCCATTTACAGGCATCTTAGGAAAATACAAACACTAAATAAAATTAAAAACTGCAAAAAGCAACTACAAATAAAAAAGGTTTAGTTTTGTCTTTTGTTTAAAGGTGGTCCGGTTACAGAACATCACTTATATTATATCATGCTACCATGCGCCATTCTGATTGGACGAGAGCGATGCTAAAATATTGTTTTAGCACTGATAGCGGTGGTAAAACGGGCCCCTAAACCAGCATT
>LD347181.1:8107-20260 GCA_001465055.1 Ptychodera flava | reverse complement strand
CCCCCCCCCCCCCGGCTTTTGACTTATCACTGCGTCACGGGGATCTACGCAAAGTGTCACCGACACAAAAAAACGTCATTTCTACACAACATGATCAGTTATCCATTCATGTAATTTATAATTTCAGTGTTTGTGAGCTTCTTCCGATTTAAGCATTATTGAACAGACTCCTAAAAACGTTTCGAAAGTAGACAGATACATTGATATGGGTAGACTGGAGATGATAAGAAAGATGAATTGACCAACAGATTATAACGAAGAGATGTGTTAGTTTGCATATAGAAAAAAAATGGCGGAGAAATAGATATAGACTGAGATGTCGTAGATACGGACAGACAGAAAGACAGACAGATTTGATGTAATTTGGTTTTCTTTGCTATGGTAAGTAAGAAGAACACCTAAAGGTATGTCGTAACATAAAGGAAAGAAGCTGGAACTAACGATGAGATTGATGTATAACTGGAACTTATTTATTGAATACGGAACCATAATTGGACCTACAGGCCAAGCCACTGATACATGAGTGTTAGTTGGTCCTAGTTCCTGGTTTCGGTCACTCCACTAAACAGTGATCGTGGTCCAAAGTTCTAGTTTCTGAGTGAATGTCCTGTCTCAGTCACTCCACAAGAGAGTGACCGTGGTTGTCGGTCCTTGAGTTCTTCCTTATTTTCCTCTGAGTTAGTGTGTCTATTTATACAGTGTCTTGGCTATGTCGGATGCCGACGCCATAAAGAATATACTAAGACAATACTTTGATTTACCGACATTATAAAATATTACAAAAGTAGAAATTATCACATGCCCGTGCGTGGCTTGCTACAATTCTTTTGTTTCAAACCAACGCCATGAATAAATTAAAATGATAACAACGGCTCAATATTACGATTGGTTGAAACACATTAGAACATGGGGCGTAGTACGCAGAATACCTCCATGAGAAAAATTACTTACTGGATAATTCTTTCAAATGTGTAAATGAGCGAGATCATGTCGTCGTAATGTGCTGGTATTTCGTGGCGCCAGCATTGTAAGAGTCCAAACAAAGAAACGTCAGCTTGATCGTTCGCGTCCCAGAACGCTAATGTATTCTATCCTGTGTGCCAATTTGGAAGATTATGATAGGTATATGGAAATTTGAATGTATTTTTTAGTAATTACTAAACATTTCCAAAATCCATAAGAATTTTCAATCGAAATATGATTTCTTTGCTGTGAACCCTGAAATACTATAATGTGATATATTTTCAATTTGAAGAAGGTTTAGGTCAAGATATGGGACGACGAACTTCTGTCATAAGTTTTCACCGTGATGTGACGGAACAAGTTACTCAATCGCCACGCTAAAACCCGGATGTTCCGCGACGAGAGTAGAGAGAAGCCGCCGGGGATGTTGGGGGCGCTAGAACTGCAACAAATCACCATCAAATTCGTGACGATCATATCAGTTTAGAAATTATAAAAATACATTCAAATTTGCAGCACACGTGGTATGGCCGAAAAAAGAAAATTAATTCCATGGTGTCCCACTTAACCACATAGTGGATCCATGGAGTAATAAACTATGATTCCCCCTACATCATGGACAAGGCCTGTGCATACATGGATTGTTAATACTAGCAGAAAAAATGTATATGTGCTACTCTGACTATTCTCATCAACGTCAACAGCGCAGTTTCCCCATACAGCATTTAAAGAAGGCAATTCATACGCAGAGACGCTTACCGACAATTCATACTTCGAGCTAATTTTATCGCATTGCGGTCTTGCAAGCGTTATTGGCCTAGCGACTAAATCTCAGCATAATTAATAGGAAATGGCGCCCTAACGAGCATGTATATTTTTGAGAACAGTTAGTGGTAGTCTGTGTATTTCCTAAAATGCTGGTGTGGGATTTAACGTAATAATATACGTTATTCGTATAATAGAGCCTCACCCCTAGAATTTTAGGCAAAACAAAGCAAAGTATTTGTTTACCATCCGCTATGGCAACAATTACCCGAGTGAGCCTCTATTTTCAAAAATCAATAATTTACAAACATGACAGTCGCCGGGCTACAAAATGCAGTGAGGAAAATATAGAACTTGACTCACACGTGTCTCCTTGACAAAATTTTTCTGAAAAATGAATGTATTCTTCTTCGTTTCCTGCAAGTAAACATCACTTTTGGCTTTTTTTATCTTGAACTGGATCTTGCGATCTTAAAACGTGAGTAAGGAGTCATCATGCCGAGTCTTTTATACGAAGAAATTTTGGATGAAAAACAAAACTCCTTCAATATTTTTTCGTAGGAAATACACGATTATAAGTATTAATATTGCAACCAAGAAATAGGTATTATGACAATCAATATGGTCAAATTATTATCTCTAATCATCCTTTGCTGTAAGTATTGCTTAGTAATTTGTATAAAGGATGATTGCAAAAGAAGATTCACGTGCATCTGTCTATGGCTTAGAGGCTGTCACACTCAATTCATAAAAGGTAGCGTTCACTGTAGTGTCAAATGTATTAAAAATTTAAGCAATAAAGCACACAGAGATTTTGACCAGTTCACAATATATATGCACGAGCGATAACAAGTGTATACATGAATTTCAACGAGAGGTATATCGTGGCTGGGTGTGATTTATTGCTATTTATAACACGTAACATGCTCATTCCGTGTCGCGATTTGCCAGAATACGTCACGTGACGAGAAAATAGATACGTCAAGTCCCAATCAAATCGACAAAAGTGACGTCAGAGGATATTTTTTGAAAAGCTATTTCCCTAGGGAAATAGTTCTGACCAAATTTGGAAAAGTGTCCGGTCACGTGACCGTAGTGTCGTCTGCAGCTTTGCAACAATGGTTGGTGACTAATAGGTGATGTGCGTCCGGGATAGGTGAGGACACATTCTCTAAGACAGATTTTCCAACATTTCCCAACATTCCAACAGCGTAGGAACTTGAATAGCTCATCGACGGAAAAGATTAAGGTGCAACTAAGGATGTCGCTAGGTTTGCTTAGAATATTTTTTGAAAGAAAGTGGTACTACGTACAACTGAAAGTGCCGTGGAAACATCGCGCAGTAAACTTGTCACAATGGATTGTTGCGGTGCAAAATGTCAAAACACATTAAAAACTATATAAAAATACAACATGAGCATGTGGTGTGTTATAAAACACCTATAGCCTGGTCTTTATTCGGGCTATAGCGCTCGTCTATTACCCCTCGTGGCCGTGTGTTACCAGAAACGTATCGCTATACCCCTCGGCCTACGGCCTCGGGGATTAGCGATGTGTTTCTGGTAACACACGGCCCCTCGGGGTAATAGACGGTCGCTATAGCCCTCATGACCAGGCTATAGGTGTTTAATATAATAACGGTATATATGAAATCCTGGCGTGGAATATTCAAAAAAGGAGTTTTGCTGATTCGAAGCTGAGAGCTTACATGTGTGTCAACCATGGTACATTGGGAATATATCACGGTTCTTTGCACGTCTCGATCAATCAGGTCACTGCATTTGCGCCATCAATATACTGGTATTATATAATGTGATTCAATTACTTGAGTTTACACATCTTTTGAGGGAAGCGATAATAGGATTTGAAAAAATGAGAACTCACGTTGTCCCTCTTAAACGTGATCTAAGATATCATTATGTTATATATTTCATGATTGTCAATTTATCAACATGGTTGAATCTCAATTAGTATCAAACTAAACGCCATCCGTCTAACATAACTTGTGTTAGGACTCCTACGAATGTCGAATTCATATCCTCTAAGCTTGCTTTTATTCCGTTAACCGTTAATCACTGCTACGTACGCGTGCTACATGCTGAAAAGTTATTGAAATCTCTGTAAATTATTTGTGTACTACTGTCTGCTAATCATCTTTTGTAAGTACACACCGCTACATAGGTTCAAAGAATTTAATAAGCAATGGTGAACAATTACAAAGCAATGAAAACCTAACTACAGATAAGTGCAATGTTTAAAAACTAAGAAAGTTAAAAACTAGGCAAAATTACTAAGTCACAACTAAGTAAACAAAAACAACTCAAAGATTAGGCGAGGGGTCTCCGCCAGTCTGCTCCGGGCCAAAGGTTTGGGTTGCAAAGTTGTGATTGCTGACCTTTGGAAAGCCAAAAGTGAAAGTGGTTCCACCAGGCCAGTGGAGACCACCTTCTTGAGTGGGGGTACACGTGATGTACGGCCCAAGCGAAGGACAGTCGGGCAGACTGGACGGAGAGACCCCCATGAAAGTGTATGAATGTATGTGTGTGTGTATATTGTATGCATGTACGTATGTATGTATGTAAATATGGATTGGTGACGCTCAACAATGGACTTGGACTAGGAGGTTGAAGCAAGGTTGGGTCAAGTGCCGTGTGCAAGGAAGATGAGTAGCTAGATAACAGGTACTAAGACAGCTACGTCAGCAAGATGGGTGGCTAGAAAGTGGGTACTAAGATGCCTACGTTAGCAATGCAAAAGTGGCTTAAGGGCGAGTTTGTTCTGCAGGCAGCCAAGCTCCGCGGACTTACAAACTGGATTTGTGTTAACACACAATTCCTTATTTTGTATTATAACACACCACATGCTCATTCCATGTCGCGATTCGCCAGAATACGTCACGTGACGAGAAAATAGATACGTCTAGTCCCCATCGGATCGACAAAAGTGACGTCAGAGGGTATTTTTTGAAAAGCTATTGCCCTAGGGATATAGTTCTGACCAAATTTGGAAAAGTGCCGGTCACGTGACCGTAGTGTCGTCTGCAGCTTTGCAACTATGGCGGGTGACTAGAACGTGATGTGCGTCCGGGATAGGTGACGACACATTCTCTGAAACAGATTTTCCAACGTTTTCCAACATTCCAACAGTGTAAGAACTTGAACAGCTCGTCGACGGAGAAGATTGAAGTGCAACTAAGGATGTCACTAGGTATGCGTAGAATATTTTTGAAAGATAGTGGTACCACGTACGTACAACTGAAACCGCTGTGGAAACATCGGCCGGTAAACTTGTCGCAATGGATTGTTGCCGTGCAAAATATCAAAACACATTAAAAACTATGTAACAATACAACATGAGCATGTGGTGTGTTATAAAACACCTATAGCCTGGTTTTCATTCGGGCTATAGCGCTCGTCTATTACCCCTCGTGGCCGTGTGTTACCAGAAACACATCGCTATACCCCTCGGCTTACGGCGCCGGGGAATAGCGATGTGTTTCTGGTAACGCACGGCCCATCGGGGTAATAGACGGGCGCTATCATAGCCCTCATGACCAGGCAATAGGTGTTTACTAGGCTCCCTGACGTTTGACTATATAACGACGGATCGACACTATGAGGGCGCTGTCTATTGCTTTGAAAAGGGTCTGCTGGGGTCTTGGTACGCTGTTTGTGGTGCTTCAATACCATTATATTGAGGTGACCCGACTGCAGAAATATAGCTCTCGTTACGTCGTCAGCAATGCTGCATAATCACTGCTACTAAATCATCATTTCTATCTCCATAGGTGTAATCAATTGAACCGTCATGCAGAGTAGCAACTGAAAATGCATAACAACCTTAGGTTAAAATTATGTTCAAAATTTGTTTATGAATATGCTGAGGTTTCTCACAAAACAAGACTTTATGATGTAGTCATGTGATTTGCATTGGCTGATGTTATACCAGAAGCGATTTTTTCATATGGTGTGTTATTTATTTTTCAGTCCTTAAGTGATCAATATAACAATACTACCTTTGTTAGGTGTCAGTGTGTGTACATTCGTCTTGAGTGGTTGTTGTACTGGTCCAGTTCTCTTTGAGCATTAGCTTCAGCCCTGCTGTGGCCCGTTTTACTTCTGTCACTCTAACAGTTTGGTGTTTTTTATGCGATATCGACAGCCTGTGTAGTTGCATCTAGATTGGTTCCTTTCAGATAAACTTAACAAGTCTGTTAAGTGTTTTCTTGGATTGAATTAAATTTTCATAAATCTGCATTTTGCGGTGAAGCACATTGAGGTGTCTGTGCTATATATGTTGCTACGTACGGATGGAATTTTACAGCGTTCGTCGACCCATATCTCCAGATCCAGATTGCAACATCGAATCTTACACAGGAAGACATGGCTCCGACATAAACGATGGATTTGCTCATAAGGTCAATAAAGTGGAAGAATGCTGTCAGCTTTGTAATGAAACTGATGCATGCGTGTCTTACGGCTTTGATATCAGAAGCAAGAACTGCTGGTTGAAAGACGACATGCCCTGGCCGACGTATTCACCTGACTTCCACTCAGGTAAAGTACAAGTTGATACAGCTGATAGAGCTGATAGAGCTGAGAAGTATTAATCATTCTGTAAAACTGTGTATGTCGTCAGACAGCTTAAGACGATAAAAGTTATACAGGGACATATACATATGAAGTTAGGGGGAACGTTTATCTGAGACGTTTGAAGGATATTTTTCCTAGCCATGGAGCGAAGTGTGTGTAAGAGCAAGGTATAATTGATTTAGGGTAATGCCTTACATGTCAAGGAGTAATATAACGATATTTAAACAACACAGAAACCAGTGTACTGCGACCTTTTTGTGAAGTCGTGGTAAAGGGACATGATTCGCGATTTTCTCAGCTTTACAAATATTATAGTATTAGTACATCACAATTCCAAAATTTGATAATATACGATACAAATCATCGAATAACATTTTCTTTTTTTCGAACAGGCATTATTACGCCATGTGACAATAGATTGGAAATGATAAAGATCTTCAGTGATGGTAAACTGATTGGCATAGTGTGTCAGGGGCATCATGGGAATGGCTTCGTCTCAAGCGGCAGAATTACTTGAAATGCACATCAGTGACGCTAATCAAAACGAAAAGGGATTCAAAGGAATCTATACACTGTTCTACATGTCAGGTAAGATTTGCGTACAATGAATAACACGCAGTTCAGTTTGCCCAGTGATTGTGTAAAGTAGCCAATTACCTCGTGGTCACTGAAAAGCACAAATACATGTCTATCTCATCTGTGCATCAGTAGCACAAGAATTTTGTACTTGATTAACATACGACCGACTATTGTAACATTTATTAAATCTTCGTTTAAAAGGTAATATTATGAAGCTTTATGTCGCTTTATTTTGTGATCAGATGAAGACGGAAAGTGCTGGAATGAAAACGACTATCGGTGCGAAAATGGACGGTGTATCTCCGAATATCTCAGAGACGACTATCTAGACCATTGTGATCACCATGGGAAAGCCTCGCGCTTAACAAGTACTTCAGTCGGTAAGTGGCTGGAAATCCCACAAAGAAAAAAGAGTCCCATTTGGTATTGATCATTTATGTTAACTGCAAGATTAATGTGTTGAAATTTCGTTCGATGCCTATCCACGTAGAGGGATGCCTTAGATCAGAGAAATCAAAGTAAAGCATTACCTACGGACCCGGAGTTTAAAAAAAGCTGAGTTTTGGGCCTACATAGTTAAAGGACTACGATGCTTAAGAAACATCTTGTAATTAAGTTTACATAAACTATGTCTCCTAGACCAACACCAAAATCATACAACAAAATATCATGATTTTAACCCTCTCAAAGAAACAATAAATTATTGAAATAGAACATTTAAAGTCTTAAGTGCTGAGGGATTTCATGGACAATATGCGCTATAGTCATAGCGCAACACCTCCGGAGAGTAGCATTCGTTATCGCTGATATTGTTCAGTGATCGTGCAAGAATCTCATGTTTTACTTGCTTTTCTTACAGTACTGGTATCGCTGATTATGTTTATTCTGGTCGATGATTTGCAGTTTTGATGATGTTTTGTGCCCATAGTATTCACACAGCAGGTGACGTGCTCACAGTTATGGTGACGTTTTATGACTCAATACTCTTCACATCATTTGACGCGTTCGCCTTACAAAATTGAGTACAAGTTACAACATCTACGGAACAAGATTATTGTTTATTTGTAAAAACCAGTAAATAATAATTTCTTGTATTATGCCTTGAACAACTATTTCGGCAAATGACAAACATTAGTCATACATTACCAGGGGAAGAATAGAAATGACGAATAATCAACAACTCCATCCTTTAAAAGAAACTTATAACATGTATCCCAAGGACAACCCAGCTAAGGTTCATAATAACTTCTATATCAAACGAAAATACTCAAAAAACTATTTAAAATCAAAATCAAGATTTCAGCAGTTTTGTCACTTTATTAGAAAATGTTGTCTTAAGAAATTGCATAAGAAAATATGTGAAAATGTGTATATAGTTTTACAAGTCTTTATTCTATTGCCATTGATAAATTTCTTCATTGTAACTGATCCCCTCAGTATTTTTCTTTCTGTATACATAGAAATAGCTTTTTGAACACTAATGTTTTGAAGCTTTGAGCGAGTACCCATATTACAGCGGTGTCTTCCCATTTTACGTGACTTGAACCCGTTATTGTACTTATGTTCCCTGATTCATAATTTCTATCATTTATATTTGTAGACTGAAAGATCCGTCGCTGAGGACGCTCCCTACGCTCCCCTTCTCCTAGGACTTGACGCGGTCTGTCACATGCGGCAGCGAGATGAAAGAACGTTAGTCACGCCTACAACTGTTTTGGTCGCTAAAATATGTGAAGTTTTATGCATGATTGCTGTTAAATATTTATTTAACTCACAAGGGGAGAGTAGAGAGCGCCCGAGAGCGACGGATCTTCCAGTCTATTATATTTGATGAACTGCAGTTTCTAACACTTACTCTGTACTTGTTTGTGACACAACGTTTCTAAAACTGATCTTTTATGCATAAACATAATCGCAGAGTTGATAAACTAGACAATATGCGTATGAATCAACAAGTTCTGGGTGTCTCCTTGTTTCATCAAAATATTGTTACTTTGAACCAATGACAGTTTGACACAACCTTTGCACCCTGCATTGTAACTGTGATTTATTTCAATCAATAAAGCTACAAACTGTGATTATCAGTAGCATACTTAATAATCGATTTTCTCAATGCTTCGTTCATGACTAAGTTGTTAAGCATTGAGATAGAAAAATGTGCACGCAAAATAGGGTGACAAGCAATCTCTAATAAATCTACCGTTTGGAAGTTTCGACAACTTCTGCTTACTCGTCAGTTTGTCACCAAAATTTATGAAAAGTCGACATGCTCAATTACAGAGTGGTTTGGTCGGTGCACGCATCGTTTGAGTTTTAAATGTCTTTTGTATACAAGTCAAGGACAGCAAAGTTTGAAGGCAATTTCAAATTTGCAGTAAAGTACACGTGAAAGTAGAAAGCCGAGAAAAGACCAGGGTAAGCATCTGTTCCTTGCTCTGAATGACGTAATGCACATATGGGGTCCGACAAGTTCCCAAGCCAAGTCTGTTTCTGGATATTGCTTCATGCCCCTCGATACTGCAATAAAACAAATCCAAATGAC
This sequence comes from Ptychodera flava, assembly GCA_001465055.1. Classification (NCBI taxonomy): domain Eukaryota; kingdom Metazoa; phylum Hemichordata; class Enteropneusta; family Ptychoderidae; genus Ptychodera; species Ptychodera flava. The sequence continues at coordinate 10,819 of LD347181.1, read as the reverse complement.
GATTAAGATATTTACGTCTACGTTCAATTTGATGAGAGACTCTGAGGCAACGTGAACGATATGTGTAGTGCAGTCATCTATTGACGACAGAGACGGCGATGTCAGAGCCAGTATGCTAATCACGGCACAATATTTGTTTGAACCTTTATTTAGGTCACCAGTCCTTTTAACCTTTATCAGTACTGATACTTAAATACAGAGGAATTTGAATACCTGCATTTAGTTGGTAGTGTGCATGTAGATATGCACCGCCACACTGGAGCCGTAAACATCGTTAAGCGATAAATTTAAGAGTTAAGACCACACACAAATTATTTTGAAGCGTGGCTGATTATTAGTGCAGGGTTTACTATTTACGAGGGTTTATGCAAATTTATAAATACGTCGTTAAATATCATAACAGGGGAAGGCTTGACTCAGATAATGCGGAAAGAATTCAAGAAAAACAAGTTTTTTGGTAGCTCGCATAGCTTCAGTAAATTAAGTAATATAGTGTGTATTTGTGACTATTTGCGTGAATATGTATGTATAGCTGCGGTAAATGCGATTCGCGAATCGGGGACTTACTAGCTGCATCACTGACAGCTCTATTCAGACACCAGGTAAAAAGGTTTACTTGGAACAACAAATACTTCCTTTGTGAAAAAGGAAGTATAATAGTCGATTTCAAACAACCAACACAATGCTTTATTCAACGACTTGAGTCTACGGCTTCATTTCCTTACACCCGTACAAAACTTCACCCACACCTCAAAACTTCTTAACCATACACCAACCATTATCATGATTTATAACCCACTCCTGATATCCTGTGTTGTAACATACATTTAATTTCATTTATCTTGTCTCAAAACATTAACTCGAATGCCACAGTCATTTAGTTTCTTATCACACAAATAATACTATGTACATGTATTATTTCATACATAAACTAAATTCCGTTAGACACCATGCCTCATTTCCCCATTCTCTAACCGACTGTTAGTCGGGCCGCGTGTATCTCCGAATATCTCAGAGACGACTATCTTGACCACTGTGATCACCATGGGAATATCTCTCACGATACAAGTAAGCTAAGTAGCGAGTGTCTAAATTCCAAATATAAAAGCGGCCCATTTCACCATTTATCGTTGACTTCGCTGTAATTTTGTATTCATTGAAGTAATGTGCTTACATTTTGTTCGTTTTATTTCAGCGTGGAGGGATTGCTAATGACATTCGATCAGAAAAAATCAAAGCAATACAGAATGACCAAGATGTCAAAAAATTCAAGCGGAATTTAAATGGTGACCAAGTTTCGCGCATATATACACGAACCCATAAGATATAAGTCTAAATGAATATGTCCTATAATCTGAATGGAGCGAGACATGGAAATTGAATTACGTTTGTCAAATGAAATTCCGTCAAAGAACAGTGGTATGACAGTGTTGAATTTGCCGGGCCTGTTAGAAGGTCTGACAATTTGTCAGATTTCAGAGGTATATATTTTCGGAAAATGTTCAAATTTTGATAACAAATAAATACAGTCATAATTATATGCTCATAAAAATATTGACCCTGTTTCGGGTCTGTATTCACATTGCTGTGTACATATAGTGATGGGACAGGCAGAAATTTTAGGCCCTATAACATCAATGTGTCTACAACATTGTATAGTAAGTTTGAGTTTATTTGTTTATGTAAAGGGCCACTGCCCGTCATACAACACAAGTTACTACAAATAAATCTTGAACAAAGTATGGTCACGTGAGGCAAAGTCTAACAAGTATACAGGCAAATGTGGAAAAGGGAAATTTACAGAGTCTTCAAATACTCACTTCTCATCAGTAAAGCTTTGTAAATGTATACAGACAATTTAAAAAGAGTTTCAGAATTTCTTGTTGAAAATAAAGATGTGATTTTATATCTAGTGGGGTTTTCGTTAATATTAACGGGGAGTAAATCCCTACGAAGTAATACATAGAGTGGACAATAGGCAATAAAGTAAATTTCATCCTCTCGGATGAATACATTTCGTTTTTCGCAAAAAGGACATTCTATTTTGTACATCTAGGTGGGTATGTCTTTCAGTTTCTATTATTAAACTATGATTGGAACAACGAAATTTTGACAGTGCGATTTTAAACTCAAGTGGAAAAGTACATTTAAGATACATCTGTGGTTCAAATTGGAATTTGAACAGGGAGTAAAATTTCATGCGGGGTGAATCATTAATTGCCGCATTCCATTCTTGCTTATAGCAATCTTTCAATCTTTGACAGAAAAAGGATAAAAATAACTCAGAGTTACCAACTTGTTGCTCAAACCAGACGTAGGCAAAGCCATATCTCATAAGCAAATGCTTAATCTTTGTCACCCAATTTGTTTTTCCCGCTTCATCTCGCTTTCGTAGCATCTCATAACAAGCTTTTGTCCATTTCTATGAGCTTCAACCAGTAAGATACACAACGTTTCATGTAAAGACAGGTAAGCGGGAATCTCCCAGATTCACCTAGAACAGCTTCATTATTTACATTGCTGCCAAGGCCAAGTAAAAATCGACAAAATCTCAAGTATACCTTTTCGATAGTAGGGGAATACTCAAAACCCCAGATTTCTGCACTATAACACAAAATTGGTGCCACACAGCTATCAAAAAGTTTGAATGCATTTTGAATTGACATACAACCTAGTTTTTTAATGACAATTTGAATTTGTGTGAGGGCTTTT
>LD347179.1:315529-336176 GCA_001465055.1 Ptychodera flava | reverse complement strand
TTTGTCTCGGGACACTCACAAAACCAAAACGGAAGAGGACCAAATCAGTATAAACTTATCTTTATAATGAAACACACAATTGAGACTACCAATGGCGGTTTTCATATACCGGTTATTAAAAGAGTTTAGACAGACATGCAGTACCTATTAGGCTGTATTAACAATGCCATACAGTGCCAAGAATACATACTGAAAATATAAAGATGCAGCTGCACGCCAGTCAATACCAGGCAACCTTAACTGTATCAAGCTCTGTGTCTACCAAAGATCTCTCGTTATGTAATTTGACTTCGAAAAAGTTATATCTCCTTAATTAAATAGAGGACAGTATTCGGGTGTTTGTAAAGTACATCTATACTGTTTTATTAAACATTTTTATTAGAGTCTTAACGAAAACAATTACACACAAAAATATAACAAAAAAGGAGTCTGAAAAGCGTAAGAATTAACTCATTAAATCAAGAGAAAAAAAAGGTAAATACAAATCACTTTTTCATCGGGTCTACGTTACAAGTCTCAAGTTCCTTTCACGATTCCGAGACTCGAAAACTCTGTAATCAAAGAATAATTCCATATTATATTGACAGACCATACTTCCTAGCCAACCACACAGACCGTTTTTCTTTTCTAGTGTGTTTTGTGACTCATTATATTGTTTGAAATTACATATTTGAAAATGTGGCATGTGTTGAGTTAAATTTTAAAACAATTCAAACGTATCAAACGCTACACCAATAAAGAAATAATTTCAAAAGAGCGGGTTGTTCAAATTCTACACACGGTGTGCCTCACATTTTGCTTTTCTTAATTAACGTTTGTAAGCTACATGTAGATAATCAGATATGTGTCATTTCAGGCTTTGTCAGCTGATGTACATGAATGATTATGGTAACCTTATGGAGTTCATAATTATAGTTTATTTCACAGTGACAACGAATATGTGTGAATTGCCTTATAGATTCCTCTCAAATTTGCCTTTGAGTAGTGTGAGCCCTAAATCTTTCCCAAGTGAGGGCTCATTGAAAAAATGGAGTAAGAAAAAAATGTTAGCGTCTTCATATTTAGAGAATAAAAATTTCATTTTCCCTTTAGAGATAAAACAGGGCCTTTTGTCTTTCAAATGTCAATTAATATAATGTTATATTTTCTTCGAGCATCAAATATGAATAATGACTCGTGATTGTTATTCATATGATGGAAAGGGTGAAGTTTAAAGTTTCCTTTGGAAGAGGTTTGAGCAAAGGATTAAGTCATGCAATGTCGTTGTTATTCTAGCGGTAGTTATACATGAGCGACATTAAATATTTACAGTCAGGAGTACAATAGTAGATAAATTAAACATGTTATAAGTCAATCGTTTCCATCATTTACCATGGTGACAGGAATCCGCAGTAATTACCCCATGTGATATTAATTAAATTTGAGTCCTCTATTTGTGTTACTACGAAATGGAAATTATTCATAATGTGGAAACATCGCCATGATAAGGCCCTTCACCTAAGACATTCGGCCTTGTGACGTGTTGGGCACCAGCGGGGAAGTTGCAAATAGCTGTGCTCCATCGATTACAGAAGATTGATATCTATTTTTTGACAGACATGTAGCAACGATGCTAATCTAGTAAACGGTACTCTCTGGAACAAATTGGACAAAACAGTGATAAGAATGTCGTTGTTGTGGATGTGGGTAAGTAACATCCTTTCTTGTTCTTCCTTCCTAGCTAAAATCATGTTGCTTATACTTTTCATTTTCGATGTGTCTAAAGATACAGGCAGAAGCTCCAAGAAGTGAAGGCAAAGTCTATTTCGGTCTCGAATGTCTCAGTAGTGTATTAAGAGAGAGAGAGAGAGAGAGAGAGAGAGAGAGGTGTCTTGGAAAAGTGCTTTGGATTATTACAAACTTTAAGATAAAGTATTAATTTCTAAGCAAATATTAAAAACAGAGAGTATATTTTGTGCCACGAGCGAGACACAATAAAGCACAAAAGCTCAGCTATATTTAGACTAGAAAAAAACTAATGACACAAAGAGACAAAAGAGACGTTCTGGTAGTAACGATTCCTTTGCTAAAGCACAGAGGCCTAACTTATTATCGCCCATGATAAGACACAATGACATGCAATGATGGGCTTTTCCGGGCCATTGGCGCTGTCTTGCTGTTTTCAATTGATCAAGGTTCTATAAATATTGTATCACATTGTGTACCTAAAATTAAATAGCGTGCATTGACATTGTTGAATGAACTTACATTTGCCTAAATGTATGCTGATGTATCGATAAAAGCTTTGAAATAGCCGGTCCAATTCTCAATTCAATTAATCATACCTGTACTTTTAGAGGACTTGCATTCAAGTCATTCATATCAAATTCGCAAGTAGGTGATTAACTTAAGATTAATACAGTGTTGCGGAAGGGTCCGAACGTGCGTTGGCCCGTACGCCCTTCTACCAAGGTAAGCAAAAACCGTATCAGGGCCGTAAACGTTCTATCATATATCTTATTGAGCGATAAATATGTAGCTAGAAATATTGTGCAAAGATGTGAAGATAGAAATACATGCAATGTCTAATATTTATTGCCATTTTTGTAAATTTTTCGGAAAAGCGGTTGTCGTATCCCGTCCCGTATTGATATACATGACGTCATTTGTTCACCTGTAGAACTTGTAGAGCAATGTAGGCCCCTACATATACCAACTAAGAATGGGCGATAAACTGAGGTGTAAGACGAACGGCGTGGTGTAATATTGTAAATTTCACTGCACCGGCAGGGAGGTGCGATCATCAGTGAATAGCTCGATTGCAAGAAATACTGTACATTTAATTTTATGAGAATTTCGTGATGAAATTATCTTTAACTTGAGGCTGGGCTACGGTGACAGCTATATATATATATATATATATATATATATATATATATATATATATATATATATATATATATATATATATATATTCAACTTTGACTAAACACAATATCGATGATTTATATTCAGTTCACTTATAAATCGTTCAAAGACACAGACTTCATCGATGATGTGCTTAGTCAACGTTGAATTTTAGTATGAAATACTGAGAAATATCACCCATTCTCGTTAACTTCACTGTCGCCCGTACAGAAAAGATCAGAAAAGAAGAAATGTTCGCTTTTTGCGCTGGCTTCATTTACGAATGGAACGTTTGCTGATCGCAACGCACGTAGTAACCTTAAGAAGCCTGTCCTGAAGTGCACGCGCTTGCCCATATTTGGGTAAAGCGTGCATTGGCTTGATACCGCAACTCATTACACAAAAGTGGGACATCTTTTCCCATAGCGTTACAAGGGAGCGTTGATTGAGGTATACTATAAAATCACATTTCCCTATTTGGCTTTCAGGAGGACAAAATCATTCTTATGGTCATTTGCAGCTTGGACGTTCGCACTTATTTTACCAACGGCAAAAAATTTTAAAAGCTACTTATGCAGAAGTGAGCTATGATTCTAAAGGGCTCTGAAAAGGAATAATACTAGTGATTTTGACGATAATGGTAACCATGACCACTACAAACAGAGTCGTAGATGAAAAGAATAAACAAACCGTTCTTCTAGATAATGATATTTTGCATCATTTTAGACACCTTTTGAATGCTGATATATGCATCTGTAACGGGTCCGACTTAATAGATTATCTTGAGTCAGCTGTTGAAAATTGTAATAAACAATTTCTAAGCTAACATGAGTGTTCAATGTATCCGTTATATGCTGGCTTCATTTTAACCGAATATGTGTGCAATCTTTTATCCGTAGGCGAAAAAAAACATCGATAACTCAATTCCCGTGGTTTCCAGTGATTTCGTGAGAAATATTACCTGATATCATAAAGCCATATTGTGTATGATCAATGGTAGTTTAAAAGTGTTGGCAACTTGAAGTGCTCTTCACTTTACCTCCACGAAGAAACCCCTAGTGGCCACTAACTTCTTATAACTTTTATCATAAAATTTTTAATTCGTGACATTTAAAAAGCATATGTCAGGGGAGTAATATTAATTCACCTCAGATGCAGTGTACAAGACTTTCTTCTAGATACCCTTTCAAATTTATTGAACTAATGACGTTAAGTTACATGAAAAGTGCCAATTATACCATATAAGGCCCTTCAATTCGACGTGATTTACATGCGTTCATCCACACAGCCACGAATACACAAAATATTGTTCAACTTGTCAACGAAAGACATGAATTGTTCGATCCTATTTCCTGCAAGACCTTCGCATAGTTCCTGGTGATAGATGCAAAGTCACAAAAGTAAATTAAGGCTTACTAACTGTCTAAATAAGTGTAACTCTGTCATTGGCTTAAAGACGTATATCACAGAGAGGTCAAAGTTTGGCTACGTAAACGATGTTGACTTTCCCACTTTCTTTATGATATTGGATATTTGAAAAAGCTCAAACGACAAGATACATGTAACCAAGTTTTGAAATCAACCTTAAGATGTATATCATCTCTTTAAATAATTAATGACAGTCATCAATTATAAATTGGAGTTGCTATTGGATATTGATGTTAATACAGCTCGAAAATGTAATTATCCGTTCGATGGAGGCAATTTCATTTTCTTTTACTAATTTGTATTTTGCATTATAATATGCTTGGCTGGAATCCGGCAATCTGATTGGCTGGAGCCAGGGTTTATTCTCAACAAGAAGACCTGCGCGCCGCGTAACATTTTTGAGCTCGCGCAAATTTCGAACGCCAACTTGAGAGCTCAACGCGCCATAATGTCGAACAAGTCTATGGCTTCAGATTGATTTTGTTTGTTAAATTTTAGTCTAGTGCAGCTTGACGAACCAACAAATGAAGAGTTTCTGTAAGGAGCGGAGGCTATGTAACAACAACATGATCTTTTAAAGTTTTTTGAGCGTTTTTTTAAGTAAAATTCTTCAAGTTCGATGTCTAATCGCGATATTGATGCGTTGCGTAACCATATTTTATGAATTCAACTGTGCACGCACGAGCGTTCTGAAACGTTCTTTTTTAGAGTTTGTATGAGGCTGCGCGCTCCTGAACTCTCGTTCCAACTTCGGCCCTAAATAACGAAATTGCCCACTTGTTTTTAACTTTAGCATATTATAATGAGGTTATAAACGGTTCGCTCGGGTATTTTGTTGCGGATATAAGACCTCTTGGGTGAAAATTAGCATATTTGGGTGAAATAATCACCTCGCTGCGCTCGGTGATTATTTCCCGCCAAGTATGCTAATTTTCACCCCAGAGGTCTTATATCCGCAACCAAATACCCTCGCTTGCCGTTTATAACCTCTAAATAATAATATCTTATATATCAAAAGAAGATTAGTGAGTAGGCTCCGCACTGATAGTTTACTAAAAATATCGGCTCTAAAGGATTGTATGACTTTGACACCTGCAATCACGTGTCTGTGACATCCAGGTCGACTGTAGTCAGCATGGCAATCCAACTAATTCGGATACGGGTAAACAATTTTTTACTAGTATTCGCCTTTCTCCATTATCGAAATTTTGCAATAAAGTCAAAAAAAGATCTTTCACATACACACGATCAAAAATTTGACCTTTCGCGCATCTATTGCATGAACCAAATTGCCTACCTTAACATGCAACCAATAAACTTTAATCTATCGATGAAGTGTATATCTCCATAGACATTTATGACAAAACATTATACTTGTCAGATAAGTAGCTGAAATATTGTAGCCCGACGTTTATTTACATGTACATGAACTAATGGGACTACCGATTTTCATTGAAAGTTATCTTGTTTTTTAGGTATAATCAGCGATAAAATTAATGATTTTGCTCGGATGTGTGAGATATTTCTTCCAAAACTCTGTTGTCTCTTGAGGATAAATATAGTTATGATATTCAACTTAGTATCGGCAATATTATTTGCTACATAAATAAACATGGTATCCCCGAGTGTATCTAATATTAGCTGACGTTTTATTGTTGTTCTTTGTTTTACTCTGGCAACATTGTAGTCCAAATATAGTTGACAGCTGTCTATTTATCTTTGCGCCCTAACAACTGCAAGATGGCTTTGATCTGTTTATGTTTGATCATTACGGTTGCGGATTCACACACAGGAAATGCAGAAGGTACACTTTAAAAGGTTATGATACATTTATGACAAATTGAAGGAATAAAAAGCCACCGTATCAAAAACATCTTAAAGTACCGATGAAAGCTAACTTGAGCCTCGTCAATCCCCTCTCATTAAAACAGTATATATATATATATATATATATATATATATATATATATATATATATATATATATATATATATATATATATATATTTCTTGCTGGGGCGATATATATATATATATATATATATATATATATATATATATATATATATATATATATATATATATATATATATATATATATATATATATTACATACATAAACCCAGTTATCCCTATAGTATGACGTTACACAATAAGCACAATGTCTACAGGATTTCCGTATAACCCTACTTCTGACTTCAAAAGTCGGGGTATGCGGTCAGCACTTTTTTTGAAAGTTGAGTGTGCAGAAAGCAATTTGCTGAAAAATGTGGCAAAGTTAATATATAGTTAAAACGTCAAAAATTTTGATCGCGATTATTGTGACAGTTTGTCTGTTTTCTATTTGGAGAAAACGAGAGCTTTCACTGTCGTTTGCTCCCTGCGCTTGCTATTACCACTGTGCTAGCTCGTCAAAGGTTAACAGCTGAGCCATCGCTCAAAATCGACAAATTATCATCGACCAAGAATCCAATATATTTTAAGATTATGATATATCAAAATCATCACATCCACCTGTCAGGCTTAAATTCTTAGTATACGCAAATTGTTGTATTTCTTTTCGATTTCGTCAGCGCGTTCACTGTTGTTCGATTCCAAGGAACCCCTAGCACAAGTGCCATGAGATGTCTCAAGCCGTGTACGTCTACTGCACAGGCTATCAAGAAGCAATATCATTCCACATTGCACTCTAATTCGGAAGAAAAATTGATGACAATGCAGGAAACGGTCAATACTTAACCTATGTGATTACCCAGTCACAGATGTAAGGTGTACGTGGACATATCGCTCTTCGCATCGCGTCTGGTGATATGCTGCGCCAATGACCTCGCGTATCTTATGCTCTATTTCCGTAATGGCCTCATAATAGAGATAGGCACGTGTGTGTCATGAGCCATTACTTACTGGCCATCTCATTTTAAAACAACAAATTACACCGCAAGATTATCAGAACCAATCTTTTTTGTGTGTTTTTATTATTAAAGGTTACCACCGTCATGCTGATATTTACGGCATCGAAGGGTATGTTAAAATTATCTTGTGTATATAAATGTCAGATTGCTTCATCGGTTTTAATGTGAAAATCGAATTCCATGCAAATATTTTAAAGTTTATTGAGAGATAACAAGCGCATACATGGAAAAATATCCATATATATATATATATATATATATATATATATATATATATATATATATATATATATATATAGTGTGTGTGTGTGTGTATGTGTGTGTGTGTGTGTGTGTGTGTGTGTTTACATTGCACGTTATTGTGTATGTCATCGTCGTACTTAACAAAAACATTAGTGCGTTATATCAATTTAGCTAATGAAAATATCCGCTTCAATTGTTCGTTAACAAGAACATTCGTCATAGGTCGTTGCCTAAACAACAAAGATCATTTTGTAGAATACAATCAACAAATTTGAAGGCTATCTCTACGGACGATGAAAACATCAATGAGGCAATTGCATATTTATATTCACGTGTTGTATTGTAATCGGATTACACTTTTTTTTCCCAGTGAGAGGAGATGAGATATGTACCATTGAATCTACTGCCGGCACAACCATCGATTACAAACTGGTGAGACGTTACGTACCATTCGATTCAGCCAAAAATATTTGCGAAGAAGACGGTTGGCTCCTGGCAATGTTTCACTCAAAGACAGACATGGATAAAACCTACCCCTCATTCTGTGATGATAGTATAAACTGGGCTACGTGGCTTGGTGCTGAGTGGAAGAACTCTACCTGGCACTGGTTGAAGAATGATGCTGTAATCGATTTGCAAAACTTTCCGGGTCTTCATTTTCCAACTGGGGACCAAGACGTAAAGTTGTGCATCATGGGCGATGGTTGTCCTCAATACAAGTTATCAAGAAGGGAGAGCAACGGTACGAGACGGTTCATTTGTATGCGAGGTAAAGTCCAATACCTATTTAATTTAGACTCATTTTTTACACATATACAGCTCTTGAGGTACAATAATACCCTATTGCATTTCATTAAAAGCTGGTCGGCAATACGGTAAAAAATAAACATGGCTGCTTAATCATAAAATGAGTCATACCAAAAATGTTTTTCCAAGATGTCAACCAGGTTGTGAAGTGGACGAGCAAATGGAAGTTGTCATTAAATGTTAAAAATGTTCATGTATTTCATTCACTTTGAAGAGAATCCGTCAAAATATTTCCTTAAAGATGTGCTAAGCAAACTATTTTGACTCGCATCAACTTTGTAAAAGACCTTGGTGTATTTTTAACAAGTAAACTTAACTGGAGTATGCACATTAACCATGTTGTTTCAAAGGCTTTTAATATGCTTGGATTTATCAAGCGTTCTTGTACATTTTTTAATAGCATCATACATACATACATACATTTTGCACGTTGAATACTGCTCACCCGTCTGGTCCCCTCATCAATTATATTTAATAAAGAAATTAGAAAGAGTCCAAATAAAATTTATCGAGTATCTTTGTTTCCATTCATCGATGGCTTACTAAAGGGCTCTGTATAGTAACCTATGTTATGAAGAAAAAGAGTGTCAAAAAATTTTCGCGTTCTCCAATGTGGGAATTATAAAATCCTTCACTCAGCTTATAGTGTACCAGATGTTCTTGCAAAGATTTATTTTAACGTTCCTGCTTTTACCTTGCGTCGTGCTGTTCTTTTCAGACCAGTGTCAGCACGTACGAATATCTTGAAACACTCATTTTTAACACGATCTCAGACATATTTTTATTCTATGTGTAACAAGCAAAATTTAGATTTTTTTAATAACTTCAGTAATTTTCGCCATGGATTATGTAAGATCCTTTTATTCTGAATGATTACTTTTATCTGGATGTATTTCTGTGTATCACTGCTATGTTGCTGTTTTTTGTTTGTTTTTTTTTATGTGAATTCTCCCGTCTGTTTATTTACGTTGTAACTATTATATATTTGTCGTTTTTGTATTATATTTTTATTTTTAAACGAACTTGCTATTAGAGCAACCTGTTGGTTCGAGATTAAAATAACAAGAAAAAAAACACCTTGCGACTGCAAATGTCTTTAGTGCGTCGATATAAAAGATAATCCGTACTTCGTCATCCGAATTGCTCATCATCGAAAACACGAAAGTTGAAAAACCAAACAAACAAAACTAAAGGCTCACTGCAAAAAAATGGAAACTACAATATTAAAAACTAAGTAAAAAATAAATGCTTTAATAATAAAATACAGTTAAACATTCCTTATCTGAACTGAAAAATAGCATTTTAAAATGGACATCCGATACATACAAGGTGCCAAGTTAACATTTGTCGAGTCATGCTTTATCCTTCGAAATACCTGTTACATCATTTAGCGAGACATGTAACAAGGTCACATGACGTAAGACACTCTAAATGATCAAATAGATGATCAATTGTTGACTTACGTCTTCTTCTTCTTCTACTTCCTTATCTTCTTCTTCTTCTTCTTCATCGTCTTCTTCTTCTTTATATACATTTCCATAAGAATCCCTACCGGGGGCATCAAATACATCTTGCTCAGTGCCTGACTATTCAACAGAGAAAAGTAGCATTTCTGTTTATACAGATCCGATTTCCTTTGACGTAGTATCAACAACTGGTAAGTTACTTATCCCCTGATATGTTTCAAATGCTTGTTTAGTGATAAATGCAAAACGCTTCTACAGTTGTCTGTCTGTCTGTCTGTCTGCGTGACTCTCTGCCCGTATATCTGCACGCATGCACGCATGTATGTATGTATGTATGTATGTATGTATGTATGTATGTATGTATGTATGTATGTATGTATGTATGTATGTATGTATGTATGTATCACTGCATGAAAACCCAATAATTCAGATAAATTCACATTAATGAGTTGCCTGTATTATAGTATAATACCCGTGAATTCGCATGAATCCACATGAATACAGGCTTGCTGAATACAAAAAATGGATTCTTGACTGTATTCATCTGTATATGCACTCTTCAGCTAAAATACAGACAATAATCCACGTTAATACAGTAAGTATTATAGGGTTTTTATGCAGTGTATGTATGTATGTATGTATGTATGTATGTGTTTGTGTGTGTGTGTGTGTGTGTGTGTGTGTGTGTGTGTGTGTATGTATGTATGTATGTATGTATGTATGTATGTATGTATGTATGTATGTATGTATGTATGTATGTATGCATGATGCAATGCATGTATGTATGTATGATGGCAGTAATATTGCATGTTTTCTTTTAGCCTCTTCTAGGGGAGATTTTTCGTAATCAATAATTAATTTCAAATGAAATTGACATCTATATAGCGTGTGATAACAAGGTATTTCCGAAGCCGAGTTCCTGAGCAATAGCAGTTTATATTAACTGCTTTTCGGTTTCAGCAGGTGTGCACACCTAACGCTTGTCACAACGTTTGGTCATCACTGTGTTAGAATTGAAATCAGGTCTACTATGTTTTTAATGTAATTTTGATACTTAATATGTAAAGGAAATATAAAAAAGAAAGGAAAAAAAGAGTGTAAAATTTATAAAAAATTTGATTTGTAAAAAATTTACTCGACCGTTTCACATGATGAACTGAAATATAGACTCTACATATTGTTTAGCATATCTTCTATCAGAGTTATTGAGTCGTAGTTACGATAACTTTGTTATCAATTGCAAATACAGGTATTTAACAAGAACAGTTGTGCCAAATAAATATACATTGTTGTGGAAGTAATTGAGATGCTAAATCTCCTACTTCAAAACACGTTCATTACAAATTGAGCAAGGATACTTAGACAAGATATAGGTATTAAAAAAAACAATCTCAGCACCTTTTTTGCAGACTTTTTATCTTCTTTTTTTTTGAAAATGTGAATCCCGGTCGTGGTAGCTTTATGATGTAAATAGATAACTAACTATTAGGCGAAAAAAACTGTTGACCAAATTTCAATCGCCCTTTGAATCAGATAGGTGCTTACGCAAGCAAGATAGTTTGAGGGTTAGTAACGACTTTTTACTGATATTTAAATAAAATATGTATTTAACAGCACAGATGACATTTAATCACAAGAAGTCAATATAAATTTAACGTTGATGTAATCCAGCTGATTTTTGATGTTTTTTTTTAATATGAAGGTGGCGAAAACACTGACTCAGATTCACACCTGAAGACTACCGATGTTACAATCCGATCCCAGACAGCTTCACAGGTAATGATTGTAAACGACTATGTTCTGAAATGCATATGTTGTATTTTTACTAATATCTTACGGGACGAGCTCCATAGAATGTTATTTTCCACAAACATGTCTATCCTAAAAAGACCGGGTATTCTTCGATAGACACTTTGGCTGACAGTGATTTGCGCACTATTTAACATGTCTTTTGAAATTGATATGTTAACAACCATTGATAACGTTTTATGTGTCAATGAGATCATACATTTGGCAAAGCTTACGGGTTCATAGTCTAGACAGCAAGTTTTCACTGTTGCTGACTTAATAGATCCTTTGCAAGTAGTCCAAAGTATTGGTGTCGAGGTCATCATTATCACATTTATTGTCATGTATTTGATCACTGGTGTTTAACGACCCCTCTTTATTTATTGGTAGAGGATTGAAAACATAACTGACCATATACTGCATGTTCAAGGGCACAATATCACTCTGAATGAAAGTATCGAACTAACTGAAGGTTTGTATATTTGATTTGTCTTCTTTTCGAGAGTCGTTTGACAACAGCTTTCATCGTGTTCCTATGTCAAGAATAGCTACTACGTCTGGCCTTGACGTACAAACGTTGCAGAAACATTTCGTCTTTGGTATGATTTATTAGGTGCATTATTATAATTGGTAAAATGATGTTAATTTAAAATATAATTGGGGGATGAAAGTTACTATTACTCAATGTGAATCAGTATGAAAATATAATTTCAACAAATCTCAAGCAACAATCACTGCTCTCATTAAGAATAAAGTAGAAATTGATATTTCTTGGGTTTTACAGGAATACTAAGAGACATGCAACAAATCATAGATGACATTTTTCCAACTCCCGCTGAACACCTACTACCGGAAGTTGAAAAACACATCACCAAGACATTTTTGACAATGTTCGATGAGCTAGCTATGTTCATACTTAACAAGACTAAGTCTGGTGGTGGTGCTATTGAATTCAGGACACGCTCGTTTGTTTTCATCCTTGAAAAGAACTCATTTGAGAACCTGGGCAATACAACGTTGATGGTCGTAGCTCACAGTGGATTTGAAATCCCTCCATTGATAAATATCTCACCTTATTTGAAACGTAATGCAACTGTAAACAGAATGGTACGTAAAATTTCATTAAAAGAAGAGAAATAAACTTGTATACTTCATCAATGCTTATTAACATATAATACACAAATGACTACAATTGTTGGAGAAATGGGGTATCACTTGCGGATCAAGCAAAGACTGACGCACGTCAAACCGTACCTGCTGATTCTTACAATTCTTAAGAACATAGCTGCCTGCCCCGAGTCACAAAATCAGTACATTTATTTTAAACAACTGTTGTTGTTCCTTTGGATTAATGCTTAACTGTCGGAATAAAAGAGGAATTCTATAAAGATTCTTTGGGTCTTGATATGAAAGAGATGGCGATGAAGTGTCGATACTTTGACGGCAATACGATAATTGCCAAAAATTTGTTTGTGACACGATTATTGTAACATTTTGTAAAATATATAATATTGTATACTGCTTCAGATACTTCGTATTGAGAGCTTTGTTCACGAAATAACAAACATGACGGATCAATTCACGACTGATATACTGACTCTGTCATTAAGGAATGAGGATGGTGAAGAGATAACAGGTATGTCACGAGAAAAGAAAATACTTTGGATGTTTAAAACAATGAAGTTAAATTTGATAATCTATTAGTCGTTCTTTGAACTTGCCACATTTCCTTTCCTGACGAAGATTGCATTTGCGATCAAATAATTATTTAGTCGGGTTTATAGTAAAAAGCAAGAACTTATATAGAATTAAAAATAATAAAAGTTCGATATTGATTAGGTTCATATTTAAGACTCAACAATATTGACAATGAACATATACAAAACGCATAATCGAGTAAAACAATAGAAATGCGACGTAGGTAATACCTAAGAATGACACTAATTGTTTTGAAATTCAAACACCAGTGCGCCGACGGACTTACATTAACAATTATTATCAATAATATATATGCAATATTAATTTCCGCAACTACACACATTTGTGTGTATTGTCTAAATTATGCTAGCATTTGTAAAACAGAAAAAATACACTGTAATTGTTAGTTCCTTGATGTAGGTCATGAATGCCAGCATTTCTAGTCATGTCAGTATCTGTAAGATATCAAAGAGCCCATTACTTGCATATAAGTGAAGTTTCAGTTCTTAAAACAAGACAGTTCAAAACAAACTGCAACTGATTTATAAATGCAAAACAATGTATTACTATATAGCAGATACAAAATATTATCGATGAACGCTCAACTTATATTTCGAAAATAAAATAATCCTTTGGTCGCAACTCAAAAAATAGCCGACATATACACATGTTAAGTGTTTGAACTCAATCGATGTAGTATGTCGCCTAGAATGGAAACAGTGACATTTTCAATTACAATATTGTTTTTTAGCTGAGTTGAAAACTATTATTTTTGCTTGCAAAATACAGAAAACGATCCAGTTAACAGGCTTCACTAGTACGTGTAATCACACATTTATGTAATAGCGTGCACAATATTATGCATTTCAGTACAAAACGCGTCACGAGATATAGGCGTATGGCTAGGCAATCGCCAAACATTGTCGGATGAAATGGTGTTGACTGGTCAGTATATTGAAGAAGACGCCGCTTCGAACTACGTCTTTGAGATTATGGTAAATTCTTAGATGTATCTTAATGTGATTCGATTTGATCAGCGTTTCTATTGTCAAAGTGTTCATGCCTTACAAACATAATTGTCACATAAGGATCATCAGACAGTCTTGCTTACCTAAAACACAATTTCTTATTTTGTCTGTATAATTCCACATATCTGAATATGCATCGTTATTATATTAAGTTCTCTTTCGATGACAAAGATATTTCGTAACATCCTTCGTAAGTCCTTTCCCCTCAATGGATCGCATTATTGACGATGTTTCTATTTTCATTCCCGCCATTATATACAGAAGCAGATATGTCGGTAAAATTGGCTTTTCTTCTGAAATATTCAGGCTTTGAAGCCATACTACGCCATTCAGGTAATGCTTAAGACGTCTGCTCCGGTCTATGAGAACACCACGGTGTGTGTTTCAACTGAATTACCTGGAAATTCAAGTAGCTATGGTGGTTTTCAGTTTTGCAAATATTCATCTTTCTACGGCACCAGTGCTAACATCTTCGTTCCACAAGAAAGGGTCACAAGGACTGGAAGATATTATATCATCTTTGACCTGATATACAGTAGGTGGCAAATTCTTGATCAAAAGCAATGATAAATCCTTACAATTTGTCTAAGACTCACTATTAGCATATATATTGATATGATACGATATCAACGCCTTCCGAAATAGGATAATTGACTATTCTTTATGCTTATTATCAATTCCTAAATAACAAATATTTAGGGGTTTTAAGTTTGAGAATGATTCGAAATTGAACCATATTTCAATATTTAACTATTGTGCCTTTGACTCTATTGATAAATGAAAAGCACGAAAGAGAGGGAATCGTTTCAAGCTTTGACCTTTGTTGTTTAATTGAGTCTCTCATTCAGTCATTGAAACACTATGAATCATAAGTTATCTATTATATCTGAATACCTTTGTAAAAAAAATTCTAGTTTCCAGGTTAAAGAACTGTTCGTAAAAGACTATTTAGAGCCGGTGTGCTGATACCAATAGGTCGATTTTCGAAAACATTTGGAATGTATTCCAAGATCTGATTAACGTTTGTGATTGCCAAAAAAAAAAAACATTTTAGTGTTTATTCTATTTTAGGTCATGGTGTAGAATTCAATGTTTCAACGACCCAACATAAATGCAGTTACTCTGTTGACAAGGCAAACACTTGGCGAAGTAATGGATGCAAAGTAAAAAATTGATATATATATATATATATATATATATATATATATATATATATATATATATATATATATATATATATATATATATATATATATATATATATATATAATATCCAATGAATTTCTGATAATGCTGGTTTGGCATTGTTGATGCAACAGTTATTGGTTTGTTGGGTTTTTTTTAATCACTGGCTGAATAATACTACGATGGCCGAGACAGTTATTCCGATGCAAAATGCAAAATGCAAAATGCAAAATGTAACATTCAAAATGCAAAATGCAAAATTCAATACTTGGAAACGAGGCTTGACAGACGCCATCTTGGTAGGATATTTAGCAGTGTTCGAAATTCGTGGAAAATATCAACCAGTCAACAGGACTGGTAACTTTAAAAAGTTGCCTGTCCTGCCAAAAACTTGCCAGTCCTGATATTATGCCTTGAAATGAAACGTAATCAATTACAGCTAAGAGTTACCTATACTGCAATAGGCTATTACCTTGTTTGTGAACAAACGAAGATGGGATGGAATCATCTTTGTCTTTAAATAACCTTTATTTGTAAACAAACATCAATTGCAAGGTAAATACTGCACAATACTTGAGTACTTTGTATTCACTATGCGTTCTGTCAGTTTCCATGTATAGCAGAATACAATCATATATTTAAAGTCATGAGTCTGGGAGAAAACAGGTACACAATGTACAGTTTTGCTTGCTTTGCATGCTAAACATCAGACAGATCACCAGTGCTATCATCTGTCTCAAGCAGATCTTAGAAGTCAGAGTCATAGTCTGGGCAGTAAGCATCTCCAGATTCGTCATGGGCATCTTCATGTTCAGGTAAAACAGCTGCTGCATCATGAAGTTCATCAATCACCTGTTCTGGATCCCTAGTGCTACTGTGACTCATTTCAATGAAGCTTTGCCTCCTCTTTGCATGCTGGTTCCAGTGATGGAATTTTAGCTCAATTTTAGCTCGTTCTACCTCTGATATGGCTACGAGAAACTGTTGGGCACTTTTATCGTTATGATATGTGACCAATATCAACACCTTAACGTTTCTGTTTGTCAAGTGTGCACTGCCATCTAAAGTCGCTTATCGGTCTGGATTTCTTTGCTAAAGCATGAGTTTTTCTGAATAGTTTAGACAGCTTATCAAATGTTGCAGTGTTCATCGATTGCAGTGTCCTTTCCGCTACCGAGTCAACTGGAGCAGCATTTTTTTGCATCGAGGTCCTCTGAAGTTTTATGTGTTTTCAGAGCCTCGTGTCTGAGATTTGTAGAGCCTCATGAATGAACCATTGTACATGTCAGCATGTTGGTTTTTTTGGCAATGGGCGCGTACACAGTTCTGCCTAATAACTTCTACTCGCGGGCACTATCCTCGGTGACTAACCAATCTTTACAATCTTTAAATTCAATTTTCCATGACTGAACAATTGTTCTCTTACGTTTCGTGGCATCATACTCCCTGTTTGCCCATAAGGTTTTCTCCAGTGTTCTTCCGTTTAGCCGGGAAAGTTGGTAGGCCAAGACAATTGCGGAGCATAATTCCTCAAAACTCACCATCGCGCCATTCCGTGTTAATATATCAATGTAGATTGACACAGTACTTTGAAACTCATGCAAAATCTACTTTGGTTGGTTGATTTTCAAGGTCATGCGTCATTCTGTCCAATCGGCTTGTTTCTTACTTGCAATACAGGAACTGAGGAGGGGCCAAAAGATACCGTTGGCGGCGCTATCCAGGACGGCAAGTGTCACATCGCGGCCTATGAAGTATGTATGATCGCCCAAAGTTAATTGTCGACCCCGTGCTGAATTCAACCTGTCCGACGGACTGGTAACTTTTTTATTTTACCAGTCAGGTGGAAAAATAGCCAGTCTCGGACTGCCGGACAGGCGTTATTTCGAACACTGTATTTAGGATGGCTAGATTTTCATAACTTCTTTGAGTTCTTCATCAAAGATTGCTTTCTCAGTTTGATTTTGATCTGGGCCGTGAAATGTATTAATCTGGCGACCACATAAATAATCGATGGCATTTTTATGCCAACCATATTTCAATGTCGAAATCACAGAAAGACCCGAAAATTATGTCTAAATTGCATTTTGTTACGGATTTCAGACCTAAGGAAATGACGTTTCCAAGCAATTTTCACAAAAATCGGTGCAAATTTGTGAGTGCATTTTTCTAGTTTTAAAAGAGAAAAATAATTGTGTGGAATCGGCTTTAAATTGATGTTTACTAGTGTTGACTAGCAATATTGCGCATGAAGTAGTTGCTCTTGTGCGAAGTGTTCTGTCTTATGCGACCAACAAAATCGAATACTGCTATTTGATACACAGCCCCTTTTGTCGGATATGAGATTTTCGATATTGGGTTAGACCCGACCATGTTTATATGTTTAGTGATGATCCCGTGTCGCTCAGACTATGACACATCTTAGACAAAACATCCGCCCGCGCCTATACTGTTGACGGTTTCTTTAATAGCTGACGCCTAAAAATTGCACTTTTTCCTACCGTGGTGAATCTGTCTGTTAAAACGGTAGTGTCTATGCTGAGACGCTGTTTACTCGGCCTTAGGCTGATCTGAAAGTCTGGCACAAGAACAGCTAGGATCTAGAACAGCTGTCAGTCGATGATAGTTATATAAAGATAAGTTAAAAAGATAAGTTTAAAAGAAAGTAAGAAAACACATTAAGCCTTACAGAACTGCAAATCAATTACGTGTTTATAAACCCTAATCAATTAATTATTCTATTCTGAATAAGGAAGGCATCTAGCCGAAAAGCAGGTACCCTGAAACTTTGTCCATTCTGTCACACGCAACTCCATACCAGTTCTATTGGGATGGCATGGGGTATGGTGACCATGTATCGTCTCTATTTCGGAAACAAAGCAGAGTAACTCGTTTGTAATTCAATACGCCTGACTGAAAAGTTCATTTAATTTACATTTTGGCATAACCGTCCGATTTGTGACGTCAGGTTAAGGTCAGCATTAGAAATAAAAAAATGACAAATGAAACTCCCTGTTCAACACCAAATGTCAATATTCGATTTATTGCAAGCATATTGTAAAGCGATGGTCTTTGCATCTAAATCTTTATGGCCCTGATACGGCTTTTGCGGCCCGAGGTCGTACGGCAGAAGGGCCCGAGCGTGCGAGGGCCCGTAGGCCGTACGACCAAGGGCCGCAAAAGCTGTATCAGGGCCGTAAAGGTTTTATCATATACCTTATTGAATGATAAATATGTAGTTTACATAATATTCAACATTGTTTAGGAGATAAAAATGCGTGCGATATCAAATTTTCATCGCCATTTGTATCAGTTTTTTCAGAAATACGATGGCCGCTTCCCGTCACGGATTGATATACATAATGACGTCATTTGTTTACCTGCAGAATTCTGGAACGCGCAAAACAACATCCGTAATGAACGTGACCAACAGAGAGCAAGGCTGAAATCGAGGTGTAAGAAGGACAAAGCGTGATCTCAGTTTCTGGTAATTTATACTGAACAGGCACGCACTTAGTATACACAGGATTTCACTAGAATTTAGAAATAAAAGCCGATGTCACAAGCGCAACTCCAATGTCGCCACGCGCAACAACGATTTTAGCGAGCAGACGTTTTCCTAATCTCGCGCTGGCTTTGCGTACGAATGGAAAATTTGCGGATAGCAACTCGCGTAGTAACCAGAATCGAGATAGTTCAGAAATGCACGCGATTGCCCATATTTGGGCACCGGGCCGGGGCGTGATACGTGAAAAAAATGCACGGATCTGAGGGCGTTTCCTCCCATAGCTTTACATAGGCACGTGAATGTAAGTATATGATAATTTCACTTATAACATGCGAACAATGCATGGGTGCTGGATTTTGAGCCAATACGCGTTTAGTTCTCCAATATCATCATCAAATATAAGCTGGCAGCGAAATGCACGGCGTTATATGTAAAATGCGATGTTTGATATGTCAACTCTGAAACGACAATCACAGAAAGAAATATGACGGTATTATTGATTCTTCAATTTCGACATTAAAATTTGGTTGGCCTGAAATCGAAATGAAATTGGCTTCTAAACACAGTTGTCATGTGTACAATCAGCAACATTATTGTTCGGCATAAATTCTAATCCTCACTTTAATTAATTTTTCAGCATATAAATGGCCATTAGTCATAAACAGGCTATGTTGAAATTCTTAATCCTTGGCACATGTCCATACTCTAGGGTTAGAATGGGAATGTTGTGTTGATACTCAGAACAAAAGGACTGAAACAGTCGGAGTTACAATCCGTGGCATTTTTAGGCCAACCGAATTTTAATGTCGAAATCGAAGGAGGAATTCTGAAATATCGTCATATTTCTTTCCGTGATTGTCGTTTTAGAGTTGCCATATCCAACATCGGATTTTACATGTAACGCCGTGCATTACGCAGCCAGCTTATATTTGATGATGATATTAGAGAAATAAACGCGTATTAGCTCGAAATCCAGCACATATGCAATGTTGGCACGAAAGAAGTGAGAAGATGTAAAGACCATCGCCTTGCAATATGTTAGGAATAAATCGAATATCGAAATTTGGTGTAGAACAGGAAGTTAATTCGTTTGAGGCGGAGCCTCTTTTTAAAAGGGGGCGAAGCCGTAGTTACGTTCACTTGTAAGTGGACACGCTCTACAAAATGCCACTTTTTAGTTTGTTTTTTTTTTGTTTTGTTTTTTTTATTTTTTCGCGGCCGCAACAGGGCAGACAACTGCCAAGCGGCCAGCGCGAAGCTGCTGCCGATCAAACTCTGTGGTTTTATTCAAATTCTAACGCGACTGGAAGACGATATTTTAGGAAATTCGAGCATTGGTGCTTGGGAGTCAATGACCGTTGGCGATTGGAACCGACTGTCGATCAAACGCTTGTATAAACTCTGTTTGCAGGATTAGCAAAAAGGGACAAAAGGTGGAGATCAGTTTGTGTAATTAATGTTATAGAAATCAAACATCGTACTGGCCAAGTGTTTGACAGGGAGGAGAACTCCACTATTGCGAGAACCTGGGATTGAAAATTGCGACTTTAATGTTGAACTTGACCTGGCGTCACAAGTCGGACGGCCATGCCAAACATAATAAGTTTTACATCAAATGAACGTTTCAGTCAGGCATATTTAATTTTAATCGAGATACTCTGCTTTGTTTCCGAAACACACGGCACATGGTCACCATGCC
>LD347179.1:287566-299545 GCA_001465055.1 Ptychodera flava | reverse complement strand
ATGTATGTATCTATGTATGTATGTATGTATGTATGTATGTATGTATGTGTGTATGTATGTATGTATGTATGTATGTATGTATGTATGTACGTACGTAAGTATGTCCGTGTTTGTGTGCCTGTCAAAACAAACCTGAAATAACAACAACAGCACAAACTTGATTAACACAGCAACAATGGCAGAGCACAACTCCCAGCAACAGATAATTACATTTTCAGCACTATATCCCATACGTCAGCAAACAAATTGTATTCATTTCAGTGTGTCCATCGACAACTGTCGGCAAGGAACGTGTATGTTGCTAATGGCAAAAATGCAAGATATCAGAACTCGATGCTAGCAGTGCTGTTCTAGAGGATGAAGAATACGAACTTAGGACAAAGGTAGATTGCCAAACAATTGCTCTATCCCTGTCTGCCAGTTTGTAATTCTGTCTGTGTATGTCTCCCACCTGCCTCCCTCCCCTTTGTCTGTCAGTCCGTTTCTCTCTGTCTCTGTCTCTCTCTGTGTCTCTTCTCTGTCTCTGTCTCTGTTATCTGTCTGTCTGTCTCTTCTCTGTCTGTCTGTCTGTCTGTCTGTCTGTCTGTCTGTCTGTCTGTCTGTCTGTCTGTCTGTCTCTCTCTCTCTC
Organism: Ptychodera flava; assembly: GCA_001465055.1. NCBI lineage: Eukaryota > Metazoa > Hemichordata > Enteropneusta > Ptychoderidae > Ptychodera > Ptychodera flava. Next base: position 298,917 of record LD347179.1, on the reverse strand, counting down.
TCTCTCTCTCTCTCTCTCTCTCTCTCTCTCTCTCTCTTTCTTGTATTTTATCTTCCCAAATAATTCTCGTCAGGGCCGTCTTCCGATTCGATGGATGGCATCGGAGTCGATTCAAGACTGTTTACAACACGAAGACCGATGTTTGGTCCTATGGTATTATATTGTGGGAGATATTTAACTTTGGTGAGATATTCCAATTGACTAACTTTTGTGTGCGAATAGTTGTATCTGTCTAAAAAGTTTACCAGGAAATAAATGAAAACATAAAACAAATTTGGAGAGGTTCTCGTTGTTAACACTAAAACTTGTCTTTCGCTTCCTCAACACAGCCATTGTTCGGCATATTTGATATAGATATGCCAGTCTGAGATTGGTTACTTAATATATGAAGCCTAAACGAAACACCGTGGTTTATTCATGTCATGTGACTGTAATAATTTGTTAGCTGCAAAGAGTATTTTTCTTTATATATCTTGAATTCGGAATACTTTCAGCATCTTGTCCTTATACTGAAAACATGAGAGACGTCCATCAAACGTATCAGCAACTTGAGTCGACTTTCTGGGACAAGTGTGTCCATCGACGTGATAAACGTCTGGTAGTAATTACTCCTTACTACGAGAACCTGCTGATCTACTACAATAGTTTTTATGACTGAATTGTTTTCTACGTTTAGGAGATGAATCATATCCTGAAATGACAGTGAAGGACGTAATTTATGAACTACAGCAAGGCTACCGTATGCCAGCTTCAAATTATTGCAGCGGGGATATGTAAGTCTACTTTGTGAGTGTGTGTGTTTGTTTTTGTTTTTTGTGTTGTTGTTGTTGTTGTTGTTGTTGTCGTTATTGTTGTCGTTGTTTGAGAGGGAGTGAGAGACAAAGAGAGGAGAGGAAAGACAGACGGATAGAGAGACAAACAAACAGACACCGGAGCGGATACAAATGAGATATATGTATGTCAAATATATGATACTTATATTTTAAAGTGTCTACAGCATTAATAAAGCGTTAAGAAAGGTCAAATAGGGTAAGAAAGGTTTAATAACTACAGCCAACAAAAATGCTTTCTGACATGCATACTCGCACTACTTTACTATCACCAATAAAACGATTGATATACAAAAACAAAGAAAAATGATGTTGAGTAATTATTGATTCATCCAACAGGTACTCGCTAATGGAACAGTGTTGGCAGGAAGATCAATTAAATCGACCGAGTTTTATAGAAATCACGGAAATTCTGGAAAACAACATTTGTGGCAAAGAGGTTTGTTTTTTACGAAATCACACTTGAAAACTTTTTGAATAATATTGAAGAGGCTTGGGGTAGCCTCAGGAAATTGTGTCAGAGAGCTGCATGGTTTGTCGTGAACGATAACCTGAATTGCGGTTTAAGGTTGAGGCTAACCATTACCGATGACGAGAGAGCCCATCATTTGTTTCTTTACAAGAATGATTGCTGGATAGCTTAAGATAATTTTGGGTCAAAAATCCAAGTTTTCAGTGAACAAGAAAGGTTGAGTGGGGAGAAGAACACAGTAGTTAAACAGCTGCCTTTGCTTCTTTCCAGGTTCGTGCCGGAACGTCGAACAGCAAAACTTCAAACCGAGACGGTTCACACCCAACAGAGACAGTGTCTGCGTTGTGAATCTCTATCGAGATATTCGGCAAGTTTGTTCACATCTTTTTACTACGCATAACACTTTGATGTAATTCGTAGTTTTAGAATAGTTGTAATGTCAACGTTTGTTTTTATTCGACACACAAATGAGTGTTTTCATGGACTCGTGGTTGCACGTTGATAACGTCACTCTAAATTCCCTTCTGTGAACTTAAAAACAATAGGGAATACAATATAAATACCATAGCCAGTACTCTTATTTAAAAAAACAACTTCCTGCAGGTAATCGTTAATGAAAATATTTTTTGATCAACTGTGAAGGGAGACATCATATGGCGAATGTTCATGATAAATGATCTCATATATCGTTAAAGTGCCACTGCGTTTATTGAATTTGTTCAGGTTTGTTTCGAAAGAGATAGTGCATCGTTTTTTGATCCATAAAACCTACAATTCTCTTGTTTTAGAGAGTTGTTTCCCTGTTATAGCATGTCATGTAAAGATGTCTTACGAAAACGAATCAATAGTATGAAGAGATTCTTGAGCTTTGACGACAAATTTCATTGCATATGTGAATTCAAAATCTATTCTCTTTATATTTAATCTCAGTCTAGAGTGGCTATGCTTAAAATCTCCTCCTTTGGGAGAGAGAGAGAGAGAGAGAGAGAGAGAGAGAGAGAGAGACCTCTCGACCAAACCATACACAATCATTAATACACTATATGACGTTGTGGTGTGTGCAAGCAGCAGTCCTTTCATTAATTTTGAAAAGCTCTTCGTCACAGTGCAAAGCATAATTGACAACGGATTTCCCAATTATCTGGTTGTTCTGCCAATATGATCGTATCAATTTGAGTAATCGTATTACATAATCGATACAGTGAAAAAACAATTACCCATATACATATCCCTAACATTAACTATGTTATTAAACCAAACTATTTAACATCTTTCTTCTCGGAACTGTAACAAATGGTAGAATATGACGCGGAATATACACACGAAAGAGTTTGCGATATTGTAATGAAACTCGACACAGACTCAGTTAAATAGCCAAGACATTTTAATGAAAATGAAAATTATTACTTATGTGTGTCATCGATTTTACAGGCTATTAAAAACACTGAAGCTCCTAATGGTATATATAACCAGGAATTAACATCATGTGTGCGGGAACAGTTTTATTTTCTAGTAAAAACTCCCATTGAATGTCAACAAACAATTGTTTTTGAATAAAGTGTCTTCCCAAACAATTTTATAAATCTTGTGGATTTCGTATCTGTTTGTCCTTTCATTGTCAGTGGGAACCTGACTTTTTCAATTGTCATGTTCGCCGCGGAAGCGCTGCACAAACTTATGTCTGTTAACAGGTAAAATTCAGAGAGAAGGATAGCGTTGTTGTCACAAGACCGGTTCGTGATGAAGTTAAAGTTCAGCATTTGAATTTTTCACTACATAATTTATTTTGCCCCGTCAAGGAATGACGGAAACAAATAATTTGCCTGATTCTCGCTAATTTCGAAAAATGATGTCAACAAGATTTTGAGCCTTAACTTCTCCCTTAAAATGCTGACCGATTAATTTTATGACATCAGTTCTCCCTTTCAAGTATTGCTGGTAACAAATTCCTACCCTTTCGTTTTTCTTTGTCAGTAATGAGGGCAACGGCTTTTACCCTTCATTTGTTTAATCGTTGTTACCCTCCATTTCTCCCCTTTTAAAGAATGGTGACGAAAATGTATCATTCTTCATTTCTCCCCTTTCAAGAATTAGTAATTCTAAGCTTGCGTTTTTACTTTTCATGCCAACTGGCAAATTTTATGACGTTATATCGTTCCTTCCTTCCGAGGATACCGGTAACAAATTGATATATTTCGGTTTTTTCCCCACTTTCAATGGTTGTAGCACATTTTACACAACTCTCTTTCCGTATCTTGGGCACAGTGGTGATACAGTGAGGACTCTCATATCTTCGAAATATACCAAGCACTACTCCGCAACAAATTCATATTTTTGAATCTATCATTCAGTGATCTTTCTGATGGTACGCATATCGTCAAACGTTTAGATTATTTATCTGTTGGTATTTTTTGGTCTAAATCTGTTCATATCAATATAGAATATCCATATAGAGCTCCAATATAAATGCAATTAACGCCATACGAAGGTGGCAACAAAGTTTGAAATCCTTTAACTATAATTCGGCATTTAAAATATTCTGAATGGACTTCGGAGCAACACATGATCTGCACATAAGGGGCACTTCATTACTATTTCAAATGTTTAACCGACTCCTTTTCAGCCGGCGGGAAAAAAATTCAGATACATGAAACAGAACACAAAGAAAATAGCAACAAGAGTATAAAGTTCTGTGTTTTTTTGTTTATGAAATAAACGTATGGATGACAAGCGAATGACCTGATTTAACAAAGCAATTGCATTGTGTGTCCGTTTATCTGTCTGTTTGCCTGTCTGTCTTTGTATCAGTAAAAATTCAGAAATCAAAGGCTGAATAGGACTACAAACGACTGTTTTGCATATCTATATTGTATTAATCAGTTTGCAGATTTCTCCGGTTTATATTTCTTCATTTTGTCAGCATTTGACTTGAATATTTTCTCTTTTATTCTGTTCTATCTTGTCTATAATCTTTTCAATTTTCCATTGAATATGATATCCCCTTGCTGACATTCATGATGATATGATATTCCTATAATGAATGGATACAACTTTGAGACGAACCATATTTTTGGTGTCGCTTAACTGTATATTTAGCTTGTCAATGAAATGAGAAGTTGGGGTCCGAAGAGTAATATTATCACCGTATAAATATATCTTATATCGAAACTGGGTTAAAAGGATACTGAACGAGTAATTGAACAACAGAAAACTAAATATAAAAAAAGTATTATAAAATGATTTTTCTCCAGATGTATGCGTTCATGGGATATTACCAGGAATTCACTTTCGTCAAATGGAGTAACGTTGTATTGTTGATAATATTTCGACATTTGACAAAGTATCAAGGTTTGGCAGATGTGCTGTGGACAGCACAGTGAAAACCTGCCTACAGCAGAAAAAAAAAATGTTGCCGGCATTCGGATTTGTTAAGCTTATTTAAAGTCTTTGCCGTACAGCAGTTGGAGGGGGGTGGCAGATAACATCGTTGATGATTCAGCTAATTCTCTTTGGTATCGATTTGAGAAACTATCATCGAGGGGCCCCTCATGATGTCAAGTTTAAAAGGTAATGCAATAACAGAAAGGCCTGCCCTCTAACGGATGTGTCCATTTTTAAACTCACACTAGCTCATTGTTTCATGTTAGAAAAAAAACTGTACAGTGCACTGACAAATTTTGGTGTATATCTAGATTGACCCAAAGGCTCATTTCTGCGCAATAAAAGCACACAAAGCAAGAATTTCATTTTTTTATAAAAGTGTTGTTGAAATTCTTTGGGATTTTGTTCACTATATCTTCGCAGTCCTGAGGAAGAAAACATGAGTAATAAACCATGAAGGTAGTGTTCCGTAGGTTGCATGTCGCTAACACTGATCCATAATTGAATGCGTCTTCTTCTGGTTACAATACCACAATGCGTTGTTCGTGACAAGACAGTGCTCTTCCCGCAGAATTCCAGTGATTGGGCGATGAAAGTGTCAATCAAATAACGATTACGAAGACAATTTAGATGTCCAGAGTGAAGATGAAATCACCCAATGGTACATAAACTATCATCCCAAACTAAACGATGTTGTCCTCTTGTGATCTTAATGACCACATTAAAAGGCGATGGCTCCATGTTGCTCAAACCTATATGTATAGATCGCAATCTTAGCTTCCTTTAAGTGGATGTGATCTTCTGAACATGGAATTTTGCAAAACCTTCCAGATGGTAATACTGTTAATATTACGCCTAACTACAATCTTTCTCACCTTCTACTGTAAACAACCAACCGGTAAGCAACATACTGTCTTACTTTATTTATGTAATGATTGTGCCGCGTATAGTAAAATCATATTATCTCGAGAAACCACTTAAAAATACACTCTACAATACACCATTGTTTGAAATAATTGAAATCAAATTTGATTTTGTTAGTTTTCAAATTATTTCGCGATCTTTCTCTATATTACATTTTTTCTATTGCCGCTATTGTCATTGAAGATATATGAGCCCTAAAGTTTATCGTGAATATGCCATATTAAGACAAGTAATTCCAAAGTTAGAGATAAAGATATCTCAACCATTTTACATAATACGTATACTTGTATCTCCGATATCTTTTTTCACAGCTTTAAAGCACGGGGTTGCCAATAAGGTACTTAAATTTGAAGATTCAACAAAAAATGGACATGTGACCTTCAAAGGCGATATCCCGAATTTAAGTGAATTGTCATTGTGCCTATGGTTGAAGGTACAGAGAACGAAAGATATGGGAATGACTGTTTCAAATGTGGTGACATACTCACTCCCTGACAATGAAAACGAATTAGCGGTGTTAATTAATGAATTGCAAGATCGTGGAGGTGATAGCCTCGTTGCTATTATCAGCGATGCTGACCCTGTTACAACGTCTCTACATAATGCAACTGAGTGCACATTCATGTGCTTCTCTTGGAGTTGCAACCCTATGAAGTTAAAGTTTTACATTAATGGACATCAAAAAGAGTCATACACATCAAAGCCAAGTAGAGCCGTGCGAGGAGGTGGTACATTGATAATAGGAAAACAGAAATTACCGTGGCTCAGTGGCCTCATAACTGAGTTTAATCTCTGGCCGTACGTGGTGACCAAAGAAGAAGTAGAAGGACTAGCGCATAGTGTATGGGACTTCGGTCATCAACCAACAGTTTCTTGGAAGAACTCTTTCTTCAAATTGTTTGGCGGTCTTCAAGAATCTGCCATAGATATATGGGACGTTATTAGTAATTAACATGTTCTTACCGTTTCTACAAAATATATTTTGTTCACTGATTAAAATTTACATCAGAGGTAATGCAAACGAGAGAGAGAGAGAGAGAGAGAGAGAGAGAGAGAGAGAGAGAGAGAGAGAGAGAGAGAGACTGCCCAATGTATAATATGCAATAAATAACTCGAAATATTTTCAATTCTCTCCTCATAATTTATTATGTCGTACGGCAAGGTACCTCGTAAATCTTCTTCTCACCTAACATGAACAGAACACTGTATCAAAAGGCAGTAGTACAGATAAATTCACTCTGATTCCGCGTGATTCCACATGAGTACAGGCTTGCTGAACACAAGCAATGGATCCTTGACTGTATTTAGCTGTGTATGGACTATTCGGCTAAAATACAGGCAATAATTCATGTTCATGCTGTAAGTTTTATTCGTTTTCATGCAGTTGAAGCCCCTAGCAATAATCATTAGATAATCGCATAACAATTTTGACTTTGTGATATATGAAAACAGCTGTGAGGGAGGGAGAAGGGGTAGATTGATCGTGTATTTGATAGTACTTTTATATACCATATACAATAAATGACGTTAAATACACTCCACAAGGCCCTGTGTGCAATATTTACTCCCCTTAAATCTCCCTGAGAGAGACAGACAGACAGCCAGACAAACAGACAGACAGACAAACAAACAGACATACTTTAAAAGACTGAGTGACAGACTTGCTAATATACACTGTCAGACACACTCCCATCAACCATCGTATATCAACATTAAAATATAAACGTCTCTTTAGATTTTAGAAATCGGGAACCGTTTGGAGGGTACTGTAACATAAGCAGAAAGGACAAAGGTAACACGAGTACTATATTATTCTTGTTGAGATAAGTATAATCTGTGCACTTATAGGCCAAAAGGTTCTTTTCTCAGTTTTGGAATTTCGTTTTACGTGATAAATATTCTTATATCAAGGATTACGACGCTTGGAAGAATTCTCGGTCGTATGTTATGGTTGGAAAGACGACGGTAACTTTACGTTGCCTTCTGATGCGAAATACGATATGAACGAAAATGCTGCTGGATTGACATTCGAGTTGAGAATTGGCAACAACGAAGCCAGTAAAATCATCATCGGTCCGTTCGTGTATCGTAGTCTCAACTCAACATTTCCCCTTCTACGTCTGCCGAGAGGTGAGGAAGAGAAGAATTTCACGACTGACCTCATCGTGTACATCGGTGATATGTTCGGAGAATACGCTAGGTACAGGATCTACCAATCGGTACGAGTTGACTCTTTCTGTGCACTAACTTTTAAAAAGCAATAACCGTAGGCCCACTCCTCGCATTCTTCTAGCAATACATTTATAGTGGTCGGAATGGGATCTCATTAAATGAAGCAAAGACAATTAAAGAAGATAAGCCAAAATCTTCTTTTCTGAGTTTCGCTATGGCCAAAAATTTAAAAATTTCAATCATCTTCATTCATCATCGTACACATCCATAATTGACTATAAATAGATTCTGTCTCTATTCAAACGATAAAGCATACCCAGCGACGGTAATACCACGAGATTTTGACCAGTTCGCGACATATGTGCACGAGCAATAGCGAGTGCACATATGAAGTGAACTGGTCAAAATCGAGTGGTATACCGTCCCTTGTTGTGCTTTATTGCTATCATATCATAACAGTATATTAAAATTCTGGTGTGGAACGTCATAAATGGAGTTTTGCTCAAGCTGAGAGCTCCCGCGTATACCAGCAATGGTATATTGCCAATATACCACGGTTCTTTTCGCGTCTCGACCAATCAGATCGCTTTATTTGCACCATCAATATACTGTTATGATATAATTTAAGACATTACATCTATGGGGAAAATGAGTGTTAATGAAAAATAGCGATTTTATACCACAAACACGATACCCTGTAGGCATATAACATAATTATGTTTTAATAATTGTTTAATTTATTATCATAATCAATTTTACAAAACAAGAACTATTTCGTAATTTAGCGATGTTAAAATTAGCGATGTTAAAATTAGTGAACTGATAGAGCATGTTCTATAACATAATCTCAACGTAATTGTGATAATTATGTTTATTGAGGCTCTTTTTGTTATTCATCTAGGTATTTGGGTACGATTTAAAATTATTGCATGTATCTGACATAGAAATTATGTTCGTCCACATAACAGAGGAATGTAAGGAAATTGCTCATCAAACAAATGACAACAGTGTCACGCTTAACGCAGTAGAGGTTCTTGCAAAACTGGTCAATCGACTACCAGAGGTAAAATATCCTTTGTTTGTGTGTGTGTGTGTGTTTGTGTGTGTGTGTGTGTGTGTTTGTGTGTATCTTTGATTGTCAGTGCATGTCTGTTGAGAAAACGGAAGAGGTAGAGGAAAATTGAGAGAGAGAACGAGAGAGAGAGAGAGAGAGAGAGAGAGAGAGAGAGAGAAGGGAGGACAGACATACATACAGACAGACAGGTAGAGGCAGAGAGTGTCAGATCGATTGACAGACAAACAGATAGACGGTGATGGATGGATAGGAGAATTAGCTGCGGAGGAAATAAATGGACAGACGGCGTGACAAATATGTCGTGATTTGAAACATAACTTTCAAAGTGTCCTATGCTATATTCAATACGACATAACGATCTGTACTCTAATGCAATAGCCTACATAAAAAGATATATTTATACAACTCCCTTTTAGTTTACACAATAACATGTAAACCGGTTAGACCGGAACGGTACAGCCAATACGTGGTTTTTTATTGCTATTACAAAGGTACTTTTGGGTTTTAGCGAAAAAATTAAAAACGGCATTTCCTAGAACAGAGGACTCGTGGTAATAGCGTTTTCTTTATAGGCAAATCCTACATTTGTCAGAATTATGTAGCTCTTCTTATAAACAAAGATTACAGCACTTGCGAAGGTTAGAGTTACTCAAGGTTCTGTCAACAATTGACCATGACTCGTCAGAGACCTGGGCCATTTTTCTCAAGCGACTAAATAAACTTTCAAATTGAGAATTCAAAGTTTATTTGAACATCATACCAACCTTTGTAAACTTAATGTATATTTGGAATTGATAATTCAAAGTTTATTGCCTTTATAACACTGCAACATTCGCTTCATTTATATTCCTTCAGGAAAAGGCAACATCTCTCGTCGGAACTACACGACAGGTAGGAGTATGAAGACATGAGGGAATAAAGTGAAACACTTTACCCCATGCTAACGTGTTTTTATTGTATTCCCCCATGTTTATTGTAATTTCTTTTCAATCAGTCCCAGTCTTTACTTTATCGACATCGCTTGTGTATCCTCTTTTTATTGTTAGCCAGGCTGAATCAGGCTTAACTGAAGAATCTTCAAACTTTCTACAAGCATTTTGATTATTTCGAGGAATTTTAAACTGAAACATATGCGTTTTATTTTCTTTAATACTTTTGACGGTTATTACAAAGGGTGTACTCTCAGTATTTCATTGTTATGTTCAAATAATGTGAACTCGTGCGAAGCCTGGGACTCAGCAGCATTTGTTAACGTTGTATAATAATGTGTTAGTTTCCTGAGACATTTAAGGGTTCTATTATACTTGTTTATATCCTTGGCGACTACACAAGTGTTGTGTCACGATGTGATGGGCGTGAAAACTATATCATGATCTAACGTCTCAACGTCAACTATTACTTTGCCTATGTTTCGCATGGACATTTTGTTTTAATAATGCTCTACGTCATGCAGATATTCCGTTTTCATGGACACTTTCCCGTAGGTTTGGCATTCTTTGTGCGACCATGCCAAAACTTCTTGATTAAGTTGGATTTTTTCTTTACAAATTATATACGACAAAGACATAAGTACTTGACTGTTATAGTTGAGGTACTTTCTTCTCATTTTGTAAAACTAATCTTTTATGGGCATTTTGTAGTTCCTCTTTAAAGCGCTCATTTTATTGATATAATTGCATTTATTCAAAAACTGTTGTTTTTAAGATTTTTTGCTTCAGCAATCCAATGATATATTTTAATTATCTCTCTCTTTTAAGATAAGATTATTTATGATTAACTTGGCATTATCGGTCTTTCAAGAGAGTATGTGTCATTCTTACTGTATCGAGCAAAACGCTCAAACATTAGTTAGCGTATTGGTGTTTCATTTGCCAGAAGAGATACACCGGGAAATGCAGGTAAATTTTAAACTTTTTTAAAAATATGTTAGTATCATATACCGAATTTTTGCTTGTGGATACTGGTGTTATATAAACACATTCATACATTTCATTTATGAAAGTTAAAGTTTTGTGCCTTCCTGTTATTGTACAGAAGGTATACGTATTCAATGTTTTCTTGATAAAAATGTTAATTTGTCAAGTTACAATACAAGAAGAGGACAATTTAAATTATACGCCATTTCATTTAAATCGCAATCCTCCTGTTTTCCTTCTCTGTCAAGTATGTTTCTTTTTTATTGTGTTATTATTTGATTATTATAAATAATGCCAGTTTCATATGGATCGTATTCAAACGTTATTAATCTGTGTTAATAGCTAATCAAGAAGTCTCAGCAATTCCAATGATAGGTACTTGAAATGTAAAAAAAAACACCTAGAGTAATGAATGTTCAACCCCATACTTCTCCAATAATTGCTACTTCTACTTAACGTTATTTTTATTAGATAATATCGTCAATTTTTACACATCGTTTAGCAAGACTATTACGTCATTCTGAATTCAGTGCGCTAATCAAAAAGTATAAAACCATAGCGGGTGAGTATATGTAACGAGA
>LD347179.1:264979-281560 GCA_001465055.1 Ptychodera flava | reverse complement strand
AAAAAAGTCAAGCGAGTCAGTGCCATCTCTCCTGCCACAAATCATCACATTTTCTATATCGGAACAGCAGCAGCACAAAATGGACCTGCAAGGAGACAAATGTTACTTAGAATCTACGCCATAGCTGCCTGGTTGCTGGTTTTCATGACATCTGCGGTCTCAACCTTCTTTATCATCCTGTACAGCCTTCACTGGGGACAAGATGTGTCTAAGCAGTGGTTATTAGCGGAAATGACGTCATTTTTCCTGTCAGTGTGTGCAATCGATCCATTCAAGGTAAAGATATGATATAGCCTTTAAAGGATATAATTGTTTATTTTAGTCGTTGGAATGTGTTATTTTTAAAGTATACGTTAAGTTCTTTGAACTCATTCTTACTTTCGCCTAGGCCTAATTTCAAGGGTCGTTCTTTAACAATCAAAATTTGCAATCTTCCACCATATTCAGTTATGCAGAGGTTTATCTACATTCAAAGTCCGTGTAATGCTGACAAATTTATATCCTTTATCAATACTTTTTCGTTGAGCCTTGTCTCTTTTCCTATTTTTCTCACAGGCATTCACGTTCTCCGTCTCACATGCGACCATCTCTAGACTGAGGAACATGCCCTATGAAAGTGACTCGTATGATACATTTAGGCAAGGTCTGGTCTAACATCTGAAGAGGGTGGACTTAATAGGCATTTGTAATTCCTCTAGACAATGTCTAAGCAAATACGGGAAGCTACGCCAATACGCGAGGCCAAGCGGTACAAGCGACTGGCGAGAGTCTAATATTAGATAGCTTCTGAACATACGTAGTAGTTTGTCTCATGACTATGATATTATATTATCCTTTTCGGATTTTACAAAATGAATATTAATTTAGCCAAACGAAATGTCATGTGTGTCTTTCAGATTTTCCCTTCTTACAAATTAGTCGTCGCCTAGAATCATCAAGTACGGTTGTGTATTTTACGAATGGTTTTTCACGTTTGGTGCCGTTTTCTTGAACGAAACTTCTATAAAAAGTCATCGTTGATGACACAGTCCTCAATTTTGGGTACTTTGATTGCAGTTCCTTAAAGAGGATATAGTCCTGTGCATTAATTTGGTCCACGATTAAAAAAGATTTCCATGGTGGAATTGATCGACATGATGTTTCCAAACATATGTTTATTCTATTATAACACTTACATGTTATGACCTGTACAGTATTTCATAATTGATACCGTTTAGTGTTTATAAACTTTATTTCAGCACTGTGACCTCAACATCTGTACCAGGTTTTATCGTCTTTGATGCAGTATTTTTGGACACGTCTCTCTAATTAGTAAAGTTCAATAAATATGTGAACTAAAAATTAATTCGCATGACACAGATAAACGTCTTTATTCAATGTTAAACAATGTGAGCTCAACATCTGTACCAAGTTATATGAAATTTCGTCAACCTTTTCTTACTTATAGACATATTACTTAATTGAATTCAATATGCAAATTAGCAATTAATTGATATGACACTGCTTAATGTATTCACTTAGTATTACAATACTGAGAGATCACCATCTGTACCGTGTTTCATCAAATTTGATGGCGTATTTCTGGACATAGCCTACTGATCAGGCAAATTCATGCAAATGAAAATATGAAATGAATGTGCATGACACTCATAAACGTCTTTATTCAATTGTTCAAGAAATGTAAGCTCAATAATTGTACCAAGTTGCATAAAATGTGATGAACCTTTTCTTAAACTGTCATTAAATATGCAAACAAGCAGTTAACTGACATGAAAGTAGTACGTATATATGCATGCCATAACACTACTGTGTAATCAACATCTCTGACACGTTTCATCAAATCGGATGCAGCATTTGTTAGACATATCACACTTATAATGAAAGTTCATCAAATATGCAAATTGGCAATTAATTGACACTATACTGCTGAATGTCTTCACAAAGTATAGTAAAACTGTACCTTAGTATTACAACATATGTACCATGTTTCGTCAACTTTGATGCAGTATTTCTGGAGATAGCTCACTAAAAGTTCATTAAATATAAAAGGTAGCCATTAATTCGCATGACACTTCTAAGTGTCTTTGTACACTATTATGAGACTGTGTGCTAGACGTCTGTACCAAGTTTAATCAATTTCGCTGCGGTATTTCTAAACTTATCACCCTAATTACAAACTCCATCACATGTACCAATAAGAACTCAATCGACGAAAAAACTAGCATACGTCATTATGTGCTATCAAACCTCAGTGTGACAAACATCCTTCAACCCCAGCTTACTAAGTTTGATCGAATATAGTGCAGTCGCTATAGCAACAGACATATTCCCCGCTCCATTAATAAAATAGCCGTCAAAGGCCATATTGGATCGGATCATAAAAGTCGACGTGCATATGTAATCCTTGTACCGAGTTAGAATGAAATCGCTCCGGGCTTCTTACCTGAGAAATTTATGTGACCGGACGTGACGCACGGATATGACCAAACCTCTAAGTCCCCCGGACGATATCAGTGGGGACTAACAAGCTAGAGATTAGGTAATGAATATAAGATTGCCTGCTAAATGCCCTTCCAATCACACTCAGAGGTCACCTTGCAAATTTGATAGCGGAGTAAATTTACTTAGAGTTAACTATTGCTGCAAGCCCCGGTAAGTCCTTCATCGAGAGAATTAAATGTTTGATTGACAAAAACCGTTGAAGGCTTTATCCCCAAAAGTCGTGGACCAGAATTTTTTAACTTTAAAGGTCCGAATATCTGTCCTTGGGGCGCATTCCATCCTTTAGTTATCCAGTATATTAATCTGGTAGCATAAATTATAATTTTTAATTGCATACCAATACATGAATTAGTTCATTTAGATCACCGTCAAATCAAGTCGCTAATCCATCAATTTTAAGGAAACTCTGTTTTTTGTCGACTTTCGATATTACAGCTATAGCGATACATAGTTCAGGCTAAAATGTCTTCGCTAGCCCTACAATGCAAGTTCGATTCCTATCGGGATATTATATGCAATAATTGTTCGTCGGAGAGACTTGATGTTTTGAATCTTCTACATTCGTTTTTCTGAAAATTTAACGACATTTGTTTATTCATCCAGTTTAACTCTGATAAGTTCAGGTTAAGCTTTCAGACTGAGGTTTATCGCCAGGCATGGCGTCCGCATTAAACCGCTCGACATCTTCGTTTGCCAATCCATCTTGCCCGGGCAGATAGATGCTTCCCGAAAACAGACCTTGGCAGAACGAGCTGTTAGATCATATGTTTTAGAGCGCCACCACATGGTTGTATGTGACCTGTAATGTAGACTAACAAGTGTAATCACTTTAGTAGCACTCCAGTCCCGATTGCGAAGTCCATGAGTAACCCGGAGAACGTATCAAAAAGCGTCGTATATCTTAAGAATTAGACTGAACAATGTCGTTTTTAACAATTAGAACTGGAAGTGGCAAATCTTTGTGCTATCGATTACTTTGTCACCCGTCAAAACAAAATAGTCTTAGTGTATCCCTTCTCGTTCGGGAAGAACTATTTGATTTATTGAGGGGATGGGCTGGAGGAAATGGGTATGGCAGCAATTTTTTTTCTTTCCACTGTGGCATCATTCTCTTTTTTTCTACACATGGAAGCAATTCAATATTGTTTTCGAGATAACCAGTTTTTTTAATATGCAGTTCTTGAGTTAAGCCGCGGCAGCCGGGATGATACTTAGCTGACCGATCCAGGGACCACTGTTTGTAGACCTTGCGCATTTGATTTGTAGAGCCCGGGCAGGGCTCGAAATGGGCGGTAGTCCCACGTCAACAGGCTACCAACTTTTCCTTGGGGCTACCAAAATCCATTAAATGGTAACCCACACGGACTACCAAAGACCGGGACATAAAATTCAGCAAGTACTTGGCGTGCCATGTCCCGTCCGTCATTTTGGGACGAGCTAAATTGCAGTCAAATCCAGTTGGACACGGTAAGGCAAGGCTATGAATTTGTTATGTCAAATACAAAGACAACCGTTCGGTGGAACTTTGCATGGATGGATGACAGGCACAGGAAATGATAGCCAATGAAAACGCATTTTCATTGTATTTTGATCATAATGTATCTCAATCATTGACTATATGCCTCCTCTCTACAGAAAGCCCATGGTCTAGTTTTAGCACTGCTGCAGTATGTCCAGTCTCAACGTGCTGAGAACGTCATGGTCGTTGTCATGATCACTATCAAAATTTTCATACAACTCTGAGGATGAAACGAGTTGTCAATAGGTCACTAAACTTTCGAGTGTCATTGTTTTCTATTAGGCCAAAATACCGTTTCTGGTCACCGCGTGAAAATCATTTCAGAACCTGCGTGTCCTGGCATTTTTGAGGGGGTTACATGCTAATCAGGACAGCTAACCTTGATATCCTCGTTTGCATGTCCAAAAACGCTAACCAGGAAACGGGAATATTATGCAGCCAGTGATAAAAGACAATAATTGTTGCATCAATAGTGCCAAACCAGCATTGCTAAGAATAAAGAATGGGATAAAAGAAAACCACGTCACTTTTAATGAATGTCAAGGACCAGAAATTTTTTTTTCTTGAGGGGGTGGCTTAAACCTGTTTCCTTTGGGTATAAGATGTGTAAGTATTCACATCAAATGACTAGAAAATTCACTTCATGGAAAGAATCTTGCAAAATTGTTTTTTCTTGACTGGTTAACGAAAAACAATATCCCTAAACTAAAATATGCCGGATTTGTGATTCCGGGAGAAACTCAAATGTATAACCATCACCCTACCCATCGCGGTTACCCCTATCAGGCATTTCACATAAAACAGAACACAAGTCATCCCTCTCAAACATTCACAAATCAAAGACTTGAACCAAGTCTAGGTCAACACGTGCGCATTGAAAATGAATAAGTCCATATCGGTTAGTATATGCATGACACGTGCAAGTTTTCATGGCGGAAGGTTCTCAGGGTGCCATTGGTACCACGGGGGACATAGCAAGATTTTGCATTCTATCTGCACAGAAACTTAAAGACCGAAGGTCTCATCGAATACGAATGACTTGAGCAGACAAGGGGTGTCAACTACTATACACGTTGCTACTCTTTCATGAAGAAACTAACCTCCATGAAAGCCATCGAGAACTCCTTATTGATGAATTTTCGACGAAATAATAAGAGCATGAGCGTTTTTTTTCCGATAAAACACATACTGCCTTACGATCGCTTCTCTTTAACTCCCCTCAATTTATTTTTACAAAAAAGATGACACTGCTGCAAAGTTAAAAACTTTCCTTAACATTATGAAGCACTAATCGATGTTGTTGTTCACACTATTTTAGAGACATTAAGCATAGCGTACCACATTTAGAAATGAACTAACTGTGAGTGACTGGTGTGACACGATTGTTGTGACCCAAAACAAATATTCAACTTGTCAAATAACTTAATGAATTATGAGTAATTAATTCTTCTCATTTCCAGGGCAAACTGTGAAATCGTGTTTGTTTTTTTTTTCTGCTCGCCATGGTCGTGTCGTAAAATATACATGCTGCGTCAGAGTGCTAGGGCGATGCAATAAATTTTCCTTCAGTAAAATCCAAATGATATGTTTATTGAAGGCATTCTATTTGCAACCGTCTGACTTGTTTACTGAGTAAAAAAGCGGAACCAAACCCGCGTATTTCGCCACCCGTTCACCATAGCAGCAAAGCACTCAAACCTCTGGCAAATGCGTAGGTGGCTTGGATTGTGAATGACACATTTATAGCTACAGCAATAAGTCAATGTTCATATCTGCCTTTCTTGTTCATAAAACCGCAGTGCTCGGAAACTTTAAGCGATAGTATTTTGCATGCGTAAGCATACAATGTCATGTAATTTTCAAATGAGTTACCGTCATTCCCCGGGAAGATAGAAATAAAGAGAAGCAAAATCTCTTGTTAAAGGGTACAACAACGTTGGAGTTGTCATTCGAAAGATCAAGATAGAGATTGTTCATTCTACATAAGCAGACAAAATACAAACCGGCTTGACATATTGGGTAAAGAATAAAAAAGTTAGATGCAATGAGATGATGAGTATATACAGAAAAATCACGCACCGTTGTTACAGAATGTTGTGTATTGGCGACAGGTTTCAGGTTTGATCGCCGTACAGCGACCACATCCTGTAGAGTGTTACTATTATTGACCAATTACGGTAATTTACTACAAATGTAGTAATTTACTACAAACGATTTGTGAAAAATCAAACACAATCTATAAGTTACGAGACCACCTTAGGTCGAACGATGTTGATTCTTGTTTGCTAATGCGAAAAAACACAGCTATGTCGCAGCATGAAACAACCCCTTCGCGGAATTAAATAAAAAAAAAATGTTTTCCACTAAGTTTATTGACATAAAATGTTTTCACAAACTACCAAGGATGACGACCGAATAACGAAATGTAAAAATGCGAGTGGGTTTTAGGCTTACACACCAAAATTATTTGACACCCTGAGCACTGAATTTTCCGGTCATACAACACAATGTTTCCCCGGCAGGAAATGTCATGAAAAATATCATGGATTAACTATCGCAGGATTGTAGGTTCGAGATTCCAGTATATGGATTGTGCCCCTGAGCAAGGCTCTTTTACTCCCCAGTTCTTCATTGAGCAACGGGCACCAGGTAAATCATCCTGTCATTTGACATCCGTCTGTTGAATGAAAGATTAAATACTACTTTGTATCAGTTAAGTGACAAATGTAACATGACCGAATTGCACGGGGTGAACTTTGACTTTTAGAGCAAACGGTTGACGATGTTGTTGTACCTTGTGTTTAAGGTGACAGTGTTCGTAAGAAGTGTGCTTGGTTCAGTGGCTACACAAGGCAGGCATGCATTGAAATTTAGAAAGTTGAATGACGAAACAACCCTACATCAAACGTGTGCTCAGCGTCTGGTCAAATAAAAGTTTCCTAGTTACGTCCACGAGCAGCACGTTGCCTGTCAAAGGAAACAAGAAAAATATGTTTGTAAATTAATGTCAATCTGCACAATTTACATATAATTATTAAAAAAGATTCTTCATGACAGTGATGCTTTACGACAAAATATATTCTGTCTTGTCCCTTACTTTGTGAAAATTTGACTTAAGGAATTAAGGAACGTTTTAGATTGGTCGAAATACGTCATATTTTGTAATATTCAGGGTTATTTCACACACTTCATTTTAATCCTTTGAGTGCCAAAGTTGATTTTTGTTACATTTATAGAATGTATTGCGATTTTATTTTTCAGATCTTGAAAATCTTGTTTGAGATTTTTCCCGCAATTTTGATAAAACACGGTAACCAATGAACACTTATGCATATTTGGTCTAAAAATATCAAAAACTGTACAGAAAATTTCGTAAACACTTGTAAAATATTGCACTGAAATTTTGGTGGAAAAACTTACAGCACTCAAAAGGTCAATGGTTAATGTTTACTGACACCCGTCGCTCGTGCCGTTTGTTTTTCTGCGTGGGTTGGAAATCAACAACTTACACAGTGAAGGAAATAAAAGAGCTAGCAAATCCTCGCTGTCGCCAATCTGTTCTGCCTGGTTACAAGTAATTCAAAGGGCCTCGATGAAGACCATGCTACGATTTGCTACTGTTGCTGTGTTCAGCGTCGCAGTTTGTTTCTGCAGTGCTGTCGAGCGTGGTAACGACGAACTCGAGGATATCGAACAACACGATATCAGCGATGTCGTCGAGAGAGAAGCTCTAGAAGAAGGGACATATGGAGATCCAGAATCGGAAACCGATTTCACAGGTTCAATCAGCAGTGTTAAAAGTGGTAAGTACTTAGTCTGCTTTAAGTCCAAAGTAGTGATTTAGGCCATCATTCTTATGAAAGAACAGAACGTTATTATTATTGAATATTAGGTATCGTACTTTGCTACTTTTGAAAGCTTAAAAACGTATATCCACAGATGGAATTGGATGACAATATTGTGCCTAATCAATGACATTCAACTTTCATATTAATAATGCCTTAATATTATAACTTTGATGAATGGATCCGGATTACAAGTAATGAACACTAAGTCGTAAAAATCTTTGAAATAAAATGAAAATGATGTCAGTCTGTACGAATACACGTTAAACTGTTCAATTGTTTTCGAATATTGATATCACAGAGCCCAAATATGGCCTTCAGTCTGTCTCGCTACGTCTAACTGAGTATATCACAGTCGTAGCGCGTAGGTACGGACAAAATTACGCTAGCGACCTCCGTCAGTCTCTGTTTCCCCCAGTCATTTACGTCAGACTTAAGTTGGTTGAATACCTCCGGCATATCGCTGCTAACATTCCACTGACTGTGTTTCTATACAAGGGCTGCATTACACCTGCCGACGTGCTTGGCCCTGGACCAAGAGTTGCTACTACATCTACACCCAATGTGTCTACACCTGGAGCCAAGCCAAGCAACAGTGCCGCAATTACGGTGCAACTCTGGTTACAATCAGTGACAGAGCAGAGAATAAATATCTCAGCGGTAGGACAATTTAGCCATTTCTCTCCTGTTTCAGGCAGTAATAGCCTCGCAATGCTATAACGCTCCTCAGAGGAAAATCTTACCAATCCCCATGAAATTAAAAAAAAATTACACTCATGGGTCACATTGCTATTTCAGTAGCAGAGAAACCAATTACCTAATATTTACTGACACTTGACATTTAACATTGCCAACTCTTTGGGGAAAATGAAGCTTGAATTTAAAAAAAAAAGACAATTTTGAAATCTTAAGCTCTCAAAAGTGGTAGACCACAACAGGTTTTTTTAACGTATGAGATTTCGAATTCCTGTCTGTGAGGTGCATTCTGTCTGTTCCGTATATCAATCTGACAAGACGGGTTGGATTTATTCATCGCAGACCAGTACGTCAATAGGTCCTTTTAGATTACCATCAAATCAGTTTGCCTTCTTATCCAATTAATGAGGGAACAAGGTTTTGAGAATTCAATTTCAGAATAATTTCCGAGATTAGGCCTCTTGTAATCGAATTTTTTCTCCGAATTCACATGTTTGTACACCCGGTAAACTGCAGGCTAGAAAAAAGGTCGAGGAAACTACATGCCTTTGGTTGAGATTTTTACATGCCTACATGCCTTTAGTTGAGACTTTAAAGATCGTTAATAATATTCGAAGTCTTGAATTATTTATTTATGTTTCAAACAATACTCAAGGATTGAACAGCATTTTTCATTGTAAATAGTGTTATTGCTCATCAAAGATCTCGTTTGGTTGTGTTTATTCTTCTCTGTGGTGACTTAAGACTGTTGAATGTCTTTTCTCCTATAAATACAGACTTCATTGACGGCAGATTTGGGAAAGTGTGGATTGGACTGAATGATAGGCAAGCCGAAGGGTGCTGGGTATGGGACTCTGGAAAATCGGTAAGTTTACTCTGAAACTACACGATACAAATGAAGCCATTTTGAATATTGAAGGCCTGGTAATTGCCCTCTTTGGCACTGAGGTTTCAGGCTTTCGGCATTCCTAGCCCGTGCCTTCGGCGCTATGTTTGCAAGCCCCTTCCCCGTATGTGCGAGGCATTATAACAAGAATATAAATAAAAAAGGATCAGGGGACAGTCAGCAATCTACACTCTTCAGCATAGATCGTAAGCACTTTCATGTAAGTTTTAAAATGTATTTATGTAGAGAGGATTATCATGTTGTGATATGTGCAAACAACACAAATATGAATTTACCACATATTATCGACATAGAATGCGCCTCAAAAGTGAAAAAAATGAACTTTCGCTCAAACTTTCCTCAATGAATCTTTCAATCATTTTCTTTGAAAATCAAGAATACAAAGTGTGTGTCACCATGCAAAGTTTGTTGCTTTAGAAACAAACTACCCAAGATTTAAAGATGATAAATATAAACAGAATTTATTTGAAAATTATTTGTAGAGCTCCTATCGGAACTGGTATGTGGGTGAACCAAATGGTGGTCGCTCGGAGAACTGTGTCGCAATGCGAAGCCATCGACAAGGAAGATGGAATGACGAATCCTGTTACAATAGACGAGGCTTCATCTGTAAATTTTAAATGTAGGTGTTTGAAATATCAAGAGTATACTCAAAAACATTGAAATATTGTCAAGCAGACGGGTGTGTACGTAACGACCACTATATGTGTGCCGTGTGTACGTATGTTTGACAGGCGTTATATATGTATGTCTGTCTCCTTTCTGTGTTGTATTTTTAACCATTATTTATCTATCGGCCGATCTTTCAATCTGTATGTATGTATGTATGTATGTATGTATGTACGTATGTATGTATGTATGTATGTATGTACGTACGTACGTACGTACGTACGTACATATGTATGTATGTATGTATGTATGTATGTATGTATGTATGTATGTATGTATGTATGTATGTATGTATGTATGTTATCTATCTATCTATCTATCTATCTATCGAAAGATATGTATCTAAATATATATAGTGACAAATTTGATAAATCTTTACCAACGTATATCTGATATATATATATATATATATATATATATATATATATATATATATATATATATATATATATATATATATATATATATACGAAGTATGCGGTTCGACGCTAAAGAACGCTAAAGAACAACAATATCACGCACACTATCTCATGGAAGGTCCTAGCCAAAGCCAAGCCATATGACTGTACTAACAAGCCGCTTACTTTGTTTAACAGAAGAATTTATTATCATCCGCCATCCAGAATGTTCCACATTCAATAACAGAAATGAACTTGTGTCATCATGCCGCCACAGAAGCAAGACATTGTTATGCAATAACTAGTAACTCCCGGTATATCCATCGAAGTAAATCAGTCCTCTCCGTAAACATGAATATTCATAGCAGTAGCAATATATTGTTATGCAACAACTGTCAATCTCAACCAAAATTCCAACACCTGTGTAACCAGCGATGTTTAGCCCATGTAGATTCACTCCAGTCTGGTCTCCTGATGAGTGACTTTCGCGACTCACGAAACAACGTTGTAGAGATGAAATTGTAAAATCAATTCTCCATCATCCCATATATATATATATATATATATATATATATATATATATATATATATATATATATATATATATATATATATATATATATATATTCTCTCTCTCTCTCTCTCTCTCTCTCTCTCTCTCTCTCTCTCTCTCTCTCTCTCTCTTTGTTTGATGTCATCGTACACGAGTGATTTTCGCAGTGCCGTACAACTTTGGGCCGTAATATTTATCACATGAACAGTCTTCTTATATTTCATTTGGGGTAGATGGATCAAAATTATAGTCGGGTATTGCAAATATATTGTTGCGATCTGGGTTTTAGTTTCCGGATTACTTTCATTTAATAAAAATGGCCTATCGCCCTTTATATATGCAAATGTTTACTTGGTCCTTACATTCATAAATCCGATCAAGTTGAAATTTTGATACACTGAATGCGATCTTAACCAATTAGACATTCGGATTCGGTAACGTGAGCTTGTCAATCATTGCCTCTCGTTGTCCCGACGCCAAAGGAATTCTTCCATCGGCTGGCAAAGGGGCCATAGTACTATAACCAGATTTTTTTAGAATATTTTAAAATATATTTATGAAGGGAAGACAAAAAAAACATCGATACAGTAGTTCGAAAGCAGCATCGAAACAGTAGTTCGTGGTTTTCAAAATATCACGAGCTTACAATCTTGGTGAGTCCGAAAGGTTCAGTTCAATTACACTCACTGTGACCCAGACTGAGTACATGACCGCAACGGGACGTCACCACCGGTCTAAACTTGTCAATCACGATCCCGGTCGTCTATATTTATGTCTTACGAACTTCGATGCTTGCAGTGACACTTATCTCGTCCGTAGAACCTCCAAATTTTGTCACTTGACGGAAACTCTTTTCTGTTTTCCGAGTCACTTTTCAATAACACATCCACAGCGCTGAACTGCAGAGTTCAGGCTTTAGCTCAACAGTTAATGTCCTCGCTCCATAGCTACGATGCAGGTTAGATTCCGATCGAGAATTTACGGAATATTTATGTGATGAAAGAAATTTGCCTTTAATAGTCGAATGATTTGATGTTATTTTGCCTTCTATGTCGCTTTCCAAAGATCATATGGTACTTATTTATTCAGCTTTCGGGTTTGTCGCCGGGATCAACGTTCCACATTGAGCCGCCGTGACTAGGCTTGAGCACTAGCCGCGACAGCACCCCATTCTATTCTTTGGAATACCTACAAAAAAGCTTTCGCAACTAGAAATTTCGTTGTACATGCCTTCCATGTGTTCATGTCTGAATTTATCGCATTATCTCTTCGTAAAAATGACATGAGGCCACGGTAACGGTCGCTATAGATTGGTCCGTGCACGAAAGCGTCCGACGTTGAGGTGCTAGAAAAAGTTCCGGTTGATGACATAGAATCGGGATAATTCGGATTTCGTATTCGTCCTTTATCTACGTCACACACATTTTGATTCAAACATAGGGCCAGTTCATAATATATGACACCAACTCGGAACGCTTGTTTAAGAGGCTGGACTTATCTACATTGATTGTGAATAGCTTCTTTGTAAGACAAAGGTTGTATTTCTTTGAAACATTTGAGTAACTAATTGCTTTTGATAGGATTGACCATGATATATTAAATAGTTTGCCCTGAGATTTCAAGTGACAGACATATTTTGATAATTCTGTGCTGTTGGCGTATGCCTTAATTCGGAAAGATTGGACATGATTTGCATAGCGTGTTTTAAATGTGTTGCCAGTTACACCGATGTAATGCTTCGCCTCATTGGCATCTCTTGTAACAGTAGCTTTATAGATTATAGATTTAGAATGGTAAGCTCCCTGGTTTGGGCAATTTGTCTTCATACGGCATTTACATTCGTCAGTGAGTTTTTTATTATTGAGCTGGGTTACCAGTTTGTCGTGTGATTTTATAATACTGTCCAT
Source organism: Ptychodera flava (assembly GCA_001465055.1). Taxonomy (NCBI): domain Eukaryota; kingdom Metazoa; phylum Hemichordata; class Enteropneusta; family Ptychoderidae; genus Ptychodera; species Ptychodera flava. Next base: position 268,564 of record LD347179.1, on the reverse strand, counting down.
GTTCTGCATGCAGCTGTAGCTTAATTTAACTGTATTTCTGTTGACAATTTTATGTAATTTACAATCCTTTGGCAAATGTTTCTCAAGGAGACGGAACAATTCCTTTCCGACGTTGGTTTTCACACTCTTACTGTAGGGTGGGTTGAATCATGTGTCATAACTTAAGGGAAAGAAGCTGGATATGACGACGAGTGCTGATGTATAACTGGAACTTATTTATTGAATACGGAACCATGAATGGGCCTACCGGCCCAGCCGCTGATACATGAGTCTACGTTGGTCCTAGTTCCTAGTTTCGGTCACTCCACTAGAAAGTAACCGTGGTCAAAAGTTCTAGTTTAGGTTAAAGTTCTAGTTTCTGAGGGAATGTTCTGTCTCGGTCACTCCACAAGAGAGTGACCATGGTTATCAGTCCTTGTTAGTCTCTGGGTTAGTGTGTCCATTTATACAGTATCTTGGTTATGTCGGATGCCGACGCCATAAGGAATATAATAAGACAATATTTTGATTTACCGACACTAGAAAAGATTACAAAAGTAGAAATTATCACTTGCCCGTGCGTGGCTTGCTACAATTATTTTGTTTCAAACCCACACCATGAATAAATTGATAACAACGGCTCAATATTACGATTGGTTGAAACAAAATAGAACATTGGGGTAAGTACGCAGAATACCTCAATTAGAAAAATAAGTCACTGGGTAATTCTTTTAAATTTGTAAATGAGCGAGATCATGTTGTCGATACTGCGCTGGTATTTCTTGGCGCCAGCAATGTTAGAGTCCAAACAAAGCAACTTCAGCTTGATCACTCGCGTCCAAGAACGCTAATGTATTTTGAGCGTGAAATATTACTAATATGTGCGCCAATTTGGAAAATTACGACACCTGTAATTCTACGCTGCCTGCTTCTTGTTTTCTTTGCCGGCTTGTCAACACGTGTGTTATTTAACTTGTCATCGTACCCACTGGCCTTAAGTGCCTCACTGTAAATATCACTGCATGCCGTGTTGAACAGACTCTCATCGCTGGATATGGAGGAGATGCGCTGTCCAACTGTATCGGGGATGTGTTTAATTATGGAGGGAGGGTGGTTGGATTTCTTATTGACATATATCGTGTTGTCGTTAGGTTTTCTGTATGGATAGTATTGGCCATTGCTCAAGTTTAGAGTTATGTAAAGAAAGTTCACGATACTTCTGTTTACATCGATGGTTACTTTCAGGCCGAGGTCATTGAACGACTTTGATAAGTCCCTTTTTATTTTGTCTGCTTTTCTGCCAGTGGCGTTGTTTATTACACCAAAGCCGTCATCTCTACATAAACCAATATTGTTTTTATCAAAGGATGAAGCAAGTATGTTGTATAGGATAAAGCCCTCGTACTCGGGCTCTTCTGGTATATAAAGTCCAACCCAACGATTAAATTTAGAGGCCGCAGGCCGAAACCTTTTATCGTAGGGTTGGACTTTATATACCAGAAGAGCCCGAGTACGAGGATTTTATCCGACTTAAAAACTATCGGCCATATCTGATATATTTTCATCTTCAATGTGTTTACGTCAACCGTCCCCTTTGTCAATGTAACATGTTTAGGATATGAATTAAAACTTTTATTTGTGAAATAGCCTTCCAATGTAATGGAAAAACCTATAAATGCCCTAGGGCTCATTAGTGTATGTTTGTACCACCGCAGATTTTGTGTTGCAGCTGGTTTCAGCTTTGTTACCAAATTTGAATATTAGGGAAAAAATGTACCAGATGTCTACAGAATATGACATGTTCACTTTTGATTGGACAGTACTTTACTACGGCGCTGTCATTCGTTTCTTGAATTAGGTGACCAAGGCTTTACGAGTAAATAAAACACCCTGAATTGAGCACTCTGATTGGTCAATCAACAGTAGATAGTTTTTAAGAGAATATAAAGCCCCACCAGTTCACATACCTCAGCTCCGTCGTAACTTCCCATTGTAACGTCATACAAACCAGTGCTATCACGTCTCATTCATGGTACAGAGTCATAAAGTAGGAGTGATTTCGTTGAATGCATAATAACACTGAGATTATCATTATTTCTTTCAGAGTGCAGGTATATCATCAGCAGTTGTTTGAAACGGAATTAAAAAAGAGGATCTTATTTTGAATTGGACACTGTAACGAAATGCCGCTACCTACGACAGCGTCATCGCTAAGCGAGTAAAAAGTGTAAAACACCATATATGATACTTCTTTTTCCTGATTCTCATGCTACTCCTATTTTCTGTATCTCCTTAATAAATATCGTTTACCTTTGGAACGACAATTCTAGAGTCATTGTACTTTTTTCATAGAAATATGTATGAGCAGTTCTTTAATGTTATCAATTTTTCAGCACTTCACCATTAATCCTTGCCGGTTCAAACGAACAGCGCATAGGAAACATTTTGTCTCTAAGATTCCAATTTCCAATGTCACCACATTCCACAAAATCCAGTAATAGAAAAACAAATAACATGCAGAATTACAAGCCAAATAGGTTGGTATTTTAATTCACCAATAAACGTGAAAAAAATTTTACTGAACAGCTTTATTTTATCCCTGAAAAGATAAAAAAAATGAGAAAAGTGTCGAGTACCCAACCTGCCATGAAATAACTCTGCTTCTTGTCAAAGATGAGTCAATCTACATCTGCATGTTCACAGTGATATTGTCTCTTACATTGGCCTCAAATTGACATGGTTAAGTCTTGTCTACCAGTCCTTGGTCTTGTCTCAACAATGGTAAATATTTTTTTTTCCAGTTTGCATAGGCATGTTGTCTTCGTTTTTATTTAAATTACAAGTAAATGCATACAGAAGAGCTTGGAATCTGTCGGAACATAGATAAGGTCATGATGACACAAACTTAAATGGCACGCAGCTAGTGGTGGATTGAATACTTTAAAATCTCTTTAATTGAATATTCCTGTTACGTTTCATTGTATTAACAGAGAAATACAGTCATGGTTGCACCTCCTTTGTCACGCATCTCTAAGGTGGCGTTTAGCTCTGGCAAGTAAGCAGGCCGCATATTTCACAGGTTGGGAAGTAATGTGAAACAAATGTTAGGCACTGTGATGCACTCTAGCAAATTATATATCACAACCACGAAAATAAAGTGTCGTTCTGAGACATGGACAGAGCTAAAATATTCGACGTATGACAAAATGAAAAGATGATTAACATTGTCTATGACAAATAATAGTTGTCCATTGTTTAATAATTAAGATTCACTTACCATGGATTTTTGACACTGTTTGACCATTGGCTTACGAGCAGTTAGTTAGATTTTGTGTTATACTATGCATTTTCAAGCAACCCTGCTGAAAAATGATCAATGTACGTGTATGGCATGGCATTCTAACCCATGTCTTTTCACTGCGGCTTTAGCCACGTACTATTTCTTTATTGTTTCGGATATTAACGATATTTGGTTACGTTTGTCTAGAAATTAAAAAAACAAAAACAATACAGAGGCAATGCAGACATTCGTTGAAAGCATACGTCCACAGGAAAAACGTTTGTCTCGGGACACTCACAAAACCAAAACGGAAGAGGACCAAATCA
>LD347179.1:231454-263863 GCA_001465055.1 Ptychodera flava | reverse complement strand
AATATGAATAATGACTCGTGATTGTTATTCATATGATGGAAAGGGTGAAGTTTAAAGTTTCCTTTGGAAGAGGTTTGAGCAAAGGATTAAGTCATGCAATGTCGTTGCTATTCTGGCGGTAGTTATACATGAGCGACATTAAATATTTACATTAAATATTAAATATGAATAATGACTCGTGATTGTTATTCATATGATGGAAAGGGTGAAGTTTAAAGTTTCCTTTGGAAGAGGTTTGAGCATAGGATTAAGTCATGCAATGTCGTTGTTATTCTGGCGGTAGTTATACATGAGCGACATTAAATATTTACAGTCAGGAGTACAATAGTAGATAAATTAGACATGTTATAAGTCCACCGTTTCCATCGTTTACCATGGTGACAGGAATTCGAAGTAATCATCCCATGTGATATTAATTAAATGTGTGTCCTCTATTCGTTTTACTACGAAAAGGAAATTATTCATAATGTGGAAACATTGCCATGATAAGGGCCTTCACCTAAGGCATTCGGCCTTGTGACGTGTTGGGCACCAACGGGGAAGTTGTAAATAGCTGTGCTCCATCGATTAAGGAAGGTTGATTTTTTGACAGACATGTACCAACGATACTAATCGAGTAAACGGTACTCTCTGGAACAATTTTGGACAAAACAGTGATAAGAATGTCGTTGTTGTGGATGTGGGTAAGTAACATTCTTTCTTGTTCTTCCTTCCTAGCTAAAATCATGTTGCTTATACTTTTCATTTTCAATGTGTCTAAAGATACAGGCAGAAGCTCCGAGAAGTGAAGGCAAAGTCTCTTTCGGTCTCGAATGTCTCAGTAGTGTATTATTAGAGAGAGAGAGAGAGAGAGAGAGAGAGAGAGAGAGAGAGAGAGAGAGAGAGAGAGGGAGAGAGGGGGGTCTTGGAAAAGTACTTTGGATTATTACAAACTTTAAGATAAAGAAGTATTAATTTCTAAGCAAATATTAAAAACAGAGTGTATATTTTGTGCCTCAAGCGCGACACAATAAAGCACAAAAGCTCAGCTATAGGTATCATATTTATGGTAGATATGGAGATCTTATATCTAAATATGGCAAATCTGTCACTCAGATGATGAAAGACAGTATTCCCGACTTTGACTCAGAACAGTAATTTAGCAGATAGCTGAATTACCGTACAATAACTTTGTCACACTAGTTCAATCTTGACGGGTGTAGCATGCTAGCAGGGTACGCTTACCCATTCCGGACACCTGGTACCACCACTTATATAGTGGTTCAAGATTGTACTACCGATTTTGTCAGTGATCTTATGTTTTTTTGTGTGTTTGTTTTTACTGTTTATTGGACCTGGTAATTTATTTGCCTTGAATGATAATGATTGCTGGAATCGATTTGATGTCATATTACCTATTTCGACTTGAAAAACTAATGACACAACGAGACAAAAGAGACTTTCTGGTAGTAACGATTCATTAATTTTGCTAAAGCACAGAGGCCTAACTAATTATCGCCCATGATTGGACACAATGACATGCAATGATGGGCTTTTCCGGGCCATTGGCGCTGTCTTGCTGTTTTCAATTGATCAAGGTTCTATTGTATCACATTGTGTACCTAAAATTATATAGCGTGCATTGACATTGTTGAATGAACTTACATTTGCCTAAATGTATATGCTGATGTATCGATAAAAGCTTTGAAATAGCCGGTCCAATTCTCAATTCAATTAATCATACCGGTACTTTTATAGGACTTGCATTCAAGTCATTCATATCAAATTCGCAAGAAGGTGATTAACTTTAGATTAATACAGTGTTGCCAAGGTCAACTTAAGGGTTCCAGTGTGTGTAAGTCAGAACTAAGCTCTCTCTCTATCTCTCTCTCTGTCTCTCTCTCTCTCTCTCTCAGATTAAAAATATTGCCGCGCAAAGTGTACGTTATCTCAGCTGCTTATCTGTTGCGTTTACCCTACAACAATAAATAATGATATCTCCAGCAGATCCATAGCGCAGCTAAAATTGTTTGAAACAAATTAAATTTTAGGCAGTAAGCGATTCTGGAACTGATGACCTGATATCATTCTCCTTCGATATGCCGAAACTTAACATTAGTCGTTTCGTGAAACACTAATCTCTCGGTCCCTCACATTTTGTTACAGATTATTAAAGAGAACTCCACATAAGGGAATCAAAAATGACTGTGATGATTGTAGTTTTCACCTTTAAATCCCTGTAGACGACAAACGAAAAATAATATTCATACTGCCAACGACGGATGACATTAATCTTCGTTTTCTAAATACTATACCATTAATTTCACTTGCTAATCGGTAGCTCAGTGGGGACCGTTTCAAGAACAGACTCACGACCATTTCCATGGCCAATCAGTCTTCGCAGATTCCCTGTCTCCCTGCAGAAAGATACAGTCTTGACAAGTGTCATTTTGGTCGTTCTAATACTGTCAGCTACTATTAATCTTTACGGCCCTGATACGGTGTTTGCTGACCGAGGTTGTATTGCGGAAGGGTCCGAACGTGCGTAGGCCCGTAAGCCCTTCTACCGAGGTACGCAAAAACCGTATCAGGGCCGTAAACGTTCTATCATATGACAGAACCCCGTGGCCGGTGAGTGCAAGCGCGCCGTACTAGCGAAGCGACTGAAAGGACTGCCGCCGAATACACCGCAGCACGAGTGCAAATACCGCTAGTACGGCGCGCTTGCACTCACTGGCCATAGGGTTCTGTTATCATTACATATGGTCTATCTTGTATTTGCATCATTTATCGAGAAAATCGACGATTAGTCGTGCGTACTACTTGTCTGTCAAAGCTTCAGGGCGACCCTGCGGAGTTATTTAACATTGACATCACTGTAATGAGGCATCGAATCAGCTTTCAATTTTCATTGGTCAGCGCCGCCACACCCTCTATTTTGATTGGCTAAACTATTGTTTACTTGTTTATCAATAATGACGTAAGAGGAACGTTGGAGGGCTCGAACTCTGCTTGCGATTGCTCACACATACATATGTAGCCACAGATAGCCAAACGAAGAGAACTTTGAATATGGAACGCTTTTGATTTTTTCACATTTTGAGCTTGAAATTCTTCTAAATAATCGATACAAGTAACAGTTCGAGGATTTTTACGGGAAATTAAAGAGTAAGATACGGCAAACGTAACTTGTCGAACGATCAAATTTCAGTGTTTAGGCTACCTTGCACAGCGATCACTGTTATCATTAGCGTGTAGGACACACAAGCACAGAGTAAACTGCATGCAAAAGTGACTTTCTATTGTGAACAGGGAATGTCCGGTGAGAAAACTACTGGCAAAAACGTCTCTGAAAATGTTAACTGTTTAATTGGCTCCGCTGCGTCCGCAGTTACGTGTGTTTCGATGTATGATGGTCGCCGTGGTACGGCGGCCACCGTGTATCCATGGAACTAGAAACGGACGTCGCAGTTGTCAATGTTTTTGCTTCGCTGACAAACAAACTGCTCTTCCGGATAATGAAAATCATCCTCACACTATAATAAGTACAGACAATTTTCTTTGTCGTAGTTTTTAATCGGTAATGCCATGCATTTTACTATAACTAGCATCGAACTAAAGTGAAATGAAATCTTGTAGACGGCATTTTCTGCGTTTACAAACAAAAATAGTTCCGGGTCAAAGTTGGTAAATACTCATTAGCATAAAGGTATGGCATAATGTTTTTTGGTATGGCACTGCAGTGCAAATACCGGTAGTACGCGCGCGCTTCGATGCAAGTAATCTGTGGTACATATGTAATAATATACCTTATTGAGCGATAAATATGTCGCTAGAAATATTGTGCAAAGATTTGAAGATAGAAATACATGCAATGTCTAACATTTATTGCCATTTTTGTAATTTTTTCGGAAAAGCGGTTGTCGTATCCCGTAGCGTATAGATATACATGACGTCATTTGTTTACCTGTAGAATTTGTAGAGCAATGTACGTATACCAACTAAGAATGGGGTGTAAACTGAGGTGTAAGACAAACAACGAGGCGTAATTTATTGTAAATTTCACTGCACCGGCAGGGAGATGCGATCATCAGTGAATAACTCGATCGTAAGAAATACTGTACATTTAATTTTATGAGAATTTCGCGAGGAAATTACCTTGTACTTGAGGCTGGGCTACGGTGACAGATATATATATATATATATATATATATATATATATATATATATATATATATATATATATATATATATATATATATATATATATATATATATATATATATATATCTCCAACGTTGACTAAACACATTATCGATGATTTATATTCGGTTGACTTATAAATCTTTCAAAGACACAGACTTCATCGATAATATGCTTTGTCAACGTTGGATGTTTGTACGAAATACTGAGAAATATCACCCATTCTCGTTAACTTCACTGTCGCCCGTATAATCAGAAAAGAAGAAATGTTCCATTCTTGCGCTGGCTTCGTTTACGAATGAAACGTTTGCTGATAGCAACGCACGTAGTAACCTGAAGAAGCTTTTCCTGAAGTGCACGCGCTTGCTCATATTTGGGCAAAGCGTGCATCGGCTTGATACCGCAACTCATTATACAAAAGTGGGGCATCTTTTCCCATAGCGTTACAAGGGAGCGTTGATCGAGGTATATGATAAAATCATATTTCCGTATTGGCTTCTAGGAGGACAGAATCATTCTCATGGTCATTTGCAGCTTGGAGGTTCACAATTACTTTACCAACGGCAAAATTTTAAAAGCTACTCATGCAGAAGTGAGCTATGATTCTAAAGGGCTTTGAAAAGGAATAATACTAGTGATTTTGACAATAATTGTAACCATGACCACAACAAACAGAGTCGTAGATGAAAAGAATAAACAAAGCGTTCTTCTAGATAGTGATATTGTGCATCATTTTTAGACACCTGTTGAATGCTCTTATATGCATTTGTAACGGGCCGAATTCATAGGTTATCTTGAGTCAGCTGTTGAAAATTGTAATAAACAATTTCCAAGCTAACAGGAGTGTTCAATGTATCCGTTATATACTGCTTCATTTTAACCAAATATGTGTGCAACCTTTTACCCATAAGCGAAAAAAACAAACAAAACATGGATAACTCAATTCCCGTGGTTTCCAGTGGTTTCGTGAGAAATATTATCTGATATCATAAAGCCATAATGTTTATGATCAATGGTAGTTTAAAGGTGTCGGCAACTTGAAGTGCTCTTCACTTTACCTTCACGAAGAAACCCCTAGTGACCACTAACTGCTTTAAACTTTTATCATAAAATTTCTAATTCGTGACATTTAAAAACATATGTCAGGTGAGTAATATTAATTCACCTCAGATGCAGTGTACAAGACTTTCTTCTAGATACCCTTTCAAATTTATTGAACTAATGACGTTAAGTTACATGAAAAGTACCAATCATACCATATACGGCCTTTCAATTCGACGTGATTTACATGCGTTCATCCACACATCCACGAATACACAAAATATTGTTCAACTTGTCAACGAAAGACATGAATGGTTCGATCTTATTTTCTGCAAGACCTTCGCATCGCTCCTGGTGCCTTCGCATCGTTCCTGGTGATAGATGCAAAGTCACAAAAGTAAATTAAGGCTCACTAGCTGTCTAAATAAATGTAACTCTGTCATTGGCTTAAAGACGTATATCACAGAGAGGTCAAAGTTTGGCTACGAAAAAGATGTTGACTTTCCCACTTCCTCGATGATATGGGACATTTGAAAAAGCTCAAACGACAAGATACATGTAACCAAGTTCTGAAATCAACCACAACAGGTTATGATGACGAAATTGACCTTAAGATGTATATTACCTGTTTCGATGATTGATGACAGTCATCAATTATAAATTAGAGTTGCTATTGGATATTGATGTTAATACAGCTCAGAAATGTAATTATCCGTTCGATGGAGGCAATTTCATTTTCTTTTAATAATTTGTATTTTATATACCAAAAGAAGATTAGTGAGTAGGTTCCGCACTGATAGTTTACTAAGAATATATGCTCTAAAGGATTGTATGACTTTGACACCTGCAATCACGTGCCCGTGACATCCAGGTCGACTGTAGTCAGCATGGAAATCCAACTAATTTCGATACGGGTAAACAATTTTTTTCTAGTATTCGCCTTTCTCCATTATCGAAATTTTGCAATAAAGTCAAAAAAAGATCTTTCACATACACACGATCGAAAATTTGACCTTTCGCGCATCTATTGCCTGAACCAAATTGCCACACTTAACATGCAACCACTAAGCTTTAATCTATCGATGAAGTGTATATCGCCATAGACATCTAAGTATCGTTGAAGACGAATTTCACTTTTTACTTGTTTGTCCAACTTATATGGACTTGAGAGCGAAATACTTACCTTACTATTACTTTAATCCTCCTGTTATGTATAAATTCAAGACCCTCCTTTCATCTCAAAATACCGTTACACTAAGGAAGTTGAGCAGATACATTTTTTTCGCGACAAAACGCAGGGAAGAGATTGCTAGAACTGCCCACTTGGCAAATATTTAAGATTTCTTGTATATGTATGTGTATGTGTTCTTTTGAATCAGTAATTTTGTTAACTAGCGATCTGTATTATTTTCTATTGAAGTTTGTACATCTTGGCCGGAGGCCATTAGTACTGAATAAACGAAATCACATAGACATGTATAACAAAACATTATACTTGTCAGATAAGTAGCGGATATATCGTAGCCCGATGTTTATTTACATGTACATGAACTAAAGCGACAACCGATTTTCATTGAAAGTTATCTTGTTTTAAGGTATAATCAGCGATAAAATTAATGATTTTGCTCGGATGTGTGAGATATCTCTTCCAAAACTTTGTTGACTCTCGAGGATAAATATAGTTACGATATTCTATTTAGTATCGGCAATATTACTTGCTCCATAAATAAACATGGTATCCCCGAGTGTATCTAATATTAGCTGAAGTTTTATTGTTGTTCTTTGTTTTACACTGGCAACATTATAGTCCAAATATAGTTGACAGCTGTCTAATTATCTTTGCGTCCTAACAACTGCAATATAGTTTTGATTTGTTTATGTTTGATAATTACGGTTGTGGATTCACATACAGGAAATACAGAAGGTAGACTTTAAAAGGTTATGATACATTCATTACAACTAATTGAAGGAATAAAAAGCCACCGTATCAAAAACATCTTAAGTACCGATGAAAGCTAACTTGAGCCCCGTCATTACCCTCTCAATAAAACAGTGTGTGTATATATATATATATATATATATATATATATATATATATATATATATACATATATATATATATATATATATATATATATATATATATATATATATATATATATATATATATATATATATATACCGTTATATGTTTTAATGAGAGGTGATTAACGGGGCTCAAGTTAGCCTTCATCGTTACTTTAAGATGTTTTTGATACTATGGTTTTTTATTCCTTCAATTTGTCCTATATATATCACATACATAGACCAAGTTATCCCTATAGTATGGCGTCACACAATAGGCAAAAGGTCTATAGGATTTCCGTATAACCCTACTTCTGACATCAAAAGTTGTGGTATACGGTCGGCACTTTTTTGAAAGTTGAGTGTGCAGAAAGCAATTTGCTGAAAAATGTGGCAAAGTTAATATATAGTTAAAACGTCAAAAATTTTGATCGCGATGATTGTGACAGTTTGTCTGTTTTCTAATTGGAGAAAACGAGACCTTTCACTGCCGTCTGTTCCCTGCGCTTGCTACTACCACTGTGCTAGCTCGTCACAAGTTAACAGCTGAGCCATCGCTCAAAATCGACAAATTATCATCGACCAAGAATCCAATTGCATCCGCGAAAACATATTGATGCTTCTCACTACAAAAAATTGGGGTGGCTCCCTGTGAACAAAGGAATTGAATATTTAAAGTCAAATCTGATGCATAAAATTATTCATGGGAAAGGCCCTTCTTATCTCTCATCTATTGTGGTGATGAAAAGCAACATTCACAATTATAACATTCGCCATGGTGACCTCTTTATTTATATTCCATTCGGTGCGAAATTCGCTCAAACTGGTTTTCACTATTCTGCCTCGAATTTACGGAATCAATTACCATGTAATATACGGCTGACTTCATCAAACAATGTTTTTAAACGCTTGTTGAAGAGAGATGTTTATAGCGTACTTGACCTTTAGATTGATTTTGTATATCCATGTTTACCTTGTATGTTAACGTTTACAATTGGATGTTTGTTATTACCGATCTTTTGTCGTTGTTGTTTGTGTGTCTTAAACAGGCAGCAGGATTGTCTTTTTATTCGACTGTTTTCGGCATTTTGTCTTTTCACTTAATTTTGAATTCTTTGTCATCTTTTATATTTATATTTATTGTGTAGTCTTCTTTTCATGGACCACAGTGGAAATAAGTCTTCGGACTTTTCTGTGCTATCCATGCACAAATAACTCCGTTGTCTCCTTTGGTGTTGTAAATTGTTACATTCTGTACTATTTTTCTTATTAATTTGGTTATTTGTGCTAAATAAATAAATAAAATAAATAAAAAATATATTTTAAGATTATGATACATCAAAATCAACACATCCACCTGTCAGGCGACGGCTTATATTCTTAGTATACGCAAATTGTTGTATTTCTTTTCAACTTCAGCGCGTTCACTGTTGTTCGATTCCAAGGGACCCCTAGCACAAGAGCCATGAGATGTCTCACGCCGTATACGTCTAATGCCCAGGCTATCCAGAAGCACGTCATCAATATCATTCCACATTGCACTCTAAATCGGAAGAAAAATTGATGACAATGCAGGAAACGGTCAATACTTAGCCTATGTGATTACCCAGTCACAGATGTAAGGTGTACGTGGACATTTGGGCCGCACATCGCTCTTCGCATCGCGTCTGGTTATATGCTGCGCCAATGACCTCGCGTATCTTATGCTGTATTTCAATAATAGCCTCATAATAGAGATAGGTATGTGTGTGTCATGAGCCATTACTTACTGACCATCTCATTTTAAAACAACAAATTACACCGCAATTTTATCATAACCAATCTTTTTGTGTGTGTTTTTATTATTAAAGGTTACCACCGTCATGCTGACATTTACGGCATCGAAGGGTATGTTAAAATCATCTTGTGTATATCACAGAGAAACATAGCAGAGTGGCAACGGCTATTGTTTAAGGCGTGAAGCGGTTACGTAAGCAATCCATGTTTGCCTCGCCTCACGAAGCTCTTGGCTCTCTTTTCCGAAGAGTGCCGACCATGCACCCTTCGGTAATTTTCGGATTTTCACCAATTGTTAAGCGAAAGTATGTTCGACAAAGTTTGTGTTGTTGTTGTTGTCGTGTGGTGCTGATCGGAATTGAGGTGCTGGCGAAAACGGGAGTGTTTTGAGCTTCAGGAAAGTGGGTTTTACCATTTTAAAAATTCCTCTCATATTTTTATGAATATATAATGAGTGTGTTTGAACCAAATTTGAAAGTCTTTAATCGATACTGTCTGGTTTTACTCAATGGTTTACGGTCAGTCATACCGTCTTTTACACGTGCGTCAAGAAAGGACATGTTTATGAAACTGCTGGCGTGTTATGTTTTGATTGGCGTGAAGCAGTGTTTCTGGCCTGAGAGCTCACAAAGTAACTATGGTTGCTACGCGACTGGCAGTACGATGCCATCTCGTCGTATGTTTCGCATAATCTCGTGTAATTATCAACCACAAACAAAGCCTCCAAAAGGTTTAACACCTTTGAAGCTCATTTTAATATGAAAAGCCAATAGTCTACCGAGACGACCATGGAACAAAAGGCATGCAAGCGTTGCCACTCTGTCTATGTTTCTCTGTGTGTATATAAATGTCAGATTGCTTCAATTGTTTCAATGTGAAAATCGAATTCCCTGCAAATATTTTAAAGTTCATTGAGAGATAACAAGTGCATACATGGAAAAACATCCTTTTATATATATATATATATATATATATATATATATATATATATATATATATATATATATATATATATATATATATATATATATATATGATAGTGTGTGTGTGTGTGTTTGTGTGTGTGTGTTTACCTTGGACGTTATTGTGTATGTCATCGTCGTACTAAACAAAAACACTAGTGCGTTATATCAATTTAGTTAACGAAAATATCCGCTGCAATTGTTCCACAACAAGAACATTATTCATAGGTCGTTGCCTAAACAACAAAGATCATTTTGTAGAATACAATCAACAAAGTTGAAGGCTATCTTTACGGACGATGAAACCATCAATGAGGCAATGGCGTATTTATATTGACGTGTTGTATCGTAATCGGATTACACTTTTTTTCCCCAGTGAGAGGAGATGTGTTATGTACCATTGAATCTTCTTCCGGCAAAACCATCGATTACAAAATGGTGAGACGTTACGTACCATTCGATTCAGCCAAAAATATTTGCGAAGAAGAAGGTTGGCACCTGGCAATGTTTCACTCAAAGGCAGACATGGATAAAACCTACCCTACATTCTGTGATGATAGTATAAACTGGGCTACGTGGCTTGGTGCTGAGTGGAAGAACTCTACCTGGCACTGGCTGAAGAATGATACTGTTATCGATTTGCAAAGCTTTCCGGGTCTTCATTTTCCAACTGGGGACCAATACACAAATTTGTGCATCATGGGCGATGGTTGTCCTCAATATAAGTTAGCAATAAGGCCGAGCAACGGTACGAGACGGTTCATTTGTATGCGAGGTAAAGTCCGATACCTATTTAATTTAGACTCATTTTTTACATATATACCGCGCTTGAGGTACAATAATACCCTATTGCATTTCATTAAAAGCTGGTCGGCAATACGGTAACAAATAAACATGGCTGCTTAATCATAAAATGAGTCATACCACAAATGTCTTTGCAACTTTGCGACTACAAATGTCTTTAGTGAGTCGATATAAATGATATTCCGTATTTCGTCATCTGAATTGCTCATCATCGAAAGGCAAACACGAAAGTTGAAAAACCAAACAAACAAAACTAAAGGCTCAATGAAAAAAAAAAAAATAGAAACTACAATATATATCAAAATTAGTATTAAAAACTAAGTAAAAAATATACGATTTAATAATAAAATACAGTTAAACATTTTTTATCTGAACTGACAAAAATAGAATTTTAAAATGAACACCAGATACATACAGGGTGCCAAGTTAAGCAGTTACCTTAACATTTGTCGAGTCATGCTTTATCCTTCGAAATACCTGTTACATCATATAGCGAGACATGTAACAAGGTCACATGACGTAAGACACTCTAAATGATAGAATGGATGATCAATTGTTTAGATTATGACTTACGTCTTCTTCTTCTACTTCCTTATCTTCTTCTTCTTCATCGTCGTCTTCTTCTTTATATATTTTTCCATAAGAATCCCTACCGGGAGCATCAAATACATCTTGCTCATTGCCTGACTATTCAACAGAGAAAAGTAGCATTTCTGTTTATACAGATCCGATTTCCTTTGACGTAGTATCAACAAATGGTAAGTTACTTATCCCCCTGATATGTTTCAAATGCATAATAAAAACAGTTGTTCAGTGATAAATGTAAACCGCTCCTACAGTTGTCTGTCTCTCTGTCTGTGTGCGTGACTGTCTGCCCGTATGTATGTATGTATGTATGTATGTATGTATGTATGTATGTATGTATGTATGTATGTATGTATGTATGTATGTATGTATGTATGTATGTATGTATGTATGTATGCATGATGCAATGCGTGTATGTATGTATGATGGCAGTAATACTGCATATTTTCTTTTAGCCTCTTCTTGGGGGATATATTTCGTAATCAACAATTAATTTCAAATGAAATTGACATCTATATAGCGTGTGATAACAAGGTATTTCCGAAGCCGAGTTCCTGAGCAATAGGAGTTTATATCAACTGCTTTTCGATTTCAGCAGGTGTGCACACCTAACGCTTGTCAAAACGTTTGGTCATCATTGTGTTAGAATTGAAATCGGGTTCACTATGTTTTTAATGAAATTTGGATACTTAATATGTAAAAATATAAATGAAAGGAACAAAAGAGGGTAAAATGTATGAAAATTGTGATTTGTCAACAATTTACTCGACCGTTTCACATGATGAACTGCAAAATAGACTCTACATATTGTTTAGCATATCTTTTTCCAGAGTTATGGAGCCGTAGTTACGATAACTTTGTTTTCAATTGCAAATAGAGGTATTTAGCAAGAACAGTGATGCCAAATGAATATACATTGTGGTAGAAGTAATTGAGATGCTTAATTTCCTACTTCAAAACACGTTCATTACAAATTGAGCAAGGACACTTAGACAAGATATAGTTATTGAAAAGAAACAATCTCAGCACCTCTTTTTGCAGACTTTTTATCTTGTTTATTTGAAAATATGGATCCCGGTCATGGTAGCTTTATGATGTAAATAGATAACTAAGTATTAGGCGAAAAAAAAATGTTGACCAAATTTCAATCGCCCTTTGAATCAGATAGGTGCTCACGCAAGCACGATAGTTTGAGGGTTAGTAACGACTTTTACTGATATTTAAATATAATATGCATTTAACGGCACAGATGACATTTAATCACAAGAAGTCAATATAAATTTAACATTGATGTGATCCAGCTGCTTTTTGATGTTTTTTTTTAACAAAAAGGTGGCGAAAACACTGACTCAGAATCACACCTTAAGACTACCGATGTTACAATCCAATCCCAGACAGCATCACAGGTAATGATTGTAAACGACTATGTTCTTAAATTAATATGTTGTAGTTTTACTAATATCGTACGGGACGAGCTCCATAGAATATTATTTTCCACAAACATGTCCATCCTTAAAAGACCGGGTATTCTTCGATTGACACTTTGGCTGACAGTGATCTGCGCACTGTTTAACATGTCTTTTGAAATTGATATGTTAACAACCATTTATAACATTTTATGTGTCTATGAGATCATAAATTTGGCAAAGCTTACGGGTTCATAATCTAGACAGCAAGTTTTCACTGTTGCTGACTTAATAGATACTTTCGCAAGTTGTCCACAGTATTGGTGTCGAGGTCATCATTATCACATTTATTGTCACAAATATGTATTTGATCACTGGTGTTTCATGACCCGTCTTTATTTATTGGCAGAGGATTGAAAAAATAAATGACCATATCCTGCATGTTCAAGGGCACAATATCACTCTGAATGAAAGTATCGAACTAACTGAAGGTTTGTATATTTGATTTGTCTTCTTTTCAAGAGTCGTTTGAGAACAGCTATCATCGTTTTCCTATGTCAAGAATAGCTACTACATCTGGCCTTGACATACAAACGTTGTAGAAACATTTCGTCTTTGGTATGATTTATTAGTTGCATTTTTATAAATGGTAAAAAGGTGTTAATTTAAAATATAATTGCGGGATGAAAGTTACTATTACTCAGTGTGAATCAGTATGAAAATATAATTTCAACAAATCTCACGCCCAATCACTACTGTCATAAAGAATAAAGTAGAAATTGATATTTTTTTGGGTTTTACAGGAATACTCAGAGACATGCAACAAATCATAGATGACATTTTTCCAAGTCCCGCTGAACACCTGCTACCGGAAGTTGAAAAACACATCACCAAGACATTTTTGACAATGTTCGATGAGCTAGCTATGTTCATACTTAACAAGACTAACTCTGGTGGTGGTGCTATTGGATTCAAGACACGCTCGTTCGTTTTCATCCTGGAAAAGAACTCATTGGAGAACCTGTGCAATACAACGTTGATGGTCGGAGCTCACAGTGGATTTGAAATCCCTCCATTGATAAATATCTCACCTTATTTGAAACGTAATGCAACTGTGAACAGAATGGTATGTAAAATTCCCTTAAAAGAAGAGAAATAAACTTGTGTACTTCATTGATGCTTATTAACACATAATACACAAATGACTACAATTGTTGGAGAAATTGGGTATCATTTGCGGATAAAACAAAGACTGACGGACGTCAAACCGTACCTGCTGATTCGTACAATTCTTAAGAACATAGCTGCCTGCCCCGAGTTACAAAATCAGTACATTTAGTTTAAACAACTGTTGTTGTTCCTTTGGAGTAATGCTTGACTATTGGAATGAAAGAGGGATTCTATAAAGTATCTTTGGGTCTTGATATGGAAGAGATGGCGATGAAGTGTCGATACTTTGACGGTAATATGATAATTGCCAACATTTTGTTTGTGACACGATTATTCTAACATTTTGTAAAATACATAATATTGTATACTGCCTCAGATACTTCGTATTGGGAGTTTTATTCACGAAATAACAAACATGACGGATCAATTTACGACTGATATACTGACTCTGTCATTAAGGAATGAAGATGGTCAGGAGATCACAGGTATGTCAGGAGAAAGAAAATACTTTGGATGTTTAAAACAATGAAGATAAATTTGATAATCTATTAGTCGTTCTTTGAACTTGCCACATTTCCTTTCCAAATGAAGATTGCATTTGCGATCAACTAATTATTCAGTCGGGTTTATAATAAAATGCAAATACTTGTATAGAATTTAAAATAATAACATTTCGATATTTAACTAGGTACATATTTAGGACTTAACAATATTTACATTTAACATACAAAACGCATAATACAGGTTAAAAAATAGAAATGCTACGCAGGTAATACCTAGAAATAACACTAGATGTTTTGAAATTCAAACACCAATGCGCCGACGGACTTACATTTACAATTATTATTAATAATATATATGCAATATTAATTTCCGCAACTACACACATTTGTGTGTTTTATCTAAATTATGCTAGCATTTGTAAAACAGAGAAAATACACTGCAATTTTTAGTTCCTTGATGTAGGTCATGAATGCCAACATCTCTAGTCATTTCTGTATCTATAAGATATCAAAGAGCCCATTACTTGCATATAGGTGAAATTTCAGTTCTTAAAACAAGATAGTTCAAAACCAACTGCAACTGATGTATTAGTGCAGAACAATGTATTACTATATAGCGGATAGCAAATATTATCGATGAACGCTCAACTTAGATTTCGCAAATAAAATAATCCTTTGGTCGCAACTCAAAAAATAGCCGCCATATTTACACATGTTAAATGCTTGAACTTAATCGATGTAGTATGTCGCAAAGAATGGAAACAGTGACATTTTCAATCACAATATTGTGTTTTTGGCTGAGTTGAAAATTATTATTTTTGCTTGCAAAATACACAAAATGATCCAGTTAACAGGCTTCACTAGTACGTGTAATCACACATTTATGTAATAGAGTGCACAATATTATGCATTTCAGTACAAAACGCATCACGAGATATAGGCGTATGGCTAGGCAATCGCCAAACATTGTCGGATGAAACGGTGTTGACTGGTCAGTATGTTGAAGAAGACGCCATTTCGCACTACGTCTTTGAGATTATGGTAAAGACTTAGATGTATCTTAATTTGGTTCGATTAAATCAGCAAATTTTTGTTGTCAAAGTGTTCATGCCTGACAACGAAACTGTCACATAAGGATCATCTGTCAGTCGTGCTTATCTAAAAATACTCTTTCTCATTTTGTCTGTATATCTGAATATGCACCGTTATTGTGTTTAATTCTCTTAAGATGACAACAGAATTTTGTAACATCCGTCGAAAGTCCTTTTCACTCAATGGTTTGCGTTGTTTACGATGTTTGTGTTTTCATTACTGTCATTGCCTAGAGAAGCACATATGTCAGCTAACTAGTATTTTCTTCTAAAATATTCAGGCTTTGAAGCCATACTACGCCATTCAGTTAATGCTTAGGACGTCTGCACCGGTCTATGAGAACACCACAGTGTGTGTTTCAACAAAATTACCTGGAAATTCAAGTAGCCACGGTGGTTTTCAGTTTTGCCAAGAAGCATCTTTCTACGGCACTGATGCTAACATTTTCCTCCCGGAAGAAAAGATCACAAGAACAGGAAGTTATTATATTGTCTTTGACCTAATATACAGTAGGTGGCAAAATTCCTATGCAAAACTACTGATCAATCTTTAATTTGTCTAACAATCACTCATGGAATATATATTGATAAGTGGCTACGGCATTAACGCTTCCCAAGATCGGATAATTGACTATTTTTACCCTTAAAAGATATAGCAAAGTGGTTATTTTGCGAAAATTATAAATTCCTGGATAACAAATATCAAGGGGATTTTACTTGGAGAACGATTTTCAATTCAACCATATTCAAATGTTTAGCTATTGTGCCTTCGACTTTATTTGATAAATAAAAAGCAAGAAATACGGGGAATTGTTTCAAGTTTTGAACTTTGTTGTTTTATTGAGTCCCTCATTCAGTCATCTAAACACTATGAATCATCAGTTTTCTACTATCGCTTAATAACTTTGTAAACATATTTCTACATAGGTTGTCAAGCAGTGTGCTAGTTTTCACGTTAAAGAACTATCGCGCAAAAGACTATTAAGAGCGGGTTTGCTGATACCCATTGGTCGATCTTCGAATCCATTTGGACTTTTACGCTACACTTGATGGAAGTCTTTCCAAGAGTTGATAATTGTTCGTGAACTGCCCAATAAAGTTATCGTTGTTTATTCTTTTTAAGGTCATGATGGAGAATTCAAGGTTTCAACAACCCAACACAGATGTAGTTACTCTAATGACAATGCAAACACTTGGCGAAGTAATGGATGCAAAGTAAGAATGTTATATATATATATATATATATATATATATATATATATATATATATATATATATATATATATATATATATATATATATATATATATATATATATATATATAGAAAGATAGATAGATAGATAGATAGATAGATAGAGAGATATAGAGAGAGATATAGAGAGAGATATAGATATATATAATAGGGGAAAATGCTTGATATTCGTTCAGTTTATTTACGTATATTGAACTATATGAACACAAAGTGCATATGGAACATATCAATACGCAGATATAATTATCATATGTGCTGTGCATGCATTGCCATTTTCCTATTGTTGAGACGGTAGTGATATGAACCCGTATTTTAACATGCGAAAATACGACTTATTTTCCCTGTAAACGAACTACGAACAGCTACACGGACGGAGACCTTCGCTGGTATGCTTGACCTTCGTTGGTAGGTTCATATACATGTAAAACAGCTGAGCGAATAAGACTTATGGCATTGCACTTAGATGGTACAATTGTACCAAAAACATACAAACGAACGCAATGAAAATTTGTGTGTTTTGCCGACCCGACACCTGCCATCGTTCACGGCCGGTCCTATACTGTACAATGTTTTTTTGTGTCGTCTACTCTGTTGAAGATTATAGACCCGGTTGACAGTGCATCACGATATAGCCGCCATACAAAAAGTTTCTTGTTGACGAGTTTCAGTATCTAGGCGGTGAATAACATCGTTTACGGCCATAAATGAGCCAAAAAACCAACCTCAACGAAAATACTCGCGACAGTGAGATTCACTGCTCATGATCATGTCCGGGGGCACCGATGCTGATTTCGGATACAATGTAAGATACTAGAGAAAGTCAAACGTTTGTTTAGGTTGCTGAGAAAGAAGTTTAATTTTATTTAGGCAAGCCAGTAACGAAAATATACGTGCAGACGATATAAATACCTTTGAAATGTTGTATTCGTAAAGTAACAAAGTCACGCACAAGTTACGACGCTACGGCTTACAGTCTACTCGTTTTACGTTTTCCCAAATCCACTCATAAATTCCTTTCTAAGATGATAAATTCGGAATATTTGACGACTTTGCAATTCTAGGAGATAAACCGTGCAATCATAGATGTCGCAGACCCGCTTGCTCTATGCTCTCAGCCGCTCGATGGAGATTGAAATCAAACGCTGGCGCGGCGCGAGTATTTTGACCCGATTTTGGTGGGCCTTGTAACTTTCGCGCAGGGATGAGAGTATGTTCCAAAACACGAAAACACACTCATGTTACACACTCCAGCCTATTTTTTACATCCGACGTCATATTTAAATCAAATAAATCTTCTTCAAAGTGTGAAAACCTGTGTCTACATCTAAAGGTGTGCCATATACCCTCCTTTTAAGTGGAATGGCCCAACAGCGGAATAATATCAATAAGTGATACGCTTGTCATCACTTCTTAGCAACAAACCTTTTATGAGTACAGCGATGAGAAAGGTCGATTTCAGTTTATTTCGTCGTTTCTTTCAGAACGTCCGTAGGAAAACAGTCATAGCCAAAGCATGCATTTATGATAAAGGGGTTATTATACGAAGTTAGAGCGATACCGCGTCGTATTCTCTTGATCTGACCGCATTCTGACTCGTCGGTGCGAAAGTCGTCAATATACGGACATATCACCTGAATACGACGCGGTACGCCCAAACTTTTTGTAATAACCCCTTAGTAGCTTATATCTATGCAAAATTAGAGTATATGTAATACAGATGTTTGCACACCAAGAGTTCACAGTACTTGTCTATTTTATTACTATACGTACGTGTATACTTAATGTATTTAACAGATGTAGATGGTCACTCTCTCTCTCTCTCTCTCTCTCTCTCTCTCTCTCTCTCTCTCTCTCTCTCTATATATATATATATATATATATATATGCGTTCATCCACACATCCACGAATACACAAAATAATGTTCCACTTGTCAACAAAAGACGTAGATCGTTCTCTTGTTTTGTCTGCAAGACTGACGCATCGTTTCTTGTGAAAGATGCAAAGTCATAAAACTACATTAAGGTTCTGTAGCTGCCTAAAGTTTGATTGGCTTAAAGACATATATCATAGAGCGGTCAAAGTTTAGCTTCGAAAATGATGTTGGCCTTTCCACTTCCTCGATAATATGAGACATTTGAAATTCTCAAACGATAAGATACATGTAATCGAGTTCTGAAATCTACCACCACGGGTTTTAATGACGAATCGACCTTAAGATGTATTTGATCTGTTTCAGTGATTAATGACAGTCATAAATTTTAAATTGCTATCAGATATTGATGTTAATACAGCTCAAAAATGTAATCATCCGATCGATGTAGGCAATTTGATGTTTTAGAGAGAAAATAAAATAACATCATCGCCGGTATGTCTTTCAGGTATCGCCAAGGTCTAATGTCACATCCACCTTTTGTCTGTGCCCTTTCCTCGCCGAAGATCGCAATGAAGAGTCAGACGCTTACCAAACAAATGGCTCTACTGTGGAAAATAGAAAATAATTCGCAGGATTCTCGATACGCTATAACCAAAAAGATCATATAACTATTTATTAAAACATTTTCTGCTCGATTTGAACAAAAAGGTTGTCTTTGTAGCGTCTTTTTTGCTCTACGTATAAGCAGTTATGGAGTATTTATTGTTTGGTATAACATGTGGTTAAATACATTTAATTATATCTGTAACCATTTCAAAAATCATTGAATGACCATAGTGTCACATTCTGTATTGTACTAAATTGTCATACATTTTGGGAGCATGTTATGGCCAATTGAAGTGGTCGTTGGCTGAGAAATGTAAGTTTATATAACTTCTTTTGCTATGTCAAGTTTGAAAAAAAATTCCCTGTTAGTACTTTTGTTTCATAAAAAGAGTGCAATTAGTGTCCTTCTGTACTTATATTTCATTACAGTATGCAGTGAATTTGCCATTCTTTAAGAAATGTTGGCATGGAAATTTCTGTAGTCATTTCTATTAGAGATTCAATTTATATATATATATATATATATATATATATATATATATATATATATATATATATATATATATATATATATATATATATATATATTATATATATTGCGACGTTGAAATAAAAAAGGCAAATTTGTTTTCCAAACAGCAACTTTCAGCCGTCCTTAATCTTAAACTTAAAGTGTCAATTGAAAGTTTACGTCATGTTTTGATATGTCCACAGTAAGGACAATATGTATGTACATACACTTAAACAATATGAGGCTATCCCACGATATCAGCGATTGGTTGGGATGTATTGCCAGAATAATTAATCGACATACCGTCGCTGGTCAGGTTGCTGTATTGGTAGACTTGGCTCTGGAGGCAAATTCTGAACTATTTCTTCACCAGACAACAGTTGAGAGAGGTTAGCCTATATACTTTAACTATTGACTAATGTCCAATAGATGTACCCGGTAACTACAGGCCAACAAGTGTACTTCCTGTACTTTCCAAACTTCTTGAGTACCATATTCACAATCACGTTGTAAAATTCATGGAAACACACAATCTCTTCTTTACTAACCAATCTGGATTTCGCGCCAAACATCTTGTGAAAGTACTGTTGTTGATCTGGTCAACTAATGGACTAAAGAAATCGATTGTGGAAACACCGTTGGCTCAGCATTTTTTAGACCTGAGCAAAGCTTTTGATCCTGTTGATCACACAATCTTGTTGTCAAAACTAAAATCTATTGGTGTTCTGATCATACCCCGTCATTTTTAAATCATACTTACTGACACGTAAATAGTTTGTGCAGTTTAAACGCACAAACTCAAATGTTAATTATATCAGTGTCGTTGTGCCGCAAGGTTCCATACTAGGGCCACTGCTCTTTATTATTTATTTATGTTAACGATTTGCCCCTTTCACCTTGAACATTCATCCTGTAAGTACTTCCTTTGCAGACGACACAACACTTCATGTTTCAAACAAGTCCTTAAACACTATATCTACTTACCTGAATGCTGATCTTAAAATAGTTGACAATTGGTGTCTTACTAACATACTTTGTATCAACACCACTAAGACAAAATCAATGATCATCATAACTTCTCAGAAGAGACGGCACATTGACAGTACTTCAAACTCACTTTGGCTGGTAAAACTATTGACCACGTCTCATCAGAGAGGTTACTAGGGGGTCACTATTTTTCATAAGCATAAAATCAATTCCAAATTGTTTCTTTTGGCACGCATCAAAAAATTTCTTCCTCTCCACTCACGCAATCTATTTTATTACTGTCTCATCTAACGACACATTAATTACTGTTTGGAGATTTACTTCAAATAGCAATATCTATGCATTGGAGCGTCTATAGAGACGTGCAATGAGACTTATTCTTGACACTGTTCCGCCTCTTTCCACTTATTCCGCCTCTTTCCACTTACTTGCTACATTTTAGTCTTTTTCTCCTTGTTACGTGTTTATTGCTCTTTCTGATAGCTCATTTTTCTCCTCAGTTCTCCACATTAATCAGTTTTAGTCAGTACAACACTGTGCATTTTACCGTGTGTTAATTTACAAGTTCACTTTGTTTATCTATTGTAAAGACCCTCTGTATTTTACGATTGGTTACTTTCTGAACAGTTAAATGGGAAACTGATGATGCAAGTTTCACTTAAGCTTTTCCTGTTTTCCAGCCATAGATCACATTCCAATGATTATATAGCATTACCTTTTCTGCAGAAATGTCACTATTACATTTTTTGTATATATTTGTTAAATATTACATTACTCTTGACATTCTGTACATACTATATCGTATTTCTATGGCAAATAAACACAATTTCAAAACTTATCAAATGTATACTCAGCTTCATTGGCTGCCCATTAACTTTCTTTATCATAACACCTTGTCTGTTGCGGGTGTGTATGAATATAACAATCTCCCCGAATCAATCAGGGACTCTGAATCACTGACTAGTTAAGAAATCTTGTAACAACTTTCTGTATTCCATTTATTTGTCTAATGCCTCTTCGTTGTTTCTTTTATATTTGTACTTTTGTTTTCTTTAAATTTTCAAGTTGGTGATGTAATATGATTTTCTTTCGTCTATTCGACCTCGATTAAAAGAGATGTTTCACCTATTGAGTTATCGGGTTTAAATAAAGATTAATAATGATAATAAAGGAACAGCTCTTGCAGATTTTCGTCGGCAGACATGATGGAAATCAGTATTGTGTTGCCAGGGAAACTTTTTGTTGGATGGTTTTAGACATAATTTGTTATTTTCTAGAAAGTTGGATAGAAAAATACATATTTTTCATTTCAGATCAAACTTTTCAAACACACAATTTTTAATTATGACTATAATTTTAAACAGTTTATTAGTAAATGATCTCTTTTTCGGGAGGAAAATTTTCCAGTGTCGGCGATCGTCTGCAATGTAACCGACGCAGCTATATATGCTATACAAGCATTTTGGAATATCCTGGTCATTGCAGGCTTACTGTGTTTCGAATGTCGTTACAAAGGTTTTGCTTGGTCTGCATAGTTTTCCCTGCTTGATAAACGTTAGTGTTGTAATTTATAGAAAAATTTGTGAAACAAATAAATTTGTCTTGCTTTATTCGAAATCTTACCTGTCTTAAAAAGAGTACTTTTAATTCACTGCCCTCATGTGGGGTTGTCAACCTGACGTAATAGCCATTCCCTAGATTTCCTATTGATGTCCGTGTGTGCCTAAAGAAGAAAATTAAACTCATGGATTTTAAGGTAGATCGCACCTCGGGGAGAGATATTCGGACTCTCAAACTTTTAAAATTCTCTCCTGATGTAACACTTGTGGGGGTTCATTTTGAAACCATTGGTAAACGAATACCGGCTAAGTTTAATCTTTGGTTATTTGTTTCTCTAGTACAATAATTTGCACGGTGACCCCCTATTTTTATTGTTGATTTAGTAAGATAATGGCTGAAAGTTTCATTAAGGAAAGTTTGAGCAAAAGTCTAAGTCTTTCACTTTTGAGGTGCATATAACCTTAATATACTTGATGGGTATAGCCTATTTGTCTCAAACCGGCCATTCACACCACGTCTAAATCGGTGTGGGGGTAAAGTTCTCATGTAGGGTAGTTACTGCATGTGTACCGATTACAAAAAAAGGCGAATGCACTAAAAACAGACTTCAATGCGCGATTCCCAGAATAGTATTGACGACTTTGCTGATATACTAGGAGAAGCAAAGTATCTCCTCAAGGAATAATGGTATATCCTATTGAGAGACCATAATTCATCTGGGAAAATAGACCGTTTTCTTTTCTGGCATTTTGGGAGATCAAGTGTTCTGCTTAAAACAACACAATAAAAATGTAACTGTGCTACGTTGCGCTTAGTGTGCAGATTATTCAAAAGTGTCCGGGGCTCCACAAATATAAAATAGATTGAAAAGAGCATGTAATTAAAAATATACACAAGATGAGCCTCATATTTTTCTTCGCCCAATCAATATTTGTAATCTACATTCAGATTATAGGAAAATTGTCATAACGGGCTCTTACTGACACACACGGCAAACTATGTTCACAATAATGAGAACGTAATCATGATTCCCTTGAGGATATTTCGTCTCAAATTTTAAAAATATTTTAAAAATCTGAAATTACAAATACACTTTAGAGTTAACACTGTGATGACGGCTATAATTTTGAATTACAAGATAATATCGATTTATATTAGGTAATTTGTTTCTCCAGTGTCGAAGTTTACCAGGTGCCTCTGATACTTATTATTGGTATCGAAAGGTGATTATTTTACATCACCTTGGGAAAGAGTCTGAGCAAACGTTAAAGTCTTCCAGTTTCGAGGGACACATTCATTTGATACGACGCCAATACTGCTTGCAATTAGAGAATCGTAAGATGCTACGAAATATTTAGTCGGACGAACAATAGGTGATAAATTACACATTCAATTTGTCCTGCGTTTGCGTCATTCACCATGGTAACAGGAAAGAAACTGATAAATTAGAAGTAATATTCCGATTAAATATAAATTAATAGTCAGTCAGCTATTCATGTTATAATGAATAGGAAAGTTTCATAATACTGAAAAACCGCAATGATAAAGAACCGTCGTCTACGTATTCGGCGTGGTGAAGTGCTAGCTATCAGCTGGAAACAAAAAATAATTGATATCTTTTTTGTGACAAACATGTACAATCGATAATAATCTAGTGAAAGCAAATATTATATATTATTGCCTGAATACATGGGTTTAGGTGTCCGAGAGCAGGTGACAATTTGCCCGACGCCAGGAGGGCAAATCGTCTCCTGCTGCGAGGGCACATAAACCCATGTATTCAGGCAATAATATTGTTATTACATGCCTCTTCACAGTTAATTGTATATGACATTAAGTTACAAGCAGGGCATCTTCAAACAATTTTACCATTATCGACCAGCATCAAACAGATTTTAACGAAAGTCAAAATAGCAGTGCGCGCATGGATATTTTACATCTAGCGTTAAGCGTCTACTTTGATGTCGAAAACATCGAAAGGCTTCACTGGCCCGGGTAACCATGGAAACCGGTCAGTACATCGTTCACCGGCCCGCTAATATCCCGGATGTTCCTATTCAAATCAATGCACTGATTTGCATTCACCTCGAGGCATGTAATAAAAGGAACATATTTGACAAAGAGTTATATGAGGATGATTTTATTTTGGATGAGGGTGAGTAACATCCCTTCTTGTTTGTGTTTCCTAGCCACAATATGGTTGCAAACACGTTTCATTTTCGATGTGTCGAAAGGTGTAGAAAGAAACTTCACGAATAAGAACAAGAGTACAACGCCGTAATCTACATCATAGAGATAACGTCCATAGCAAAAAAACTCGACATGACAAACACACAAAATAAATTATCAAATCCATGAAAGTTCAGCAGATATCACAAAAGATTAATAGGTATCAAGTAACTACTACGTCAACTTAACCATGAAACCATGAAACATGTTAGTTGAGAAGTTCTCGTATCCTGATGAAACGAAATATCTAAAGGAATAGCAAAACAGTTTAAAATCACACTGATAGATGAATCATTCACATTAGACATACATTATCAATGTGCAAATAAGTTGCAGAGACGACAATATTTGATATATATATATATATATAGGGAGAGAGAGAGAGAGAGAGAGAGAGAGAGAGAGAGAGAGAGAGAGAGAGAGAGATGTAAGCATTAGCATATAGTTATGCTTTACAGTGAAAATAAAAGAAAATATCATCTCCTGCTTATTTTCTTTTAGGTATCTCCAAGATCCAACATTACATCTACCTTGTGTAGAGCAATTAATGTCCTGCTTCACAAAAGATACAAACCGAAGATTTCAAAATAAAAAAAAAACACAAGAGAAGAGAAAAGGAAACATTAGCCTGTAAATGGCTGTTACAAGGGCCACATTTAAAAGTTACGTTTAAAACCATCACATATCAACTGAATCATTAAGTTTTGTGTCTTTGGTGTCAAGATCTCTTGTAATTTAAGATAACCTTGAAAGGGTTTCTCTAGTATCTCGCAACATGAATCACTGACAGTGTCTTGGTGTTTGTAACGTTCATTCATATAGCAGTAATATTATTTTCTCACTTGTGAGTACTAGGCCGACCGGGACGTTGTGAGCTTGAGTGTCGGATTTGAAGATCACTGCGCCACAAAATATTTGCATAATTCAGGCTCCCTTTACAGTGGTATAACTAACGTTTGCCGTACATATGTCATTAAGTCTGTCGCATCTTAATACATGATTCAAAGTAGTTAAACAGAGACGGTAAAGTGAAAGCAGCCTAGAGAAACAAATTGACGGACGTTCACCGACATTTGAAATCTAAACTGGCCACCATCCCTAAGTTTACGTTACGGGAAAACTAAACAACATCGATTTCGGAAAATCTAAGATTGGTAGCTTTTTGATTCATCTAAAGAGCTTTTAAATGACACCCCCACCCAACGAGTGGTAAAATCTGTCAGTCGGAATATATTTTCCCGAGACGCACAGTATATTATTTCAATTATAAATTTCGATTCACCAAATCATAGTTTCCCAACAGTGAAAGGATTATAACCTAGTCAAGGACAGGGCTTTGATAGAACACTTCCCACCTTTAGATAGCTAACGAGTATCTAAGGTGGATCTGACCAGAATGAACAGCAGGTTGTCTGGTTGCCTTAAAATGGGTCTCCATGCAAGACACAGCGCAATACTACGTCAATTTAACTACATTATTAAACACGAGTAACTACGCAAAGGGCGACGCAATTTAAAAATTGTTATCATCCTTCCGTAAGGAAGAATGTCCTGGTTTATTATAGCTTATATGTAGTAAAATGAGTGCACTTTGTAGGTTTCGCCTGGGACATTTTGCGCTAATTTCATAAAGTAATCAAATAATCAAGTGTGAAATCCCTTGATTCCGCATTTGCATATATACCAATATATCCCAGGACAACAATTACAGAGGAAGAACAGGAAGAAGAAGAAGAAGTTGGAAACTGTATCTACACTTTATTTTGAATTATCCATACGAGGGCAGGAAGAGTTTATCATAATAATTATGATTGGAAATAATGGGATAGTGAAGTAATGTTTGTTTAGTCTGCAAATGTTAGTTCATCTTCTTTTATTTTAAGTAAAACTCACGTTTTTTATGAATAATTTCTAATATTGAAACATTCAGCTACAGTGTACCTAACATTTTTGTGAGAAATTTGAAAAATGTGAAGATCCATTAACCGCATCAAAAGGTATTAAATTCAAAAATAACTTCAACGAAGCAGGTGTTTAAAATCTAGAAAACATGATCTTAAGAGGATAAGAAATTTGTCATAGCAAGCTTAGTCCGCTGATGGCAAATTATGCAAATATATGTAGTTCGCAATCATGCTAATTTCTTTCAATTGAGAGAGAAGCATGATTTTCATTCTTAATAACAAAACAAAAATGTTTAACACTGCCTTCCGAAAAAGTTTGTGCAAAGTTTAAATCTTTAAATTTCGAGGAGCGTACCCCGTACTCATGAAATGAAGGCGTCAAAACCACTCGTCATTCTAACACGATTCTAACTACTTTGTTATAATTTGATATCGTATTAATATTTGTTTAATCAACAAAATTAATGTCATCTACTTTAAAATTTCTTGTTTATGTAATACACTTGCTTCAACGGGTGATTCACAATATTGCAAATTTAAGCTTTACGGCAGATAAAAACATTTATAGATTTGAACTGTTATAAGATCCACTTCAATCTTTAAAATTAGTTCCAATCGCGTTTTCTTTAGGTAGTTATTCATCGACGACATTAAATATTTACAGCCGGGCGCACGATAGTAAACGAATTAATATTGTATAAGTTCTCTGCTTCCATTATTTACCACGGTGACATAAATTAATCGTGCAATAAGCTATAAATTAACAGTCAGTCAGCTATACCCGTTTTTTACGAAAAAAAAATCATAATACTTAAACATTTCAATGATAAGGACCCCTATCTAAAAATTCGGAATTGTAGTACAGTGTTAAACATCAGTTAGTAGTTACGTTATTCTGAAATAAAGATGGTGATCAAAAAGTATAACATCATAGCGGATTAGTATTTGTTGAGAGAGAGAGAGAGAGAGAGAGAGAGAGAGAGAGAGAGAGAGAGAGAGGACATTTGCAAGCTTTTAAGTCAATTATCATACTAGTTTTGGGTTTCTTTGTCAATATTTGAAGCAAAGAGAGTAATATATGGCACAAAAACATGACAAAATACAAAATCTAAGCTATATGTATCACATCAACCTCTTTCCACTACAAATACTAACAAGGCCAAAGTCAAAATGTCCATGTAGAAACTGAAGCAATGCACATATGATGATTGATTGCGCACAGTGGAATGCAATAATATGATGCCATTGGATTTTTCTAGGCTATTAGCGATGTCTCTTGTTTTGGCAGAAATTTGGCCCTGCTGCAACGACGCTACATTTTTGTAAGAAGGTGTAAAGACTTAGATTATAGCAATTTCACTTGAACGTCGGCGAAATTGAATCTTGGGTTTAAATATTGCTGCGAAATGTCTCGGCTATTTTAAAAACAGTGTCATAAAGACACTGACAACAACCTTTACAAAAAAATAAATATACAACTAAACAGATCCATCGGTCTGCTTAGACTGTTTGAGTTAAATTAATTTTAAGCAGCAAGATATTGGAAAGAAAATTATCTCCCCCAACTGTCGATGATATCGGACATTTGAAGGATGCAAGATCTATGTAATTAAGATCTGCAGTATAGCATGAGGGATAACCTTGAAATTATGTTCTTGACCTTATTGTATACTTAAACTTCTTGAATAATTAATGCCATTCATAGGTAATGAATTTTAGTTGCCATTGTATATTAATTTTTAACAATGTTTAAATTCCTAAACATCGGTTGATGCAATTTCACTATTTTTCGCATCAGTGAATGGTGTCTTATGATATGTCGAAATGAGATTTGTCAATAGAGGCTTCGAACTTGATAGTTTACGAAGAATGTATTTTCTGAAGATGTGACTTAGACAATTCTGATAACGTTCTCATGACATCCAGGTCCACCGTATGAGAATAAAAAACTGGAATACGAGTACAGGATATTTTTTATCTAATAACAAGGTTCCTGAGGGACCGTGCTAGTAATCAACCTTCTCTGTTGTCGAAATTTTGCGACATTGTCATATAAGATAACGGGATGTCGCCTGTGGTATAAAGGATGAAATAGGAATAAACACGAGGTGTTATGAAATGATATTGGCTTAATTGTCGATAAAGCCCTGGCAATATTTTAGTCCAACTAGGATATTTATGGTTGTGCATTCACAAGTAGAAACACAAAGTAAGGTGACGCGGAAGGACTTGTTTAAAAACAACAATAAATTCATGGCAAATTGAAAAAAATAAAAGTGCCACCTTATCAAACGATCTCCTTCTTGTCTCCAATCTAGCGTGCAGGATTAGTTTCTAAGAAAGGAGATGACCTTAACGTGTATTTAAACTTCATGAATGATTAACAATTAACAGTCATTGGTATTGAGTCGAAGTTGCCATGAGACAATGATTTCAATACTGCTCACAACCATAAACATAACTATTGATGTAGGCAATTCCACTATTGTACTTATCAGGAGATTTGCAATTAGTGGTTCAACACTTACATTACTGAGAATATCTTCTCTGAGGCATTACTTGGAGAACCTTTACAAAAAATAAAAATGCAACTAAGCAGATCCATAGGTCTGCTTAGACTATATGAGTTATATTAATTTTAAGCAGTAATATATTGAAAAGGAATTGATGTCCCCCACTCTCAATGATATCGGACATTTGAAGGATGCAAGATCTATGTAATTAAGATCTGCAGTCTAGCATGAGGGATAACCTTGAAGTTATGTTTTTGACCTTATTGTATACTTAAACTTCTTGAATAATTAATACCACTCATAGAATTTTAGTTGCCATTGGATATTAATTTTAACAATGCTTAAATTCATAAACATCGGTAGATGCAATTTCACTGTTTTTCGCATCAGTGAATGGCGGTGATGTATTATGATATGTCAAAATGAGATTGGTCAATAGAGGCTTCGAACTTGATAGTTTACGGAGAATGTCTTTTGTGGAGATGTGACTTAGACACTTTTAATAACGTTGCCATGACATCCAGGTCCACTGTAATCACTATGAGAATAAAAAAAAACTGGGATACGACTACGGGATATTTTTATCTAATAACAAGGTTCCCGAGGGACCGTGCTAGTAATCAACCTTCTCTGTTGTCGTAATTTTGCGACATTGTCATATAAGATAACTGGATGTCGCCTGTGGTGTAAAGGATGAAATAGGAATAAACACGAGGTGTTATGAAATGTTTTCCATTTAAACCTTTTTTGGCGACCAATTCATAGGTTTTCTGATCATTCATTCATATAGTACGGGCACCAAATTACCCAGCTAAACATTAAACCGCTTGGATTTAAGCAATTGGTGAAATATATTTTCCCCTTAGAATTTATTACATATCATTTCTATATCTTTATATGCCTTGTAGCGCGTCTACGTTTTTACAAAGGTCTTTACAAATGCGACTACCGACTTCCACTGTTAATCATCTTGTTTTAATCGATTCTGCTATCAAGTTATTAGTTTTGCTTGCACGTATGAGATATTTTTACCAAATAGTATTTATCTCTGGGAAATAAATATAGTTATGATATGCAACTCAGTGTATTGTAAACGGTATCAATGGCAAGATAAATTAAAATGGTGTCCCAGAGCGTTGATGATATTGGATATTGGCTTCATTTTCGATACAGCCCAGGCAATATTTTAGTCCACCTAGGATATTTATGGTTGTGCATTCACAAGTAGAAACACAAAGCAAGGTGACGCGGAAGGACTTCTTTAAATACAACAATAAATTCATGGCAAATTGAAAAAAATAAAAGTGCCACCTTATCAAAAGATCTCGTTCTTGTCTCCAATCTAGCGTGCAGGATTAGTTTCTAAGAAAGAAGATGACCTTAAGTTGTATTTAAACTGCATGAATGATTAACCATTAACAGTCATCGGTAATGAGTTCAAGTAGCCATGAGACAATAATTTCAATACTGCTCACAACCATAACCATAATTATTGATGTAGGAAATTCCACTATTGTACTTATCAGAAGATTTGCGATTAGAGGTTCCACACTTACATTACTGAGAACATCTTCTCAGAAGCATTACTTGGACAGTTGTCGCAACGTGAACACGGCATCCATGTCAGCTGTAGTCGGTATGAGGGTAAAACTAATTCACGTATGGGTAAGTAATATCACAATTTTGCATTTTCGACAAAATAAGATGATGCGCAGGCTCCTGATGCACTTGGTTGATATATTTCTTAAATGACATGGATTTACATTGAGTTACTTACAACAACTGATTATTAATTGTTTACTTCCCTTCCTATCGACCTAAACATACTTTCTACACATTACCAATGTGAATACAAAGCATCATGATTACCACTGTTACAGGCTGCGTGCGATGTCTCCCGTGCTAGAGAGGAATATTGACTCTATCAAACCTTGTAATTAATTCCCTTTTCACCAATGTTGCACAATCATGCCCTTTATTTTTTTCAAAGTTGTAGCTAAACCTCACTAAAAGGTTGGGAAATCGAGGGAAGGACGTACGGGTGGCAATGTAAAACAGTGTGTACCATTACGTCATAGGTGTAATAAACTATGAGTATATCTTTTCACCCAGGAAATCTTAATCCTGACAGCTATAAATGTATGCAAATAGAGACAGATAACAAAACTGATTCGCAAAAATAGAAACAAACAAACAAAAACAAAAACGAAAAAAAAGAAGGAAAAACAGGCGGTGGTTTTGACCACACAATCAATATATTCACCAGTGTCTGTAACTCCGTACTCGAAAAAAGTCGTAGTCAAACCTACTTTGAATATACCACAAGGGACTTCGGAATGTCCGTAGGTCTTGTACACGTTTAACTTGCAGAATGTATATATATATATATATATATATATATATATATATATATATATATATATATATATATATATATATATATATATCGGACAGATTTGACAAGGGTCTAAATATATCTTGCGCTAATTACGTTTTGTGCACAGGATATCGGGATGTGCATCCACGATAGCTTACCATATTTGGCTAAAATTCGGAAGAAAAATTTTTCACATTGCATGATGCTGTCAATGCTCAGCAAATATGACATCCGAATTATGCATGTTAGATGTACTCTGATATTTGCGCCGCGCTTCACCCTAAATTGTTCGTCAAGCCTCACTCTATGCGCCAGAGTCATCGCTTATCCATTGATGTATTTGCTTAATTTTCCTATAACACAGCTAGGTGTGAATGTATCGAGAGTACATATCTACTGACCATCTCACTTTAAAACCATTAGTTTCAGCGCAAGAATATCATAACCATTATGCTAGTTTTGTTTTCTTATTCTAAAAGGTGGCTATTACTATGATGACATTCTGGACATCGAAGGGTATGTAAAAATGATCTGTATTGAATGTGATGATAAGCGATGTGTGTATGAATGTCCGATTGCTTCAATGTTTTATGTGAGAAATTAAATATATCATAAATATCAACAAAATATCCTTGACTTTCTGTGTTTACCTTAAAGATTATTGTGTGATGTCATCGTCGTGCGAAATCGAAAAAAAATATGGTGTGTTGGGTACAATGAATCAAAAACAATATTCCATGCACCTTTCATTAATAAGAAAATTGGGATATAGTTTTTGTTAAACATAGATCATTTGTACAATATTATATTGCATAGATTAATGTCAATAAAAAGAAGGACGTAAATCTCCCTTTCCATCGAGCGGTGATACAACATTTTAAGGCTACCCTTACGGAAGACGATCACATCCGTGGAGCAAACGTGTATTTAAATATTTTATAAGTCCTTAAACGTTTTTTAATATTTGTTAATATTATTATTGTTGCTTCCCTAGTGAGAGGAGAGTTGTT
>LD347179.1:191249-205378 GCA_001465055.1 Ptychodera flava | reverse complement strand
GAAATTTTACAAAATGATAGAATAGTGTAAAATTTGAAATATTGTTCTCATCGGACAAAACAACGAAAACACAACGATTATTGCATACCTCTTTCATCGGATTAATTTTTTATGAAAATAAGTTCATTTTTGTGTAAATGTACTGAAGAAACGAGACAAAATGCTTAAAATTTCTCTAATTGACGAATTTTGAGTGAGGGTACTTTTGAAATGCCCCTGACTTTTTCATGAATTTAAGGCTTCATAAACATAAAATTGAGTCAGGGCACATTTTAAAAGACCCTGACTGACTTAACTGTAAATCAATCGAAAAGCTTCATTTTGGTCGAGGAAAAATGACAAACTGACATTATTACTAGTGTTTCAGTAATGAAGAAACTACAGACAAACTCTCATATTTTCTTCCAAATGTGACTATTGTTCATATGTTTTGAACAATATTGCATTATATACTATCATGCACTGATTCTTACTCATAAGATTTCAACAGCATCGTAAATTGTGTATAAAATTTTAAAGATGGTAAGCAAATATGGTGTAAAATTGGAGAAATTTCTAAAATTCTTGAGAAATTCTGCCAATCCAATTATCCCAATTTAGTTCCAATCGTGTTTATAAAAGAGAATCACTTCATTTAGGAAAACGTGTATTTGTATGTTTGTGTACCGTCTATTTACTGTCTGTTCTGTGCTGTTTTGTGTCAACGTTTACAACTATTGTCTTACGAATTCTGACCTAGTGTTATTGAATTATGGATTGGCATGATTACGATTATTTTACGTAAATTCTTATTTTAACCTGTATCCGATTACACTTGCTTACCCAGTGAGAGGAGATATGCTATATTCCATCGAATCAACATCCGGCAAAACCATCGATTACAAATACGTGTACATTAAACGGCAATTCGATTCTGCCAAGAATAGTTGTGAAGCAGACGGCTGGCACCTAGCAATGTTTCACTCGAAGACAGACTTGGATGATGTATATCGCGAATTCTGTGATGATGATACGAACTATGGGCAGTGGCTTGGTGGCGAATGGAAGAATTCTGCCTGGCACTGGGTGATGGATGATTCTGTTATCGATTTGCAAAACTTTCCAGGTCTTGATTTTCCAAAAGGGGACCAAGATATAAAGCTAGCCATAAAAGGAGAAGGTTGTCCTCAATATACATTAGCAAAAAAGGGTCCTACAAGTACGAGGAGGTTCATTTGTATGAAAGGTGAAGTCCAAGATTTTTTCTTTTCAAACATTCATTGCCCTTTATGTATAATAATAGCATATTTCATCCATAAATTTCATTCATAACAGTTGATAGGTAGTTAAAAAATGCTACTTTTTCACTCTTTGAAGAGCTCATTCATAGCAAAATTTAATATGCAACGAAACACACGTTTGTTTATTTTTATGCAGAAATTACTTCTACAATTCCCTGTAGGTAGAATATCAAAGGAAACGTCTCATTTGTATTGTCTCGGTGTCTAAAATCAAATCACATTAAATAAATCATATTGATTAGCACGAGAATGTGCTGTGTTGTAAAATACGTATGACGACTTTATTCGGGCTATAGCGCATTTTTATTACCCCTATTGGTATTGCGTTACCAGAAACACTCTACCCCCGGCCTACGACCACTTGAAACAGCGATGTGTAACTTGTAACACGTGCCCCCAACCCTCTGTGTCTGATTCACAGAGCACTGGCTTCGCCTTCGCCTTGTTGAGTAGACGTTT
This sequence comes from Ptychodera flava, assembly GCA_001465055.1. Classification (NCBI taxonomy): domain Eukaryota; kingdom Metazoa; phylum Hemichordata; class Enteropneusta; family Ptychoderidae; genus Ptychodera; species Ptychodera flava. The sequence continues at coordinate 203,639 of LD347179.1, read as the reverse complement.
GGCTTGCTCGGATGTACTCGAAATCTTCAAAGTAACAGGATAATGTCAAAGATGGAGGCGAACTCTTTCTATAACACTTCACGCATAATATTACGTTGATAGTTAGTTGTATTGAGAAAAATTTGCGATTCATTGCCACATTGTGTATACTTATAGTTTACCAATTATGCAACTAGACAAATTAAAATCATCAGCCCAATCATGTTGACCGAAGACACTCATAATGTTCTGATGGAAACGGGATCATCAAAGTTATGACTGTCTATTTGTGTAGCAGCCATTAGTTTCATTGGAATGATTCTTAAGCCTCTTTCCCATCTTCTTTTTCATCTGTACATTTCTTCAAAAAGTATCCCCATCAGGAGCAACTGGATCCGCAACTACAGCTGGAACGATGTTTGACTATTCGGAGTCGCAACAATCGACTTATTTTGTTACATCCCGGTCAGCATCACAGGTAATGGTGGGAGACGGCAATGTTCATAGTAATGCAAATCTGATTTTGTTGTATTTTTACCCATATTTTACCGGGCGAGCTTCATAGGATGGTATTTCTTACAAACATGTCTGTCACGAAAAAACAGAATGGCATTTTGACTGAGAGAGATGCGTGCTCTGTTTTAGATGACATTTGAAAATAATGTGTTACCTATAGTTTATAACGTCTTATATTTGGCATATGTCTAAGGGATAATAATGTATTTCACGGGGTGCATGTTGCTAGCTTCATGTGCAAAATATATATGACTGTTTATATTTTTGTCTAAATAGTTTTGCTAGTGCAGTAGTCGATATATGTTCTGCATAAAAATGTATTTTCATATTCAAGGTTATGAGTCCATACTCTTGAGAGAATGTTTTTGTCTGCTTTTGAGTTATTTCTATCGCACTGTATAGTTTCACATGCATGAACGTTACAATCAAAACTGCATTTGATCGCTGGTGTGTGTAACATTTTTACCAATCTGTATTTATTGACAGAGAATTGATGAAATAAATGACCATATCCTGCAAGTTCGAGGGCTAAATATCTCTCTGAATGAAAGTATCGTAGTAACCACAGGTTTGTATATTGTATTCGTCCAATGTTTAAGCGTCGTTTGACAACAGCTTCTATCGTGTTCGTCCATCAGGTATAGCTATAAGATCAAAAATACCTGCCCTTGACGTACAAATTGTTTATAAACGTTGATCGGTTTATCTGTTTATATTGTCAGATGCAATATTTTGAATGACAATATATAAATGTGTCACTTTATAAGATTATTAGCAAATGAAAGTCATAGTAACTCAGAATGAATCAATATGACAAGATGCTTTCATTCAATCGTAAGCCGGAATTACTGTTGTTATGATGATAAACTATGGTGTTTTGTGTTTTACAGGAATACTCAGACACATGCAAGAAATCGTTGATGACTTTACCCCAACTGTCGGTAGTAACCTGGAACCGAAAGTTGAAAAAGACATTACCGAAACGCTTTTGTCAATGTTTGATGAGCTAGCTCTGTTCATACTCAACAAGACTACGAGTGATAATGGTGCTATTGAATTCAAGACACGCTCGTTCGTTTTCATCCTGGATAAGAACTCATTAGAGAACCTTGGCAATACAACGTTGATGGTCGGACCTAATAGTGGATTTGAAATTCCTCCATTATCAAATCACTTGCCTAGATCGCAACAAAATGTAACTAACAGTGTCATCAGAATGGTAGGTAAACTTACATTAAGCGAAAAAAAGCTTCCATTAAATTTTAAAATAACGTGTTGCATTGAAGACTTTTTTGCACCTTAGACTTCGCTGCACACATGGCTCTGTTACGAAACATCCCTGTCTATTTCGGCAAGCTCTCTCTCTGTCTCTTTCTCTGTCTCTGTCTCTCTGTCTCTCTCTCTCTCTTTCAGATGCTTGTTTGATTGATTGAATGATCGATTGATATAAACAAGGAAGAAATAAACAAATATTCGCAAAAAACATCGAATGACAGGGTTATTGTCACCTTATATGCAGTTTCTATCAAGTTTCTAACTTGTAGATGTCGGCAAGGATATGGTTTCCATTAATACTAATACTGCACTTTTAAACCTAAGTTCACAAAATGACAAACATTATCTAGAGCAAATTTCAATTACGCAATTGGTATAGCAAACCCAGAGTATGTATATCACAGGATGTTGACCCTTTCAAGAGTCATCGCGAGTTATTATATATCGAGTGAACAGGTCAAAATTAGTGATACACCGGTTGATGGGGTAATTTATTGCTGTTATCATAATTCTGTGGTGAAATGTTGAAAATGAATGTTTTCACTCGCTGATGGATCGTACCAGGTCTTGGTAAAGCAAAGCTCGAATTGAAATATTGCAGAGTTAACTTTATTTTTGAGCAATCAGATAGCAGTATTTTCGTCACCAATATGCTGGTATTTATATATTTGCGGTACCGAATCTCTTGGAGGCAAGGTCTATTAATTAAATCGCGATATATAGTAGTGCGCATAATGCTGAATTTTAAGCGAAATAAATTTTTGCATTGATAATTTAATTGTCCCTTGACTTGTTTCTTTAAAAAGGGCTCGTGCACTGTACACAAATGACTTCAATTATGCAAAAAGGTGTGCATCAGCTTGTTGATTATTTTACAAAGATTGACGCACCTCAGCGTCTAGCTGCGTCCACAAATACAAACTGTTGTTTTAGTATGTCTAACTGTCCTGGATCATTGTTCAAAATTGAGTTAAATGACAGTTGTTTCACCGAGTTATTTCATCAGTAGTAAGCGTATATATTTAAATGAATGACTGGTTTTACAAACGGCATTTCGGTGTTGATTTTGAAAAGCTGGAGTGAAGTGTCTATACTTTACCAGTAATTATATGTCATATTTTCGATCTTTGCCGACGATTTCTTTGTGACCCATTCAAGCAAACATTATTTCTTAAAGATATATTTTATATCGCTATAGGTACTTCGCATTGGGAGTTTTGCTCACAAAATATCACACATGACAGATAGATTTACGACCGATATTCTGACTTTGTCATTCAGGACTGAAGATGGTACAGAAATCGAAGGTATGTCGGGGAAAAACAATGATTTTGATGTATAATATTAATGAAGATAAGTTTGACAAAGTTTCACGAACTTACCACATTGTATATCAAGACGGGGATTGTCTTTATTACAAATGAAATACGTCGTTTTGAAACAAATACAAGCACTCAATATACGGCTGTCGGGTTATAATATTACACGAACTTCCTTAACATAGAAGACAATTTTTTACTCTTGTATATATTTAACAATATATTTAACAGCCAGTACTCAACGCACATGCACAAACGCAATACCAAGAAAACGACCATGCAGAATTACAGCACAGTTTTTTGAGATTCAAAACCAACTATTTTAACGAAAGTTTGTTTTTGCTAAGTTGTCAACAGAAACGGTTCTAGCTAGCAACTTTAACTTTGTTGTTCATGCAGGAATTTGTTTATAGTTTCTGAAACTTTTTAATGCAAAAATTTAATATTGATATAAGAACATTGTTTACGCGAATTGAAAAGCTCTTTTTATGAACTATATTGTTCATGCAGGAATTTGTTTATAGTTTCTGAAAATTTTAAATGCAAAAATTTAATATTAATATAAGAACATTGTTTAAGCGAAATGAAAAGCTCTTTTACAATAATATGCACCAACAATGTGCCATAGCGTGTTCTTTGGGGAGAATTGTCAGATGAAAAGCGATGGCGGAGGTACATTCCGAATCTTTAGTAATCGTTGTACGGGAATTGCAGTGCAATTACTTTACGCAGCACTACACTAATTAGCCTGCGTATTGTCTAAAATTTGCTATCATTTGTAGAGCACTAAATCTATAGCACATAAATATGTGTCACTAAATTTTCTAACCCACGCTGTAAGACAATATTATATAGGACAAAGCCCTTGTTGTTACGCCAGAGGTTTAAAGATTAGAAATACTACTTCCGTCTGAATATGCACAGTCGACGCATACATGATTCATGATTAGTTTAAGAAAGATTAAAAAATAAGTATTACGTATTTTATTGTGAGACCACACATCGCGTACACAAGAAATTCTAACACAAAATTTACTTTGTCACTAACTGTTGTGCACAGTGCGCTTTGTCAGACCAACGCAGGTATAGAATTTCAATTGAATTTGTCAAAACATAAGGCAATTTTTGTATATTATTTTTGCGTTTATCATGATAACAACTCACTGTACTCAATAAGGGACGTGTTATGCCGTCTTTATTTTGTCCATAGCAACGGTACCAATAAACGTCCAGTATTGCAGGCTGAAAACCATCTTAAATCCTTTAGCATCTAGTTGTTGACGCAGAGGGCGGTTTCCTAAATGTGACTTCAAACCCTGCACTCTGCGCGTGAGTCCTCGTTCATATGCAGGACAGATATATATCTATTTCTATGTTTAATCGTGATGGTAACGATATCTTTATCAATTATGAAAAATTACATTTACTGGGTAACGGCAGCGATATGTTTATTGGTGGCGATGAAATATACTTGTTTCTTTACAGGCACTCAAAAAACATGGTGGCGCCCTTAATTTAGCCAGATGCACCTTCGGTTGCTTGCATAGTATACGATGAACTGTGAAGGCGTAGTCAGTAAGCCGTTTGCGCGACTATTAAAACCCCGCTAACCGCGCCTTTGCGCATTTTTAGTCCCTCTTATGCAATTGTTCGAAATCATATGTAGCTTATGTACATGTACATCCCTAAGTTTGACCTAAAGGCTGTTACCAAAGATTGGCGATGAACGCTTAACTTAACTTAACATGTGAAGAGCATGAATATAATCGCCGAAATCTGTCACCAAGGATGGAAATAGAGACATTTTCGATGACAATGTTGTTTTTCAGGGGAGTTAACCTGTCCACTGATACCGAACGATGTTAGTTATGTTAGCAAAATGTACAAAAACATTCAGCTAATGTTCTTTAATGCTAACTTGATTCACACAGTTATGATAAATTTCAGAACAAAATGCGTCAAAAGCAGTCGGAGTATGGCTTGGCAATCGTCGAACACCGTCGAATGATACGTTGTTGACTGGTCAGTATGTAGAAGCTGACGCCGCTACGCACTATGTTTTAAAGATTACGGTAAATCCTTAGACATGTCTTAAGTTGCTTCCATTGTATCAGCATATCCTGTTGTCGAAGTGTCCGAACCTTAGAGCTTGATTGCCATGTGGAGACTGTCAGAGAGCCTTCTTTATCTACAAACTCCTTGTCCGATTATTCTCTTTACGCTTGCTCATATCTGAATGAACATCCTTATTTTCTTCAGTTCTTTTTAGATGGCAGGGGCACTTTGTGACATACATCATGATTCCTATTTACTCAGTGGCTCTCATTATTCACGATGTTTGTATTCTCATCTTTGTCATTTTGTAAAAGCATATATATATCAGCAAAGTTTTATTTTTTGCCCTAACATTTACAGGCTTTCAAGGCGTACTACGCAATTCAGGTAATATTTGAAACATCTGCACCGGTCTATGAGAACACCACAGTGTGTGTTTCAACTGAATTACCTGGAAATTCAAGTAGCCATGGTGGTTTCCAGTTTTGCCAAGAAGCATCTTTTGACGGCAGTGCTGCTAATATCTTCCTCCCAGAGGAAAATATCACCAGGACAGGAAGTTATTATATCATCTTTGAACTGATATACAGTAGGTGGTGTAATTCTTATGCAAAAATGTTGAAATGATATCTGTAAAAAAGGCCACAATTTAGAGTAGTAACGCCGATAACAATAGGTCGATTACACACTTGAAAATAATTTTGAATATTCGCTGCGCTCTATGGCACTCGTCTAAGGATTTGTTCAACTTTTATGAAATGCTCAATAATTGATTACCTAGTAAGCACCATCTCTTTGCTGTCTGTTCTATTTTAGGTCATGGTGTGGAATTCAAAGTGTCAACGACCCAACATAAATGCAGTTACTCTGTTGACAAGGCAAATACTTGGCGAAGTAATCGATGCAAAGTAAGAACATTGTTCTTATATATATATATATATATATATATATATATATATATATATATATATATATATAAATAAAGCCAGAGACAAAACCGTTATATAACCGTTATTGGTAATTTATTTTATTTGTTAAATTATTGCCCACTTGTTCTCTTTTAGGTATCTCCAAGGTCGAATATCACGTCCACCCTTTGTTTGTGCAGTTACCTTGCCTCAGATCACTATGAGGAGTCCGACACCTACCAAAATAATGGTTCTTCTGCGGAATACAAAGAATAATGTGTTCGATTCTGAATGGTCTCTTACCCAAAAGATCATTTCACAGTACAATAAATTACCCATAATCCTGTTTGCTTTGTATCAGAAAAGGTTTTCTTCTTACAGGTTTTTTGCTTGAAGTTTAAGTGGTAAAGAAAACATACATAGTTTAACAATATTTCCTTAGAATACGTTTAGAGATTTCCCATAAATTTCAAAATAACCATTAAACACATGCATATATCACATGCACAAGCCGAGTTTGTCGTCGCCGAACAAAAAATACAGGATTTATCCTCTGGTCGTTCTACGTCGCAACTACCCGCGTCTATGTTATCAATTTTGGCCTGTCAGACCTTTTTTGCGTCGATCTTCGGTGTTTTTGTCCATTTAAATAAACAGCATGGCGGCGCGTATTTACCCAAAAATCAAAATTTGTCTGACTAGCAAGTATCGTAAAAATCAGTCATGATTATTAGAGTCTGACAAAATACATCCATTTCGCAAATTTTGAGTCCTCGTGATTTAGTATTTCCGCCAATATGGTGGGGGTCTCGTATTCGTATAGACTCCGCCGACGCTTAAACTTTGACGCTCTGTGCTTTCATGCGGTAGAAATACGGCTTCCACTGCAACAAGGGGGTCAATTGCGGTGTTCAGACCTCAAAAAGTAATCTAATGAAATCGATATTTTCATAGACTACGACAATTATAATCCGAATGATGAAAACACAATAGTTTACCGCCTGTACATGAATATTTTTCGGAAACAACAAATTCGAAGCTGGTCCCGTTACCATGGATTCCGTAAGCACTGTATTAAGGCTTAGGCTCGACCTTACACAATGTTCACGCCATTGAAATTCAGTCATTTTTTGTTCCAGAAAAATAGCGCTACTTTGTCTGAGGTAAATTTCTACGCCTTTGCTTTTTTTGAAATAGTGTATAACTTTGCGGAAGGTACGCGTAGACCGAAAGGTTGCCTGGCATAGGCTCCATACATCAACGTGGACGCCTCGTTCCTCTCTCACGCGACGGACGACCAGAAATGATTGTCAACTTGCCCACAGGGTATTGATATTATTCCTGATGTAGTTCAAAAGCTTAAATAAGGAATCTTTAAGGAAAACTTCTTGTACGTTGCCAAAAAAAAAAAAAAAATAAAAAAAACCGAATTCTTGGCTTTTGTATGTGATAAGTATATTATTCCCTAATATTTTTCATCTTCGTTCAGCTCGGAAAATACTCGTGACGTAATGACCATGTCTTCGACTCTTGGTGACCCGGTCATTAAGTCACTTGTATTTTCCTTCGCTGAACGCTGAAAGAAGAAAAATATTTTGTAATAATATATAATTGTCGCATTCTGCATGTACTTCACATGTCAGACTTTTGGGAAGCATTTTATGACAAACAGAGGAGGACATTCCTTGAGAAATGTTTGCATGCACATATCGTTTGTCATTTCAGTTTGTAAAACATCAACATCCGTTTGTTTCACATAACAAGTGCAATAGTCTTCTTACTTTCCATTGCTTATTCTGTATGCTAAGGGCACAGTAGTCTAGTTACTAATTATAAAAGAAGTTCTATCTTCTCTCTCAATAGAACATTTCCAAATCGTTTCTCTGCTTTTTTAGAAGTTTTGAAACTAGTCCATGGATATGTCTACATACACGAGACATTTTAGGTTTCCTTGGGGTATCTCCAATGCTATATCCCACTATGAATCATGGAATATCCAGACTAATGAACTCATGGTGGCGTATAACTCAATGCTCTGCCAATAATTCATCGTGATACATCAAAGTCCTGGTCATTGTTCTTAAGGGGTCAAATGAACATTCACAACAGTCAGCGTTAGGAGAATGGTGCTACATACCACCCTTCCCAGGCTGATAACATTTGATCTATGATAAATGTTTGATACGAATGCGGCCATAAAATGTTGTAAAACTAACGGTTAATTTACTAATATATGTATCAACTCCGACACAAACAGATTTCAGCGAAACTTAAATGTGAACTGTCGAGAGTTATTCCCTTTGCTTAAAATGGCTTCACCTTTTAATGTACTTTTCAGGAATAAATCAAAAATTACAAGTTTCATACGGCAATACTAATTTCCCGCCTTGATTAAAAAAAGAAACAATAATAAATTCATACGGGACCCACGTACATCTCATAATCAACATCTGTCGTATCCGACTCAGTTTGATCCCGCTGAAATAACATATCCCCTTCATTCATTCATTGTCAAAACTGACCGTTTATTTATTTGCATGATATTACGCAAGCTTCGTATGTAGAGGGGTCCCGAGAGATGGTAAAATATTTCAAACATACGGGCATATTTTTCAGCGACACCCTGTCCAATGTAGAATGCACAGTACAATAAATTACCCACAATTCTATTTGATTTGTATCCTTGAAGGTTACTTTTCTAAAAACTTTTTAAGTTCTGCATGTAAGCACTAATGTGCAGCATCACAATAATTTTTAAATAATATCTAGTAAAAGTACGTTTAGAAATTTCAGTGAAAGTTTCAAAATAACCACTAAACAACCATAAAAGTCACATTCTTTAGGTACTACAAATGCCTTGCTTTTTTGGCAGCAAGTTATCATGAACTGAAGGGGTCATTCTCTGAGAAAACTTAGCATGCAAATTTCTTTTGTCACTTCCATAGCAAAAAATCAATATCCTTTTGTTTCATAAAACAGGTGCAACTCGTCTCCCTACTTTCCATCACATTATTCTGTATGGCTGAGGACACAATCTGTGGCAAATTTCACAAAAATGCTATCTCCTCTCTCAATTATGCATAATTTTCCAAATTGTTTAAAATTAGAATTGAGAAAAATGGTATGCATAAAAGTACGTTTTCAAAATTTTGATAAATAGTCTGTGAATTTGTCTACAAATGGGAGACATGGTAGACTTCACTCAGGTATCTCCGAGGATACAAAGCATAATGAATTATGGGGAATCTACAGTACTGTGGAATATACCTGGGCGACAGATATTCGGACTCTCAAGGTTTACATTTTTTTTTCTGATCTACCTCTTGCCGGGGGTTCATTTTGAAGCTCTTGGTGTAAGAATACTTTTCATCGACTTACTTTTTTTAAAATCCAAAATTCCGTTTTTCTCCATAAGTTAACACAGGAACGACGACCATTTTGAATTTGAAATATCAGTCCAATCTTGGGTACTCTAGTACTAAAATTTGCACGGTGATCCCTATTTTTATTCTATATTTGAAAGAGACTAGTTGAAATATTCCTTGAGAACATTTTGGAGCAAAAGTCTAAGTCTTTCACTTTCGAGGAGCATACTACCTTAATTGTATTAAAAATCGTTTCTCAAATATAGTAATGCTGATTTTATACACATCATTACAGTGACGTATTATGACGTATTATTGTAACGGAGAAAAGATCTGCATTAGAATCCAAATGTTTTATGGGAAAGCAAACTTTTTACATTAACTGAAAATTTTGAGGTCAGCCTTTAACGCCGGCTCGAAAAGGATCGGGATTAACAATGGTGTTCAGTGTTAAGAAGAGGTGTTTCCGTTTTTTGTTCTCCTTTGAAATTGCAATCGTTATATGTTTCTTGATTTTTGGATTAAGTCCGCACCGGGCTTTAAAGACATTAGATGAAATTTGTGCAATTATATAGGATTTTTCCCGGGCGAGAGTGTCGACATAAACTCATGGCAACCGCCGATAAACAATTCAAGAGGGATTCAAATTTAAACAATTAGCATGCAACAAAAACAAAGGCTCGTTGTCGGGAGACTTCCGCAAGTACTTGAAATGTTTGTTTGTTTGTTTGTTTGATTTTCATTTTGTCAATATTTATCCCTAACGTGACTTTTGTTATAGCATATTATAAACATTAGGCTTTTTAGGGTTCAAAACATATTGTTCGAAAATTAATTGTATGTGATATATGACGATAACATATTCGATGAAGTTGGTAGCTGTTAGAAATTTAACAACTAATCAAGTGATGGACGTATGTGATGGACCGAAATGGTATTAAGCGGTTCAGGGAATAAAACTTTGGTAAGCATGGCATTAAAATATAATGTTGAAGCTATCGTCTGTGTAATTTCAAGCATCGCCTATCATATAAACGCATTAAACCAAAATCAGTCCAACACATTTGTCATGAAGTGCAAGTGCAAACGACCACACACTTATTCATATAGTTTATGTATGTAGCCTTTTAGCACAAATACTTCGACATTTATGTGCAAAGAAGAATAAAACTTTAAGGTTTGTCTGTCATTGATAGAATTTGAATATAAGTATACAATAAATAATTATCAACCGGTATTATATCGCATATTCCTTCCGTGGTATAAGCGTTCGTGTCCTTGCGCTGAGTCAGAATTCGTCTTGTGCCTAAGGTAGAAAGGCAGAAATCATGGAACCCATGCTGATACACAGGAACAGGCGATTTTGTCCTATAACGTATGCATATATATATATATATATATATATATATATATATATATATATATATATATATATATATATATATATATATATATATATATATATATATATATATAACCCCGGTTACGATTGTGAGTCATGTGATCAGGTCTACTGCATGTTGTTTGAGTGTGATGACACATGTGTGGAATTTCATTGACAGCGTCTTCGCCCACAATGCATTGCAATGCTTTACTGATTTTCACTGCTTGACGACAGTACTTGGTGTGGACGTACGTTTAGGAATTATTATCCGTTTTACTGCCAAGAAAAAATTACAAGACAACGTGGTTGGTCTTTTACGTGACTGTGTTTACAGGTATGTGTATTTGAATGCTTTTGTATTGAAAACAATGAACTTTTTAAAGTCTCAGAGTGTGAGACACACCCCTCAAGTTGAAACATGGAAGGACCATGTGTTTCCCAATTAACGTTGAAAAGTTTCTAAGTTGTTATTCTGTAGTTAGTTTGATTCTAGTAGTACTTTATGATAGTAGTGAAGTTATTATAACATGTTGAAATTTGACTTTCTGATTTTGAAGGAAATTTTCTGTGATTCTTAGTTCTTTGCTTCATGGTATTTTTGTACAGTGTATTTGCTATCTTGTTGACTTAGTCTCATCTTGAATGAGATAGTGTAAACAGAAGGAAACGCTTACATAACTGCCATTGGTCTTTTACATGACTGTGTTTACAGAGGAGATCCAGTTAATGAATTACTGGTAGACTGTGTGTGTCCTAGTGTGTGGCCTGATTGAGGAGCTAGCAAGGAGTGCCTGGAATTGTTCGAGTCAATCATCAACTCGAGTATTGCTACCAGGGTTGGAATAACAAATCCCCAGGGAGGATCATCTGGAAGGACTCTGTGTGTAACGTAGTTTCCTATTGGATAGACTGTCATCGTCATAGCAACAGGATCGACGTGGACTCTGAACCCTGAACAATTCTGGAGAGTGTCTATTGAGTGAACACTGTAATTGATACGAACTTGGATAGGGGCGTGTCTAGAGTTTCTGAATGTTTAAACAGTATTGCCGGCTAATCATTGTAGACTTTTTATCATCATTAGTGTGTAGTAAAATAAACTTCCACATAAACTGCAACTCAAATTGTACGATAATCATTCTTTCCTTTGTTGTTAATTGGATAATATGAACTTGGGTCCAGGTTTAGTTGACTGACAGTTTAACTACCTTGGTTACATAAATGGGGGCTCAGTCCAAACGCTTCCGTCAATGGGTTGGTATGTCGGGAAACTAGAAGTTCATAAGCCATGCAAAAAGACCAACCACGTCGTCTTGGTTACTGGCAAGAAGAACTAATTCCCTTAGACCGAGTCTCTGCCCCTCACAACCACACCACTCCACGCAGTATCTGTCTGCTCGCAGTGCATAGTGGGAGATAACGGTAATCAAGGAATTCCATCTGATTACTTAACTGTCAGATGGGATGGAAGATCAAATCAGCTGACTTACTTCGTAACCGGGGTTACATATATATATATATATATATATATATATATATATATATATATATATATATATATATATATATATATATATATATATATATAT
>LD347179.1:128830-145835 GCA_001465055.1 Ptychodera flava | reverse complement strand
ACAATTTTGTGTTCGCCGGTACGGCTGAAACCACAAGACTGATTCCACTGGACATGCATCACTACTGGAGGCCTATAGTCGGTAACACACAGCCCTAGCTGCCATGCTGACTCTGAGCTGCAGAACATTTTTGTATGGACGAAGCCTGGGTTGAAACCTATACCCGGGAGTGAAACAGATGTGTAGGGGATGAAGGATTTTTTAGGATTGGGGATTTAGTCGAGCGGTTTGTCTGTTGTCCTCTGCGCTAGGTGATTGGGTGCCGTGCGTTGTGGGTTCGAGTCCCGGTTGATACCATCGTATTTCTCTTTCCCGGGTCGATAGCTCTGCTGGTGGACAGAATTGTCCCCGAGGCTATCTTTCGCCCGGTGTAAAGCGTTGTATTCATTGCTTCGCTTCGATATAGTTTGTGTGAGATGTATGATAGCGTGTGTGCTAGCGTGAGTGCTTCACGAACTCTACGGCGAGTGGAGAGGGCGCAGTCAAAATTGTAACATCCTTAGCTCGTTATTGAACCAATCTTTTTTAGGATTGGGGATTTAGTCGAGCGGTTTGTCTGTTGTCCTCTGCGCTAGGTGATTGGGTGCCGTGCGTTGTGGGTTCGAGTCCCATTTGATACCATCGTATTTCTCTTTCCCGGGTCGATAGCTCTGCTGGTGGACAGAATTGTCCCCGAGGCTATCTTCCGCCCGGTGTAAAGCGTTGTATTCATTGCTTTGCTTCGATATAGTTTGTGTGAGATGTATGATAGCATGTGTGCTAGCGTGAGTGCTTCACGAACTCTACGGCGAGTGGAGAGGGCGCAGTCAAAATTGTAACATCCTTAGCTCGGTTATTGAACCAATCTTTTTTAGGATTGGGGATTTAGTCGAGCGGTTTGTCCGTTGTCCTCTGCGCTAGGTGATTGGGTGCCGTGCGTTGTGGGTTCGAGTCCCGGTTGATACCATCGTATTTCTTAGTCTCACAATTGTTTCTTTTAGACGTGATAAGAAAAAAGTATGTCTTGCCGGATTTAAACAGTATCTTACGGCGTATTCACGCAGTCATGACCAGAGGACCGGGCATACACAGCATGCAGTGCCCACAATGTACGCGTCAGTTGCCAAAGTATATTGCTTTAATCTGGCGATCACCTCAATACCAACGTGACAGTCTGCTGAAGTTTCTTCCTTCATTTTACTCCCTTTTGATATTTCTATGCTCACAGTACATGGGCAAGTAAGTCTACATGAGGCACAAACGAGACAAAAACAATCCGATATTTAGCCAATACATCAGAGTGAGCGAGAGAGACTGTGAATAAACACTGTCGTCGGCAAAAGGCTCCGTCATTGTTGCAGCTTGTCGTCAAGATCTGCATGCAAAGCTGACCGTCAAAATGTAACTTCAGCAGACGGCTTCGATAGTAAGCTTAGGTAAATCCCGAACAATGCATCCTTGATCTGGAGCCATAAGCAGGACGGGTCACTGTGAGTGTTTTTTTTTTTCACACGCGGATGCTCACAGCGGTGAACAGCCGATTTAATGGTAATTCCTTCTCGCGATGGTTTTATTTATCGTGTCTAAAACTGGGAAGGAATATATGCATGGTCACCTATTCATTCAGTAACTTTCAACATGTCGAAAAATATAAATAGGGTCTCGTATCAAACAAAATTCATGAAAAATGGCCGACTTTGTCCCTTTAAGCACTAATCATGCGTGTCTATTGCAGATATCATATGTGCCACATGCCACAGTTATCCATTTGGAGAGCTCCGAGGAATTTTCTGTGAACGTCATGGTGAACATTTCCAAAGACTGCGGAGTCATTGATTCCACTGAGTACAGTGGTTACCGGTATTCTGTTGATGCCCAGTTTAACAGAGGACAATCGAGTGTATTGATCCCTGAACACGAGTTTCCGTTGACTGGAACATATAAAATAACTGTTGCCTTACCACAAAGTAAGTTCTGATTTTGTTATTTCTAATACGGAGAGGGTAAAATATCTAGAATCAATGTAGAGAGACCTAGGCAGTGGCAGTGAAAAAGACGTAGAGTATAACCACAAGCGAAATGCGAATCGTAGGGCAGACAGCAAGATTCTTATGTGTTGGTTTCTTGTTTGTTTGTTTATTTGTTTGTTTGTTTGTTTGTTTGTTTGTTTGTTTGTTTGTTTGTTTGTTTGTTTGTTTGTTTGTTTGTTTGTTTGTTTGTTTGTTTGTTTGTTTGTTTGTTTGTTAACGTTAAAGGCTTCTGGGTGATATAAAAATTCAAATATGTTTTATCTACGGAGTGGCAGATGACAAATATGATGATAAATGAATAAAAGATGCGATGCAAATCTGTGGCGGTTAAGGAAAGTAATAACTAATAATATAAAAATCGATACAGTAATCATGGTCGGAATGATAATAAATTGTCACGCGGTTGACGCTTTGCCCTTACATAATGTCAAATGATATAAGTTTTTGTAATATATAACATTCGATAATATTACTTAACACATACTTTCATTATTTTTTCATGTTTTGACAATTGTACACAATCATGATGATAATTGCAGAATAAACTTGAGAAAATGAAATATGTTGTCTCCTCTACTAACGAATGACTTGATAGTTATCTATTTTTTGTTCATTATTCAACAATATGCAGTGTCAATTGTTTCTACTTTGTTTTATATTATGTAGAGCATGATGTCGGCCTTTCAATGCACGTCAAGCAAATCAGGTGTGGTTACTTGGATGAGATGTCTGGCACCTGGAACAGTGACGGTTGCAAGGTAATTATTCAAGATCAAATGTTGAACGAACACGTTTGGATCCTTTACTAATAATACTTTCGATCATTAAAATGTAAAAATATCACAGGTCTGTCACGTATCACTTTTTTCAGTGAATGTAGAACACGCAGCACTTTAATCGAGTTAATATCTGAAACAATGATCCATTTTTTATTTATTCGCAGGTATCACCGGCTTCTAACTTGACCTCGACAGTTTGCCTTTGTGATCACCTGACAGCATTCGTGACAAGAGAAAACTAGGACAAAACACTTCGGCAAATGATGGCCATTGTAATTTACACAGCACTATCAAGGGGACGGAGAAGGCTTATGCACATGAGTAATAACATCAGAAATGAACACTTAATTCAACAATTCGCCGATTAGAGTTTCATTTATCAACATTTAATATAGAGAAGAATTCTGTCGAACCTCAAAAGGTTGAGAAAAAATAAAATAGTAGATTGTGTAATACCCTTTTCAGAGCAGTATTATGTAGGCCTAATGGCGTCGATTGGTTTATTAATTTAGCCTAGGAGATATAAGACTACTTTTCTTATTCTCAATTTGTCATTCCAAATGTATTGCCAATACTGTTCAGAAGATGTTTTGACAGGTACATAGATTTTTTAACAATTTCATTGCAAATTGTACAAATTTAACTAACTTTTTAGCTAATCTAAACCTTTAATTAATGTTAACAAGTTTTGTCATGTATTACATTGTGC
The DNA here is from genome assembly GCA_001465055.1 of Ptychodera flava. Classification (NCBI taxonomy): domain Eukaryota; kingdom Metazoa; phylum Hemichordata; class Enteropneusta; family Ptychoderidae; genus Ptychodera; species Ptychodera flava. Next base: position 142,338 of record LD347179.1, on the reverse strand, counting down.
TGTGTCAGTGTAAATCTTTTTCTCTTGTTTGTCCTTGTAAAATTGTAGCAAATCCAAGACACATTCCTCTCAATTTTAATCGTTTTAGCTGTTCAGTAATCATCATCATCATCATCATCATCATCGTCAGCATCAGCAGATTCCAATTATTGTTATCAGAGGTATTTACCCAATATCGCCTGTTCGTGTGTTGTATCGGCATGAGTGTCCTTTGAGCTGCTTGTCGAATGTCTGACGAAGCACAAATGACACGAATGTTGATACAACGCAATGAACAAGCGATATTGCTATTATTATCATATACCCATGCCCATATTGATGTTCACCGTAAAATATGCCGTGATATTTCACGGTAAACGTCGGGAAATGCACGATAAATGGGTTTTCCCGAACTACATCAGCAGTTTGTTGGTAAACAACGTAAACAAACAAAATGGCTCCTGCTCCGAACCTGCGAAGCGATGTCGCCGACGTAAAAAAAAATGAAGGGCTTCGAGGAACACGGGTATTTCTGGTAGCCAATTACGAAAATAACATGTTGAGTCTTTTAATGTTTTCCCCTGGATTTAAATTTCCTGTTAAAGTTCTCGTATTGTTTTGGCCAAGCTCTAGCAAACATTTTGCCGTTCGCATGGCGCGGGCACTGTGCATGGTCTACCCCCGAACAGGTAGTGAGTGCGTGGCGTGACAGCGATGGCGGCCCTCTCTGCGCGAGCTCCGTGCCCGACAACGATCGAGGGCGATCGAAATCGGGATAGATTTAACGCAGAGGACAGTTTTTGACCGGTTACAATTGTAATAGCATAGTGCACCTTAAAAGGTCTTCCTGTATGACGATTTTTGTATCCTGGTATCTTTCCTCTTGGGGTTCATTAACATATGGAGGACTTGTCGCGCGTGATATTGACTTCGTCGTATACTTTATGAATGAAGCCTGTTCATATAAATATTCCGATATTTATGCGCAAGGCGTAATAAAGTAAAGCCTGGAAATTAAGGGTTTATCTTACTGTTAGTAAAATTTAAGGGCATGGGTAAATGATAAATCGGTTTTTACTCAATGTCGCCCGCACCCTGTGTCGTACCAGCATTCGTGTCATTTGTGCTGCGCCAGATGTTCGACATCGTCTCATGTCTGACGCAGCACAAATGACACTCATGCTGATACAACACAGGAATAGGTGATATTGGGTAATAACCTCAAGATAACCAACATACCATTTACCTATGCCCAGAATTTTACTAATGCTTACGAAAACCTTAAACTTGTATATCATATACTTCACATTGTAAGAACGCTTTTTGGAAAAAGACGTTGCATACTATAGAAAGGTTGATCAGCTTGAACATTAAGTAATATAGATAATTCAGCTTTGAATAGCAAATATATCTCTGAAGCAGTTAGGACAAATTGGAATTTGCAATACTTGATTACTTGCAACACTCGCTATTTAAATATAGATATTATTTCAATGGGCTGATTGTTAGTACATTTTGTCTCTGAGTGACTTCAAATGACAAGTTAAATAGTTGAAGACAGTACGAATGAAGTTCTCTAAGATTTATGATCAGCTTATTCTCTTTATAAAATTTGGTCAGATTTTAAACAAAATTCTTTCATTGTAATTTATTTATGATTGTACAAGGTATATTTATGAGACAAAGTGTTCTCTGTTTGGAAATGCCAGTCATCAAGTGCGAAATCATAGTGTTAGTTTTTGATGTTTTGCTAAGAATCATTACACGCTTCGGTCACAATGTTTAGTATCAAGAAGAAACTGTGAATATAGTGACCATCAGACTATTGTAGATATACATATTTAAGAATATGCATCATAGTCTTTGACTTTTTTGGAGAAAATGACCAAACTGTCTGAGCGACATCAAAATGCTCCAGAGTTTCAAATACCGTAGCTTATGGACCCCTTCCACAGCACGGTTAGCTAGCCAAAGTATATTATGGGCGAACACATAAGTACATTTATTTCAATTCGATGACTTACGAGTGTGTGATTATCTGTGTGAACAAGATTCAAGTTAATAAAACTTATCTCACATCGTGACTTTTATGACGACTTTTTTTTTGAATGTTTGAAGATGTATGTTGTTACTGTTGATTGTATATGTAGACGTAAGATGTAAATATGCCTTGCAAAGTTAAAGGTCAAATGTGAGTGGCAAAATGCCAGACGGAAAAGTTACCAGTGTGTTGATCGTTCAACGCCATTTGTACATTTTGTCGAGTTACAATAGGATCCATTTTTTTCTCAGATTGCAAATCTATCTGTCGTTGTGTTGGATTGACCCTTCATGACCCAAACTACATTTTCAAAAGATCGCCCTCTATCTTTCTTAAGGCCCTCTGACACAAAGGTCAAGAAACGTCTTGGTAAAATAATAAAAAGGTTAAAGATCAAATTGTACCTAAGCATGCACGTTTTTCTTCCACTGTCTTAAAAGCAAGTAGACATGCCATGTGGATCTGACAAACACTCCAGCCAAAAGTAGGACTGTAGGCGCAACGATATACGTTGATTTCACTTTATGACTTTCCAATTATTTAGATGACCATTTGAATGCAGTGCTTTTATATTTTTAGTAGAATTTAGTCCTTTTCTTCCGTTTACTTTGGACCTGATTTACCTCGACTCTCCGATGTAGACAATGAATGACCTTGTATTTTAATCTCTTTATTTACCCAGTTTTCACCGCTTCTTGAATAATAGTCCAGTCAAAATAGGGTTAGACCCACCACAAATTGCAACATAATTTTTTTCTTCAGAATGCATTTCAGAGAGGTACCCAGAACAACATATTAAAAGTTTACTCGAATCCACCTTGGGGAAATATGTCTAATTTGCATAAATCAAATATGGCGGCCAATCATCCGACAAAATAACATAATTGGCCATATATAACATGTTAAATAAGCTAGTTCAGTGATTTCAATTTCTGACACTAGTATTTTGGCTCGGGGAATCATTTTTTAGGTATAATGTTTTATATTGGCACTTCATTAATTTGCATAATTCCAATATGGCGGCCAACATTCCTAAAAAACGACATTTTCGGTCATATACCACGTATTAAACAAGCTATTTAAATGATTTTAAAGTTAAAGTATATGTCTTTGGCATGGACAAACGATTTTCGAGATGCAATGATTTTCATTGGCACTTTTTTAATTTGCATAAATCCATTATGGTGGCCACATTCCTACAAAGGACATTGTTGGTCATAGACCACGCATTAAACTAGCTATTTCAGTGATTTTAAAAATTAATATTTTTCTTTGGTTTGAAGAAACACTTTCAGTGGTTCAACTTTTATGAAGGCCCTATGATAATTTGCATAAATTAAATATGGCTGCCATATTAATGCCCTATTGCTTAATAGCTTCTAATATAAATAAGGGGTTGGAATAGTTTTTAGCATTAGGAATATATCAAGAAGAAACTGTTAAGTCCTTGGACATTTATTTTTAAAATTTTGATTTTTCAATGTATGACGACTGTTAATGATTGTTATCTTCTGAATAATATATTCTCGTTCTAAATATAACAATGGATTCATCTGTGTACGTCATTTTTGTAATTTGCATGGGTGTTAAACACTATACAGTGTCAGAACACGTAATCTGTAATGTTTACTGTTAAAAAAGACGTGTTCAAAATCATTTAGTGCTTTTAATTTAGACTCAACCCCCTTCTTATGGATGGATGCATCTTTGTAAGATCCCCCTAGATGATAGGCAAGAATTCATGGCAGATAACAGCAAAAATACAATAATAAAGACAACAAAGTTAAAACACCCAAAAAATTATATGACCAAAATAAAAAGTGCCATAATACACAAAAATTAAAAACTTAGCACTATTGCAAACAATTTCAGATTCATAAAAACTTTATGAACACACAAACCCACAAAAACTGATGAAAACTGCATGATTTAGCAAAGGCTTACAATTAATCCAAATACAGAATCCAACTATTACACAATACAAACAACTACATCTTGAGTCATTTCCCAAGTGTAATGTTTTCCAGGTATACATGCTTGTATCGTGTAAGAGTTGGATTTTGTTAGGCTGATGAGTTGTTTGAATCGATTTTAAGCCTTTGCTAAGCATGCAATTTTCAATTTTTGTGAGTTTGTGTGTTGATCAAGTTTTAAGAGTCTGACTTTGTTTGCAACAGCGCTAAGTTTTAATTTGTCTGTATTGTGGCATTTGTTAGTTTTGGTCATATTATTTTTTTGTTTCTCCGTTTTTATTATCTTTGTTGTGTTTGCTGTTATAATGTGATGCCTTCTTGCCTATCATCTAGGGGATCTACCAAAGATGCACTCGTCCATAAGGAGGGGGTTCAGTCTACATTAAAAACTAAAGATTTTGTACACAACTTTTTTAAAACAGTAAACATTAAAAATTACATGTTTTGATACTGTTGAGTATATAATACCTATAAAAATCACAAATAATGCCGTACACAGATGAATCCAATGTTATATTTAGAAAGAGATTATTATTAGACGACTAACAATCATTAACGGTTGTCATATATAGAAAAATCACAAAATAAGTATAATTTCGTGACTTTCTTACATTTCAATAGTAAACGCACATCAACATATACGTATTTTAATCTGTTCGGAAGTCATATATGTAAGTCTACCAACTTTGCTTTAACATTCTTTTTAAAATACAAAATATATATGGAGTATTTTAACTAATTCAGGTATCACAGACACCTATTAAAATAAACTTTTATTCTTAAATGGATCGTTATTGTAAGTAAATTATAGTACATTTTCCCCATTTTTAAAAATAAATGTTCAAGGACTTAAGATGGAGCTGCACGTTGCCAACACAGTTTTTTCAAAGGAATATTTCTCATGTAAGGTGAAAACGAAACATATAGAAACTATTGTGTGAAATGTAATGTTTCACTTGAAACAAGAGTATATGTAGAAAAAAACGACAATTTTATTTTTCATTATCTATCCTCCTTCTAAAATGGCATGGGCTGAAAGACTGACACTCAAAAACGTGCTTAAAATCATGATTGGCAAAATCAAAATGCTTCTTATTCGAAATGTAAGAATTTTATTGCAAAACAAAATAGCTGTTTTGTTATATAGTATTTAAAGAACAAAATTTGAAAAAATTCAGAAAATTTGCCCCAGCCACACTGGAGTTAAATTCTTTGGAAATCTCTAAATTGGGATAAAAGGGAAGCAGGAAATCGGTGATATGCATACATTTACAGTTCTATATCATGCAACGTACGACTGCTTGCCAAGCTAAAAGGCGAAGCAAACCAATTTTTAATCTTGGGTTAATAAATTAATCAAAATTGGATGAGTATTTGCCAAAAAATTATTTTGAGCAAAATACGCTATGTTGGGTGCAGTGTCCTCATAACAGTTTCTCCTTGATATTCCTAGTGCTTAAAACTCTACCAGAACCTTATTTATATAAGAAGCTATTTGGAAATTAATTTGGCAGCAATATTTAATTTATGAAAATTATCAAAGAGTCTTTTAAAAACATTGAACCGCAAAAGGTGTTTCTTTGTGCTCAAGAAATATATTTAAACTTCAAAATGGCTGAAATGGACTGTTTAATACGTGATATATGACAGAAAATGTCTTTTGTAGGTGTATTGGCCGCCCTATTGGATTTATGCAAATTAAGAAAGTGCCAACGCAAATTATTTCACCTCAAAAATCATTTGTCCATGCAAAAGAAATATCTTTTTAACTTTGAAATCACTGAAATAGCTTGTTTTACGCTTTGACTGTTGTAATTTTTCACACAAAAATGTTAATGCAATATTGTACCAATGCCTGCCAAAATTTCTGTACCTTTTTTCATAATTTTGAACCAAATGTATATCATTTTCATCAGCTACAGTTTTTTATTAAAATTTTGGCAAAACGCAGAAAAACTGAATGTGGTACATTTTATAAAGTTGACAAAAATAGGCTATGGAACTCAAAGGGTTAATACGTGGTATATGACAGAAAATGTCTTTTGAAGGTATGTTGGCCACTATATTGGATTTATGCAAATTAACGAAGTACCTATGCAAATCATTGCATCTCGAAAATCCTTTTGTCCATGCCAAAGAAATATACTTTTAATTTTAAAATCACTGAAATAGCTTGTTTAATACGTGGTATATGACAAAACATGTCTTTTGTAGGAATGTTGGCCGCCATATTGGAATTATGCAAATTAATGAAGTGCCTATGTAAAACATTATACCTAAAAATGATTTCCTGGGCCAAATAACTAGTGTCAGACTTTGAAATCACTAAAATAGCTTGTTTAACATGTGATATATGGCCAATTATGTTATTTTGTCGGATGGCTGGCAGCCATATTTGATTTATGCGAATTAGACATATTTCCCCAAGGTGGATTCGAGTAAACTTTTAATATGTTGTTCTGGGTACCTCTCTGAAATGCATTCTGAAGAAAAAAATTATGTTGCAATTTGTGGTGGGTTGGGTGCCAAAATCTTTTAGATTGACTGGACTATAAACCTATCCTAAATTAAAGAAACTGAGGGTGGTTATTTCTTAGAGTGGTTGGCACTTAGCAGATACAAAAGTAACTGGACTCCGCCACAGTCGTGTAAAAATCGACCAGTAAATTTCTGCAATCACGTTCGCATTTATAGGATCGAGAAGGAGGCAAAAAAGGGGCAAACAAGTTTTGTCAACATCGTTTCAGTTCAACGCATCGTAGCGATAACGACCTTATGTCCTTTAAACAGAACCAGTTTACGTTTGTTAGATCTCACGGCATTCAATACACAATTCCCAGACACTACAAAACAGTAACTGAGATTTTTTTGAAAAGCTCCCCTTTGCAGTGCCGCCTTGAATCAATCCTAGCTTGAGTTTGTATGTTTTTTGAATTGTGTTTGATTGCTTTGCTCTTCTATCAGTATTGTTAGAATGTCTTTGTTTCAATCTGTTTAGGCTTCTGTGGAAGTTACTGATCATCAGCATAACTTGATCAAAAAACACGGATTCTAAGACGACATATCTCAATCAATGAGAAAAAACTACAACATAAAAGAGATAAGTGAAGGAAGGACTTCACAAACAAACAAACGGACAACAACGACGCAGTGTTAGGGTTTTCAACACAAGCCACACAAAGACATTGTAACAACACTGTTAGAGCAAAGCAATCAAACACGAACCTACAAACACAAACTCAAGCCAGCATGGATGACGAAAACGGATAACCCCTTGCTCATTTTTTTTTTAAATTGTGAATAATCTTTAAATTTACTGCCTAAAGTGCCATCTGCTTAAGGTAATATGCACCTCGAAAGTGAAAGACTTAAACTTTCGCTCAAACTTTCCTAAATGAAACTTTCGACCATTCTCTTACCAAAGCAAGAATAAAAATCAGGGGTCACCGTGCAAACTTTGGTACCAGAGAGACAAATAACTTGCGATTTCTCGATATTTGAAATTCAAAATGGCCGCCATCCCTGTGTTAACTCTATGGCAAAAAATAAAATTTTTGATTTTTGAAAAACTAAGACGGTGAAAACTTTTCTTTCGCCAAGAGCTTCAAAATGAGCCACCACAAGTGGTAGGTCAGAAGAAAATTGATAAAATTTGAAGGCCCGAATTTCTGTCCCCGAGGTGCGTTCTACCTTAAAGTGGCAACCTCAGAAAAGTCCCGAAGCAAGTCATTATAAACGTCTGATTACATGATGATAAAATTTCGTTCATTTGAGGATATTTTTAACAGAAGTAAAATATACAAGTAGATGTCAAATGTTTAAGCTCTTGTTCTTCAGAGAGAGAGGAGAGGCACCATTTTGTCATCGACCAATACTTGAGACTATTGGCAGAAGTCCAGCAATTATCGCACATAGTTTTCTCTGGAACGCCCACTGTAATTTCAATGGGAGAGTATGTCACATGATCAACTACAAAGTTTAATTAGCTTCACACACATGAAAGTATCGGCAAAATAGTATTCGTTGAAAATCAACATCATTGTGTCTAATATTCATATTTCTTGACCAGAGAGAAACGACAATTTACAGTAACCTTTATTAGTCCGTATTAAGTGCCATAATACGTGCCGTTATAATATCCTAAACGTTTCTACAAGTAAGTGTAAATTGCATTTCTTATATGTCTCAAATTTTACCAACATTAAAATGTCAAACATCTCTCGATAACATATCATCTATAAAGTCAGACAACCGAAAGGATAAAGATCAATTTGCCGTGTTCTCTATACTCTGTTTACATTATTCACAATAGTGATTAGAAAACATATCAACTGAGAGCAATCATCTTATTAGATCCAATATTATGAGCAATAATCTATTCATGTCACTGCTCAATGGGTAATTGCATATATATCGTAATGATTAACAACCTGTTTTTCCTTACTAATTAAAAATCGGCCCTGTTAAGTCTGGGTTGAACACGATTTGAACTAGTTTGGGGTAATTGGATGGTGAAGTACTGTCTGTTTGATCTGCAAATGTAAGCTCATCTGCTTTCTTTTTGAGTAACACACTTGTTTTTATGAGTATTTTGAAATATCTCAACATTCAGATATATGGCACCTAACACTTTTGTGAATTTTGAAAAAAATGAAAAATCCCATTATCCCAAATTATTTACAATCGTGTTGTTGTCAGTTGAGAATCGGCGACCCTGTGTTTGGCATTGCTGACGATTGACCTCCTTCTTTGTGACAGACATGTTACACCAGTAAAACCATACTCAAGGTGAAACTGACAGGCACATTTGCCGCAATCGGTATGAGCATCCCGTTATTTTGGATGTGGTTAAGTGACATTCTTTACATTTAAACTTGTTCCTCATTTAGCGTATTTGTATGTAATTTCACTTTCTATGAGTCGAATAGAAGACAAAGACCTAATGAATTGATTGAGGGGTGTACTGATAAGGAAATCTCGACCCCTTCCTGTCTATATCGAATTTTTTGACAGCACCTAGCGCCATGAGGAGTTTTATCCTTTCAGCAAGCCCAAGAGATAAAGATCGTGGGCGTCGATTAAACTACTATTTTCGGATAATTGTGAAACTAGATATGAGTGGTTTTTTGAAATCAATATAAAAAGCGCCGAATATTCTTGCGGTATAAGACAAGTTTGTAATGTAAAATTTCTACATTTCTGATTAACTTCTTCGTATTGAAATACAGATACTCTCAAACAATAGGAAGTCTAATATTAGTTAAAGGGTGGAAGGGAAAGTCCATAAAAGATATTATTTCCCACAAAGGACATCTAGCGTAATATTGAAATGACTCACTCTGCTGCATTCATGGCAATGGAGTCTACATGTTGTTGTTCATACTGTATGTTCATTCTTATGCTCTTTCTATGGTTCTAGAAGGCTAACTTACATAAAATACGATGATATGGTTCCTGATATCCACACGTCCGTTATTCACGTCACGTTTGCATGTATTGAGCGTGTTGCACAGTATTACTTCTAGGACAAAACTCTCCGTCACGGTGGGAAAAATGCTGTGATTGAATAAAACTTTCTCATCTCCGCCCATAGTTTGTTTGTCACATGAACAAGGGAAGATGTTTGTGCGATTATCTTATGTAGATAATTCAATATTCAATTGGCATTTTCTAAAGGTTATTACTATTTATGTTTAAAGTGGTCGAAGTGCACTCTTTACAAAAAATGCGTATGAATGGTACAAAGCTTCGGACCAACCAATGATTAACTTGTTTTTCAAAGATTAATGCCACCCCATTGACAATTCTCGCAAAATTAGGTGTTACGTGACAGAAAACAAACAAAAGGATGAACTCAGCAGTTTCCGTATAAAAAAGAAATTAATAATGAAATTAAAACTAATTGCAAAGTCAGCGATAGAATGCAAACTGTAAAAGTGTACAGGCTCCAGTCTCAGAGTTGTAACAGTCTGTCGGATGAAGGAACAGTCCTCGGCTTGCAGGTTTGAAGTTGAACAAAGTCCACAGTATAAATCCAGCGTGGCAGTGAAGGTCTTGAAAAGTCTTGAAACTAATACTGCTGGAGTCTCCAAAGTCTTCAAATAACACACAAGAGACACGATCTCAAAATGTCTGACTGCAAGCTATGCCGGTGCCCTATTTATACTTATGTGGTTATCTAAGAACATAAAAGAACAATCTAGAACTTTTATTGACATGCTAATTACTGCTCTACAATTATCTCTCTTACTCAGCTAATTAAATTCCCAGAACATTCCAAACATGACTAATTAAATTCAAGGTCATGGAGGATAGTGACCTTGAGAATGTTTTAGACTAATTATACACAGGTCGTGAGTGTGGGGGAAAATGACCTACATAACATACTATAGGTAAGTTCATACAAAATTGGGTTCAAAAAGTAAATTCACCTGTACACAATTTTTGCCATCAGTGCTTATTTTGTATTTCACATGCTTTGTACAATAGTTCTATCTGATTATTTCCTCTAATCTCTGTGAAAAATTACAACCTCCAATGCCTATCAATATTCTAAAGAAAAATTGAGAAATGACCAGTTCTCCATCAGGAAAAAAACATACTTGGCTAACATTGATGACCCATCTAGCTATGTTATGTAATCATCGTAATTTACGGAAACAAATATTTATTTCATTGTTCCCGCTACCAGTGGCAATATAACAGCCCTTGCAGAGCTCCACTGTGATTACATTTGATTTCAGTAGTGTCTTCACAGAAATACAATACTACGTTATAATATTACATGTAAGTTCATTGAGAATGTGAACGCTATGATTTATTTTTACCGCTGTGTAGATTAACTTGAAATGGAGCGAATAGCGCTAATAAATTGCTCATATGTTTGTGGTTAGCTTATTCCTTTTTAAACGTTTGGTCAGATTTTACCCTAAACTTTGTTATCTATTTTTCTAGATTCTTAAAGTAAAGTAACTAGACAAACTGAGTTCTCTGCTTGCAAATGCCAATCAGGACGAATGAAATCATAGTGAATATTATCCCATGGCTAAGCATCATTATATGTTTATATCATTATATTAACTAAACAAAACAAAACAAGTATTGCCCTATCCTGAAATCATTTCATTTCGAAGCGTTCCTCACGTGGCCAAGGCGTGTGAATGTTGATGCAAGACCATACAAGAAGGAGATGGGATATAACATCAGAAATTAGACTAATTATCTGTAAAAACTTTAATGGGAATAATTGAGAACAGGATATCCCTTTGTGTGATCTTTTTATAACGAGAAACAATCAAAGACTGAGTGAAATTTCCATTCGAAGACTTTTGTATAATACTGATTATTTTGCAATTATGTAAGTTTAGTAAAGTATATATTTTCGTAGAGGATGTACACTACTCATAAGATTCGAGACTTATAACATCATTTTTGTCACCTTGTAATAATGTTCTAAAGCTTCAGTGACTGAAAGTATTATCATTCAGACTTGTATGTTAACACGTACTAGTATTTCCCGAACTACGAGCGCAACACTAACATTCCAGTGGCATTATGGAAACATAACAATATTACATCTAACGTCGTCCAAAAAAGGTAATGACCATTACTGCAACGATGAACCCATAGCAAGTGTACGGTTTCCTCTTTCAGTCGCACTTCACATGTATGCAAATGTAGAAAGACGTTAATGTCGGTTAAGGTAATATAATGTGCACCTCGAAAGTGAAAGACTTAAACTTATGCTCAAACTTTCCTCAATGAAACTTTCGACAATTCTCTTACCAAAGCAAGAATAGACATCAGGGGTCACCTTGCAAACTTTGGTACTAGAGAGACAAACAACTTGCGATTTTTCGATATTTGAAATCCAAAATGGCCGCCATCCCTGTGATAACTCTATAGGGAAAAAATTAAATTTTCGATTTTCGAAAAACTAAGACCATGAAAACTTTTCTTTCGCCGAGAGCTTCAAATTGAGCCCCCACAAGTGGTAAGTCAGAACAAAATTAATAAAATTTGAAGGCCTGAATTTCTGTCCCCGAGGTGCGTTCCACCTTAAGTCTATGCAGCGAATTTGAATTAACGACTGAAAGCATTTAGACAAAACATAGAGAAACCCGATTTTTAAAAGGTTATTCAAATTACCTGCCACGTGATAGTTATGTAAACAATATTGACACTATGGTAACCAAAATGTTGCTCTGTATCTAGGCTTTCCGAAAATATATAATTTACGGCGGTTCTGAGCTTATTAACCACTATAGAACTGGTAGCTTAAAAGTAAATTTCTTGTCTTGGAACCTTGAGGCGTAATATCTACGTGTCTAACAATGGTCTCTTGTCACGTCATTAGTTATGAATGAAATTCGGTTCGTCTCAAATATATTGCAATAGGCTCTATCATCAGCTGAAAATGACAAATTATGGTGACCTTTAAGTTCATAAATCCAGTGTGTCATATACATGCTGTTATAATATCCTTAAAAAATTGCACCGCGTGTGGATTGCATTACTCATTTGTCTCAAATACAACTTTAACAAAAACGTCAACCCTTAACATTTATCAATACCATAACATCGATAAAATCGGGCGAACAACAGAATTATGATCGATAACAATAAACCGTGCTCTTTGTTCTCTGTTAACGTATTTTATCATGATAACCAGACGACTAATTAAGTGGAGGTAATATTCTCATTAGATCTAAAGTAAAGTCAGTCAATTATTCATGTTACTGTTCAACAGTTAATTGTATATTAATACTGAAAAAGTTCGCAATGATGAAGAGCCTAATATTCTGATCAATCAATTTCGGCCCTGTGAAGTCTTAGGTGTCAGCGGAGAATCGGCGAATCGTTGTTTTGTATTGCTATTCAAATAGTGATCTTATTTTAGTGGCCGACATGTAACATCTCTTACAATATGCTGAAACTGAAAATGACGATCAAATTGGCTGCAATCGGTATGAGCGTCCCGTTATATTGGATGTTGGTAAGTGACGGTCTTTACATTTCATCCTTGTCAAGTTTAAAAGCTGTTGCATATAATTTAATTTCTATCTGTCGAAAGGAATACATGAAGACGTCCTCAATTGAGACAGGAGCCTACTGACCAGAAAACTTCAACGCTCCCTCCTTGTTTATATCGAATATTATAACATCATAAGGCACCGTGAGGGAAACGGATCCTTTAACCTATCGCAATGCCTAATAGAGCCATCTTCGATGAAACCATAGTCTTTGGAAGATTGCACTTCTATGGATAGACGTGCTATTTTTGAAGTCAGCGTTTAAAGTGTCGAGGGTGGTATGCGGTAGAAGAATTGTTGGAATGTATATGCTTAACAGTTTTACACCATCTTCTGCGTACGAAATACAGATACGTTCCTAGGACAAGATGTCCTGGTAGAGGTTATAGAGTGGAGAGCGCATTTTAGATATGATTTGCAATGAATATAATCTTGCGCCATATTGATGTTAACATTTTACCATCGGATTTGCTCATCTGTGAT